>ONZH01016043.1:600000-968636 GCA_900303285.1 Rhinella marina | reverse complement strand
ATACCGAGGATTTAGAATTCGTGAGAGGATGGGATAATATTATGACAGAGAACTCACTAAGGTTAATGCAATATAATGGTGGAGTACGAAAGACAATATTTCAATAAGATATCAGAACAGTTGGAGAAGGAGGTGAAAGAAATATTAACCTTTAGTGAGCACTCTGAGTTCAAAAATCAAGAAGTACGTTTACAGAAAAATCTTGACACCCTACGAGAGAGATCAAGGAAAGAAAACATTGTAAATATATTCGGGACAAACAGGACTTTGAGCTGAACCAGGTGTATACCTGGAAGTCCAGACCAACTTATCCCATAAATATAAAATTACACAGATTTATCTGAATCTGAAACCTCAGGCACTGACACCTCGAGCAAAGGTACACATATCGAAGTGGTATAAAAGGAAAAATAGGGTAAAAAAATTTCAAACCCAAAAAGAACAAACGTAGCCACTCCTCTAAGTAGAATACAACAATGTGGCAACCCAAACGCCCTAAATATAGGAGCCTCTACTCTACATTGTTTCCATCCTCTGTATCCAATCCTTTACCTACTTACAACAACAAATAGTGGCACCCCAACAGGATGTCATTCCAATACGCAATATGTCCACACCATCATCTCAAGTAACAACAACAGGAATTGTTGGGGGAGGAGTCCAACCCACAACAATTTCTACCACAGTGGCTTACCAATAGCCCCCTTTTTTTAGGTCCACCAGGGGTACAACTGAGGGACAGGGAAAAATGGGGATACAACATCAAATAAAATCGCCCCATTGAAATAAAAAGATAGATGGAGATACCCGACGAACTCATCCCGTGGGGCCACAAGTAATCAATTTGTCTCAAATATCATTGGATGAAACACACCTACGTCTTCTGCAAAAAGGACTTACCTTTACTCCAACGCCGACCCTCGATAATTCACCTGGATAAAAGACATAAATTTATTTGCAAGAAAATTAGCATTACATAAGCAACATCAAAATATTAACTTGGATCTAAATAAATTGATGGAGAAAGAGAAAGAGACCACTTGAAGTCCTTGAAAGTTTGTATCAGGAAGTGAAGGGCGAGTTTTTAAAACATTGAGCCCCCTATAACAAATTTGAAACCAAGATCCAAATGGACTCCGGCTTTCTCGCAATATAAACACATTGAAACTTTTGTCAATTTAGTCAGTGAGGACATTGACAATCTAACCTTTAATACATCTAGATACAAAATAATCTGTCAAGTGAAGAGAGGACAGCGTTACAGGAATTAAAAAGCAATAATGACATCGTAATTAAGCCCAGCGATAAGGGCGGGAATGTGGTCATCCAGGACAAAAACGATTACATTGCAATGGTAAAAAGACTATTGGAGGATACCAATATTTACAAAAAATTGTCGAATAATCCCATTGAAGGTTTCCTTAAAGAGCTAAAATAATTTTAGATCAGGCTCAAAAAGATCATTTAATCTCAAAAGATGAATATGCATTTCTCTATAAAAAAAACTCCGACAATCGCAACATTCTATGCACTACCGAAAGTGCACAAGAATAAGAACCCAATCCCGGGACGACCAATCGTCTCGGGAAATGATGCACTAACTCAACCTGCCAGTGAATACGTGGACCTAGTACTTAGACCTTTCGTTATGGCCTTGCCCTCATATATTAAAGATACGGGAGACCTTCTAGTCAAAATCCAGGATATGGTTCTAACTCCAAACACCTTTATTGCATCCCTGGATGTCGAAGCACTCTACAGCAATATTCAACACGAATTGGGTCTAAAAGCAATACAATATTACCTCAGCACTCGCAGTGTTTCATTTCAAGCTCACAATGATTTATTTTGACACTTTTACAATTCACACTTACTCACAATTATTTTTTATTTCAGGGCACTTTTTATCACCAAATAAATGGGACCGCAATGGGGACGCCGTGTGCACCGACATATGCTAATTTATTCTTAGGGTGGTGGGAGGACCTTATAGTTTTTTCAGACACCATGTCACAATACACCAAACACATTATTTATTGGGGAAGATATATTGACAACGTCCTCATTTTTTGGGAGGGTGACCAGTCACTTTTTCATGAATTTGTTAAAGTCTTAAATCACAATCAAATAGGGATGCATTTCACTCACGAAATACATCGTGATACAATTAGTTTCCTGGATCTATCTATCAAGAAAGAAAAGACGGCCGTTTAAATACTGAGATCTTTAGAAAGTCCACCTCAACAAATAGTTTTCTACACTATCTGAGCTGGCATCCAGTTTCCTTAAAGAACGGAATTCCAGTGGGTCAGTATTTAAGGGCACGCAGGAATTGCACCACTGAGGAATCTTTTAAAAAAGAATGTGACGAATTGTACCGGAGATTTAGAGAGAGAGGGTACCCTAGGAAGACTCTCATGAAAGCTTATAACAGAGCTAAACATACAAATAGGACATCTTTGATAGTCAAAAATAAAACCAATAAGAAAACAAATACCTACCTGTCAGATGTCAGTGGACAAGAAATGGAGACAATCCAGGGGATTACAGAACCTGTGGAGAAAAAATATATCAGATGTATTGGCACATTCGATGACCATCACTTGACAATTAAAAACATTCTTAGACGCCATTGGCACATACTCACCTCTGATAGAGATCTAAGAGAGGTGTTGAGCTCTTCTCCTGCAATCACATACAGAAGGGGCCGAAATTTGCGAGATGACCTTGTACATAGTCATCTACAAACTGAAATGAAAAATATTGCAAGACAAAAATCTAAAATAACTGGTTCATACCCATGCGGGAGCTGCACCTTCTGCAAATTCTTACCAAAAATAAAAAAATTTAAGAATCCTACGGACAATCACGAATATGAAATAAGAGAATTTTTTAACTGTCGCAGTAAGGGTCTAGTATATATAGCTGCATGCCCCTGTCCAAAACTGTATGTAGGTAAGACAATACAGGAATTAAAGAGACGTATTTCGGGACACATTAGTGCCATTAATACAAAAAAGGATACAGCATTATATAGGCATATTACCTACATACATAATGGAGATATAAGTGTCCTGAAATTTTGGGGGATGGTAGGAATGCAACTTGGACCAAGAGGAGGAAATCTTGACAATAAATTATTGCAGGAAGAAGCATGATGGATTCATAGATTAAAAACTATGAATCCCAATGGCCTAAACGAAGGGTTTTCCTATGTTGCCTTCATTTAAAATATTCTATAAAAATCCCAGTGTTTTTCATAAAAATCCCAGTGTTATTCATTTATCCAAAAATTGTGATATGTTTAATGTTGCAGGGGCACTCAAGAATAATTCCACCCTATAGTGAATATATTATCCATATACCATTAATTGATAAAAAAGATAAAAAATAAGGTATAATCATAGTACTACAATAGATCAAATAAGTCCCATCTTTAATGGACCAATGTATCAATCAGAAAAATTCCCTTTCATATTCCCTTTCATTCAAAAAAAAAAAAAAACACAAACATTGATTTGAAAGATTGAATTCTGCTCTTTCCATTCAGGCAGAACATAAAGAGTTAACACAATCTGATCAGGTGCATTGATTTGAAAGATTGAATTCTGCTCTTTCCATTCAGGCAGAACATAAAGAGTTAACACAATCTGATCAGGTGAACATAGAGTTAACAGAGATGTCATTTTGATAGGTGCTATTGCCTGTCAATCTTGAGACTAGAAAAAGTCATTGACACATGCATGATGATAGGTTCTAATACCTGTCAATCTTCAGACTGGAAAATTCATTGGCCCATGCATGATGGACTGGGACTAAGGATATCACAAATAGGGATCTGGGATACCCCGCGTGTGCTATACCCACCCCCCTGACGAAGCCACGCACAGTGGTGAAACATGTTGGGATAGGGTGATAGACATCAGGTTTTAGACAGTTGGCAGCAAAGTCCTTTTGTAGCTATTTATGGAGTGAGGCAAAGGTTTGTGCTAGCGCTGCTTAGGGAAACAGCATACAGAGCGAGGCATTGTCCTGGCTGGCGCTGTACAGGGAGACAAACAAATCGCGGTGATCACGTATCACGTGACCGCACAGACCCGCGATCTCCCGGATACAGAGCCAGTTTGTAGTACCGATCTTTCACTGATCGGGGGAAAGGTGTCCCCGATCAGTTACACAGACGGTACCTAGCGTCGATCACATATCGCGCACTTGCAGGTTCACACGCAGGACAGGCTGACGGACAGTCCGGAGCGGTCACGCACCACGTGACTGTAACGCTCCAGTGTCCCTCAGTGGCATGCGAACCGCTATACAAGCCTGCTCTGTTGGGGAAGCAGCTTCCCCGGTCTTATTAAAACATAGGCAGCATTATCAACACAACCATTGCTGCTGCACGACCAGCCTTTTCTAATAGAGGTTAGTAGTGAACTGTGAAAATAGCCTACATAGAGGGCTCTGACCTGAAATAAGGCAGACTCTCTCATACAGCCCAGGCATTGATCGCTGTGTGCATAGTGGCAGCACACAGCGATACAACGAACAGAAAGCCTGTTTGTAGTGCAATTATAACAAAAGTAACTATTATAGGCTCAACAGTTCTAAACCTCTATTATTAATGATACTATGTTCCAGAATTAAGGGCTATTACCATTCCCCAAATATATGTTGTCACATAGTATCTATAAAAATATATCCTCATAAAAAGGTGACTCCTGGCTACCTAATTATACCCACAACACGTGGGTGTTAGTACCAATAGGGCACAGCTGCCGGCTGACAGTTTTAATATTTTTGAGTGCAATATTTGTTATTTATACATTTCTAATAAAAGTTAAGTCTTATCTACATAATCCTAGGGAATCCCTAAAGGGGCAAATTTTGTTGATCAAAGGTGTGATCAAACTGGTTTTGTATATATTAACACCCCGAGGATTACCCTATAGGGGATCTTGGCTATATAGTGTTTATATACAATAAGTGATACGAATCACCAAAGTGAACATAAATTCAAAAACAACCATCATATATTTAAAAAAAAGTAGCAACCAAAGTTGCTTTTACCTTAAAATTAGGGAACATCATCGGATGGGGAAAGCCGACATAAACATAGTATTCAGCGTCTCACCGTCTCACTCTGGAAAAAGAAACTGTGTCCAGCTGTCAGGTGGATTGATGTCATTTGCCCACTCAGGACGGATCCTTTGTTTTCACACCTTGCAGAAAATCCAAATATACAAAGTGTGGGATCCAGCGAGTAAAATCAGATTCTTTTCTTTACTCCAAAATATACATTTAACATATTCACAAACATGGCAGTCCTTACGCATTTCTACCATTCAGGCCTTAGTCACAGACTGCTGCATTAAACTATAACGTTAATATATATATATATATATATATATATATATATATATATATACACACACAGTGCCTTGCTAAAGTATTTGGCCCCCTGGAACTTTTCAACCTTTTGCCACATTTCAGGCTTCAAACAAAAAGATTTTAAATTTTTGGTGAAGAATCAACAACAAGTGGGTCACAATTGTGAAGTGGAACAAAATTTATTGGATCATTTAAACTTTTTTTGTAATAATAAAACTGAAAAGTGGGACGTGCAAAATTATTCGGCCCCCTTGCATTAATACTTTGTTGCGCCACCTTTTGCTGCGATTACAGCTACAAGTCTCTTGGGGTATGTCTCTATCAGTTTTGCACATCTAGAGACTGAAATTCTTCCCCATTCTTCCTTGCAAAACAGCTCGAGCTCTTTGAGGTTGGATTGAGAGCGTTTGTGAACAGCAGTTTTCAGCTCTTTCCACATATTCTCAATTGGATTCAGGTCTGGACTTTGACTTGGCCATTCTAAGACCTGGATACGTTTATTTTTGAACCATTCCATTCTACATTTTGCTTTATGTTTGGGGTCATTGTCTTGTTGGAAGATAAATATCCGTCCTAGTTTCAGGTCTTTTGCAGATTCCAACAGGTTTTAATCCAGAATGGTCCAGTATTTGGCTCCATCCATCTTCCCATCAATTTTAACCATCTTCCCTGTCCCTGCTGATGAAAAGCAGGCCCAAACCATGATGCTGCCACCACGTTTGACAGTGGGGATGGTGTGTTCAGGGTGATGAGCTGTGTTGCTTTTACGCCAAAATATCGTTTTGCATTGTTTCCAAAAAGTTCGATTTTGGTTTCATCTGACCACATAACCTTCTTCCACTTGTTTGCTGTGTCTCCCAGGTGGCTTGTGGCAAACTGTAAACAAGACTTTTTATGGATATCTTTGAGAAATGGCTTTCTTCTTGCCACTCTTCCATAAAGGCCAGATTTGTGAAGTGTTCGACTGATTGTTGTCCTATGGACAGACTCTCCCACCTCAGCTGTAGATCTCTGCAGTTCATCCAGAGTGATCATGGGCCTCTTGGCTGCATCTCTGATCAGTCTTCTCCTTGTTTGAGATGAAAGTTTAGAGGGATGGCCGGTCTTGGTAGATTTGCAGTGGTCTGATACTCCTTCCATTTCAATATGATCACTTGCACAGTGCTCCTTGGGATATTTAAAGCTTGGGAAATCTTTTGGTATCCAAATCCAGCTTTAAACTTCTCCACAACAGTATTACGGACCTGCCTGGTGTGTTCCTTGGTCTTCATGATGCAGAGCCTGAGACTATCACAGAGCAGGTGCATTTATACGGAGACTTGATTACACACAGGTGGATTCTATTTATCTTCATCAGTCATTTAGGACAACATTGGATCATTCAGAGATCCTCAATGAACTTCTGGAGTGAGTTTTCTGAACTGAAAGTAAATGGGCCGAATAATTTTGCACACCCCACTTTTCAGTTTTATTATTACAAAAAAAAAGTTTAAATGATCCAATAAATTTCGTTCCACTTCACAACTGTGACCCACTTATTGTTGATTCTTCACCAAAAATTTAAAATATTATATCTTTTTGTTTGAAGCCTGAAATGTGGCAAAAGGTTGTAAAGTTTCAGGGGGCCGAATACTTTCGCAAGGCACTGTATATATATATATATATAGTAAGGGATCGCTCTCTCTCAGGGGGTCGCTATCACAAATCTTCCGACACACAGGGGGTTTTAATGTCCAAATGGTGCTTTATTTTCGCTCCTCAGCACCAACACATATGAAAACATTCAAATAAACACCTGCACATCTGGGCTCTACCTAGTACACATGATGTCTCTATTTCACCTATAGAGTGCCGTTCACACATGGTATTAGATGTGGCTTCCTCAGCCATACGGTTCAACAGCCTCCTGGCTGTGACCTCACCAGTACCTTTGGGGGGAGATGGTCCAGTAGTCCTCCTGACTCTGACCGTGCGACCCTCTAACCCTAGGTGTCGCTGGGCCCCCCAAACTTCAGGCTATACTAAACCTTCTGGCCCCTCAGCCCTCCTGGCTGAGACCACATGGAGTCTCTGCAGGCTCCAAACTCTTAGGCTTCCTCAGCCTTGTGGCCCCCCAGCCCTCCCTGGCTGGGACCACACGGGCCCTCTCCAGGTCTGTTCCATGGGACCCTCTCTCTCTCCAACTCTCATACACAGAGGGATGTTTTATCCCTCCGTGATTACACTAGCAGGCCTCACCTGCAATCTGTCAGCTTACCGCAACACCTATACTGGAAGACTCCCACTACCAACCTGTCTCCAAGTCCAAGAAATCCAGCCCATGCCATTTTAACAAATATCTCCAGCAAGCTACAGTGCCTTACTGAAGCAGCACCATTTCTGTATTTCAGTTATCTCACCCAGCTAAACTGAACAACGGGTGAGATACACATGCCTTCCAGCACTATACACATCACCACAATATATAAATATACAGTACAGACCAAAAGTTTGGACACACCTTCTCATTCAAAGAGTTTTCTGTATTTTCATGACTATGAAAATTGTAGATTCACACTGAAGGCATCAAAACTCTGAATTAACACATGTGGAATTATATACTTAACAAAAAAGTGTAAAACAACTGAAAATATGTCTTATATTCTAGGTTCTTCAAAGTAGCCACTTTTTGCTTTGATTACTGCTTTGCACACTCTTGGCATTCTCTTGATGATCTCTTCCTAGAGATGCTTAGCATTGGTGGCCCTTTTGCCTTCACTCTGCAGTCCAGCTCACCCCAAACCATCTCCATTGGGTTCAGGTCTGGTGACTGTGGAGGCCAGGTCATCTGGCGTAGCACCCCATCACTCTCCTTCTTGATCAAATAGCCCTTACACAGCCTGGAGGTGTGTTTGGGGTCATTGTCCTGTTGATAAATAAATGATGGTCCAACTAAACACAAACCGGATGGAATAGCATGCCGCTGCAAGATGCTGTGGTAGCCATGCTGGTTCAGTATGCCTTCAATTTTGAATAAATCCCCAACAGTGTCACCAGCAAAGCAACCCCACACCATCACACCTCCTCCTCCATGCTTCACGGTGGGAACCAGGCATGTAGAGTCCATCCGTTCACCTTTTCTGCGTTGCACAACGACACGGTGGTTGGAACCAAAGATCTCAAATTTGGACTCATCAGACCAAAGCACAGATTTCCACTGGTCTAATGTCCATTCCTTGTGTTCTTTAGCCCAAACAAGTCTCTTCTGCTTGTTGCCTGTCCTTAGCAGTGGTTTCCTAGCAGCTATTTTACCATGAAGGCCTGCTGCACACAGTCTCCTCTTAACAGTTGTTGTAGAGATGTGTCTGCTGCTAGAACTCTGTGTGGCATTGACCTGGTCTCTAATCTGAGCTGCTGTTAACCTGCGATTTCTGAGGCTGGTGACTCGGATGAACTTATCCTCCACAGCAGAGGTGACTCTTGGTCTTCCTTTCCTGGGGCGGTCCTCATGTGAGCCAGTTTCTTTGTAGCGCTTGATGGTTTTTGCGACTGCACTTGGGGACACTTTCAAAGTTTTCCCAATTTTTTGGACTGACTGACCTTCATTTCTTAAAGTAATGATGGCCACTCGTTTTTCTTTACTTAGCTGCTTTTTTCTTGCCATAATACAAATTCTAACAGTCTATTCAGTAGGACTATCAGCTGTGTATCCACCTGACTTCTGCCCAACACAACTCATGGTCCCAACCCCATTTATAAGGCAAGAAATCCCACTTATTAAACCTGACAGGGCACACCTATGAAGTGAAAACCATTTCAGGTGACTACCTCTTGAAGCTCATCAAGAGAATGCCAAGAGTGTGCAAAGCAGTAATCAAAGCAAAAGGTGGCTACTTTGAAGAACCTAGAATATAAGACATATTTTCAGTTGTTTCACACTTTTTTGTTTATATAATTCCACATGTGTTAATTCATAGTTTTGAAGCCTTCAGTGTGAATCTACAATTTTCATAGTCATGAAAATACAGAAAACTCTTTGAATGAGAAGGTGTGTCCAAACTTTTAGTCTGTACTGTATATATATATATATACACACACAGCAAGCTGTCAGAAGCAGCTCTTTTGGCATCTACTCTATAGAGAGTATTTGTCTGCACATTAAGGATATGCATGGGGCATATGTGTTGAACATAAACACCAAATGTGATGTGAAGAGTCTGACTTTATGTAGGCCTAATGTCTAGTACCAAATAGCAAACATTTCCGTCTATACTGCCTATAAACTGGTGCTCTCACAGGCTTTTTACTAGTCTGTCAATATACTATCACAGAAATTTTGAAATTTGGTTAAAACAGCATTGAAAAAAAAACATATGGTATTTTCCAACTATTTTGCATATGCAGTTTTAACTGCACCTTTCTAGCAGATTTCACATTCAAAGGAGTGAAACCTGCAGTGAAAATCCACTAAGTAAATTGACATGGTGCAGATTTTAAAATCAACACTCCATGTCATGTTAGGAAAATTTCCACAGCCTGTAGATGAGATTTTTCTGGCATTATATTACACTGCATATCTTCTGCTGTTAATGCCCTTCATGTGAAGGTGACCCAAGAAGCCATAGGTCTTTGCTGAAATTCAGGGGTTTGGGGATGATGCACAGATAAAGAGGACAATTAGCAATTTGCAAAATACATAGTTGATATATAATGCGGACATGTGTGTATAACATCTGTCCATGAATTGAGATTTCCACATATATATTTAGATATGCAAAATGGTTTTCTAAGTCTGAATAATCAGCTATCAAAATAATTAGGTATGTACTTGGTGCATTATAAAAATGTACCACAAGGTGGAGCTCTATTCATAGTTGATAGCTTTCCATTCTAATTATTTTGTATTTTGTGGTGTTTATACATGTATATTTACCAAAAATTTTGCTTTTTTTTACTTTTGATGGCTCAGAATGTGTCTTCAAATGTTTTAAAAGTGTTTCAGAGAAATAAGAAAAAGCAAATGACAGAATGAACTCATAATTAAAATGGTTTCCTGGCTCCTATAAATCAGTTGTGTGTGGCTCACAGTGTTAGAAATGTATCCCCTTAACACTGCAGACATCTTTGGCCTTTACAACACAGTATCCCCACCTTCTGACCAAATAAGAATGTAAAGAGCCCACATAAATAATGAACACTTTGCCCATAAAGTGATTTGCAGTGCCATATATAGTGCCATACATTGCCTCACAACTGCCTTATAGTGTTCAGAGCAGATAGTGCCCCACTAATTCCCATAAACTACTCACATAAATAATACACACAGTGCCACAGAAGGTGCATATTGAGGCTTCTCAGTGGTGTATTGTGCAAGACTGATACTGCCTGTTCCGTACGGGAACCGCCCTGTCACATGACCTGGTGCATTTCATGCACTTAATCTCTCAAGCTCCTACACAAAGGCCTCAGATTGAACCTAGATCACATTCCAACACTGCCTCTCATGCACCCCAACATCCTGCCACCATCTATGACATTTTAATTAATATACCAATTATGGGCTCATAGAAAATCCTACAGTGCCCCACTCGCAAGCAGGCTCACAGTAGCACAGGCCACACTTATAGCAAATACACAGTACAATGGAGGTCACTGGGCTCATTCAGGACACAAGGCAAAACCATTAAAGATATGCTTTAATGTACTAAAAAGGGTACATTACTTAGTTGTATAAATTAAAAGAAATAAGAGGCATACATAAATGTGCACAAAACTGTTACACAAATAAAAGGATAAAAACAGGTTCTTACTCTGTACCCATGAACTATGCCAGGATTAGCGGAGCGGAGCGGGCTCCTGCTTCTGCCTGCTCCGCTAAGCTAAGAGCTTAGGCCTTGTTCACACATCAGTTATTTGATCAGTTATTTCCATAAGTTTTTTGAGCCAAAACCAGGAGTGGAGGCTACACAGAGATAAGGTATAAGGTAAAGATCTGCTCCTGTTCTGTGTTTTTTACCCACACCTGGTTTTGGCTCACAATAACTGATGGAAATAACTGATCAAATAACTGACGTGTGAACAAGGCAAGGCCTTACCTGACAAGCTCTTAGCTTAGTGGAGCAGAGGAAGGCCTTCATTATGGGTGCATGCTCCACCTCTATCCCTCGGCTGGCAAGCATAAAATATGAATAAATCATGGCTTCCCGTCCACACTAATGGATATTTGTGCCCCAACATGTTTTAATAATGCATACTTCATCAGGCCGCTCGTTCTAATACCAAATATGACAGGTGTAGGGGTTTTGGAATGAGAGATTCTCATTACTCAGGAATGCTGGCTGTCGGGGGGAATCTTACATTATACGGAATGCAATTATTACAATAATTAATATGTGAGTTGTACCAGAGATGAGTTATTGCTTATGATATATTTTCTTCATCTTCTGGTACTCCAGTTGAAAAGCACATAGATGTCTGCTGTATACCGGTGCCAATACATCTAATGTGTCAGGCATTACCACGAGGCTCAGTGGGCGCAGTGGGGAAACGTCATAGCTGCTCGCAGGAGGCGCGAGAAGACATGCTGCCGGCGTCCCTGCCTGGAGTACGTGAGTATGTATGTGTATGTATGTCTGTATGTATTTCTGTATTTCTGTGTAGCCGGATCCGGAATGACCCCCCATTGCAAGTCAATGGAGGACAGATCCGGATTACTGGTGTGTCACACCAAACGGATCCGTCCCCATTGACTTGCATTGGGGGTCATTCCGGATCCGGCTTGGTGTGGATGCCTGGACCGGAGAGAAAACCGCAGCATGCTGCGGTTTGTTCTCCGGTCTGAAGACGGAACGGAATGCTTTCAGGAGCATTCCGTTGTCTTCAGTTCAGTTTTGTCCCCATTGACAATGAATGGGGACAAAACTAAAGCGTTTTTTTCCGGTATTGAGCCCCTATGACGGAACTCAATACCGGAATTTAAAAACGCTAGTGTGAAAGTAGCCTAATTCCTGCCAAAAAGTGTTTGTGTATTCACTCCCTACAAATCCAGACTGCATAGCATTATACCAACAGTATTAAAGAAAGGCATAAAAATATATAAAATCACTCAACATCAACAATAAAACCATAAACAGATAACAAAAGTTATGAGAAAGGCTGTCCATTTCTCACACTGCCCTCTGCTGGCTTCCTATTTAAATGTAGTAATGAATAAAAGTGAATACAGTCCCTATACAAGAATAGCCATGTTGGCCCACATATAGGTAAGAGCATGTAAACGTGGTCACAAACAGTGCCAAAAGTTGGCACATTGAGAAATGAGTGTGGTCTAGGATTCAACATTTTGCACCAAAATTCTGGTGTAAAATTCTGTTGCAAACTAAGCCAACCAATAGTTAGACAAAAGCATCTTTCCATGCACCAAAGTCATCATTCATCATGAACATCAGCATGTTTTATGTTACATTGAATATTTGAACACCTCATGGTTTGTCAATTAGTCAGATTCATTTGCATAATACTGACCTAGTAAAACAGGTACTGCTGTGATCCCCGACCACCAGGCTGTGGAGCAGTAGCGGGCCGCGGATCATCTGATACGGGTCTTCAGGGGGCGTCAGAGTTGAATGGAGAGGGCGGGAACTATTGGCTCCTGTGCCCTGTTGTTCAGCTTCATTGGCTAGGACTTAGGCCTATGATGCAGTGCTACAGTACAGGATGGTTGTGATGTATTTATCACGACCTCCTGCGCCGGGTCACAAACTCCAGTCAGAGGAGACATCACCTGTAGGACACTGAGTGAGCGTCGAAATGAGATTATTAATGACTGGAGCCTAAATGGGTATGGTCACGGTAGAGCAGTATTATTATTGGTAATGTTGGTCACTGATTATGGCCAATGCATGGAAAAATTGAAATGCATTAAACTGGTCCATGGTGCAAAAAACATTGGGAACTACTGTGGTCCCCAAAAACATCATAGTTGAAAGGTAGGCATACTGATGTCGGTAGGCTAAGGGCCTGCTTGACCAACAAATACATACATACATAAGTAAATACCATGCACCATTAAGTATCCCAGAGTATCATGAAACCATGTAAATGAGCTAGACTGCCCTGTGTATTTACATAACCAATAATTGACTAGTGGCCCTTTTACCAGCCAAGGATTGGGCAAATTATTGGGAACAAACCTTCAAACAAAGGATCATTTACAGTAATTAGCCAGTGTGACTGTGCTACTGATCATGTCAAAAACCCTCATTTGTCAATGGCACACTCCCCATGTAAACAGGCATGTGCTGCTGACAAACAATAAAATTATATGGTAATGAATGATCGCAGTAACGGTCATTCATCCCTGTGCAGGAGCAATCATTGCTACATGTAAATGCAGGTAACATACATTATTGGGAATGACATGATTTATTCTCTCTAGAAAAAACTTCTGAAGTTTGACCTCCTATGGTATGATTTACCATTCACCACCAATATTTACAGCACTACGTAGTTTAATATAGGGCTTCCTTGTAGGACCTTAGATGGGATATAATTAAGCCTTGTGCAATCACTCCCTAATCGATCCAATTCAATGACTAAGAAACCCAATGTAAATTCCTATTTTAATACATAGGTGCATTGGTCAAGAGGCCTAATTGATAGTGTTTGCCTCTAAGGCTGATTACACAAGGCTGCTTTATATTAAATAGAGAAGTAACGTACACCGCACTCATCCTGCGTGACCAAGAATCCTGTTTATTCAGACATCTGATGACATCACTAGAGGAGCAGCTACCACAATTTGAGTCTCCCACGACCAATTATACAACAAGAAAAGCTACAGTTAACATATTGGCCTCCCTTTTAACACATTGAGCTGTTTTAACACATTTTCAGATTTATTATTTTTTATTTTAATGATTAATAAACTGTACACAAACTCAAAAGATGGTTGCATTGACTTAGGGAACCTTTAACCGTTTCTGCCCGTTTACAATATACTGTACGTCTGGGTGATCCAGGTTTGTCTCAATGTCCTTGCAGAGGTGGCATCTGAACGCTAATCCTACAACTGCTGGAACTGGGAGTCTTGTGCTGCTCTTCATTAATCCACTTGAAGCAAAATGGACTCACTCAGTATTCACACAGCATGTTTCCAGAAGCTCTTTTTCAAGAACGAACCTTCCTCAGGTCAACGATACAGCTAAATACTGTGGTGGAGCATGGTAGCCAGTAGATTCCTGCCCCACCTTTCACCTTAGGCCTATGAGGCAGTAAATCCTGGCACAGGTGGATGCGATGATGTCATCGCACCCTCGGCTGTGCCAGGACACAGCATAGTGATGTAAGCGTGACTGCCTACCTGCATCCCAGCATCCCAGGCCATAGACTTCAAGAGACCTTGCATTATGGATGGCATGTAACAGGTTTTTTTTTTTTTTCCCTCGCCACTTGGGTACAATCCTGAGGTGGGACTGTTGAGAACACTGCTACGGTGGAGCACTGGGGAACAATACTACTGGAGAGAGCATTGTGGGAAACATTATTACTGCAGAGGACATTACTATTATGGGGGCAGTGTGGAAAACATTACTACTTGAGGGGAACTGAGTGACAGTACCAACAATGGAGGTTGTAGTTATCCACTCTGATGTTCCCCTGGGTCATGCAGTGACGGTAAGGGCTCACCTTTCTTGCCTTTGGGGCACACCCTAATCCTGGGGTTCTCCCGCCTGATGGAGATTTGGGCTGTTCTTGGCGATGATGAATTGTGAAGTGCAAAGCAGTGTCCCATTCCGCACTGGGGAGGCAATGATGAGGCAAGGAATGGTGCAACAAGTTCACTGTACTTTACGGAGGCAGTTT
Organism: Rhinella marina; assembly: GCA_900303285.1. Taxonomy (NCBI): domain Eukaryota; kingdom Metazoa; phylum Chordata; class Amphibia; order Anura; family Bufonidae; genus Rhinella; species Rhinella marina. The sequence goes on along the minus strand of ONZH01016043.1, from coordinate 953,408 downwards.
TGCAGATGGTTCATACAGGCACCCAATATACAAAGCTCAGTCTTTACAGTCATTGTGTACAGTTTCTCAAGACTAAATATATATTGTAATCTGCTCAACCTTTTCAGCTCAACTAAGGCTACTTTCACACTAGCGCTTTAGCTGAACCCTGCCAGATCTGTTACTGATAATACAACCATCTGCATCCGTTATGAACTGATCCGGTTGTATTATCTTTAACATTGCCAAGACGGATCCATCAAGAACTTTATTGAAAGTCAATGGAGCACGGATCCGTTTTCTATTGTGCCAGATTGTGTCATAGCAAACGGATCTGTCCCCATTGACTTGCATTGTGGATCATGATGGATTCCGCATCCCAGGACGGAAAACAAACTACAACATGTTGAGGTTTGCTCTCCGGTCTGGGAACGCAACTAAACGGAACAAAATGCATTTTGTAGCATTCTGTTCTGTTCAGTTCAGTTTTGTCCCCATTGACAATGAATGGGGACAAAAAGGAATTGTTTTTTTCCAGTATTGAGCCCCTATGACGGAACTCAATACCGTAAAACTTAAACGCTAGAGTGAAAGTAGCCTAAGGAGATGCAACTTGATCCTCTCACCATATTTATATCTACGCAATATAGCACAGTCTCTAAATAGGTGATTTGGCTGTTCTTTCAGTTGTTAAGGAACTTAAAGCTTATTAGGACCCACCACATGCAAGGAAGTCTGTAGCCAAAATGCAGACATTTACCTTCTCTGAAAGAATGCTTTGCACTTCCACTTATAGAACTGTTACACTCCATGTAGAATACAGTAATATCTTATCTAAAGTGTTTGCCAGTATGCCGTTTTTTGTCATTCATAGGGCAAAAACCTTTCCATGGAAAAGCTGCTCTGCTCTGCTGTGTGTTTTCCTGTCTGCCTCAGACTGACCTCACTTCCTGCAGAGGAAGGGGTGGTGCCAGCATTGCATGACAATATTAACTATAGTCTTTGAGACATAGAGTGCATACAATACAACTACATTAACATTTGCAGTGGAGACACTGTGTGGGCGCTGTGGGGGACATTACTATTGGGGGACATTACTACTGGGAGGACATTGTTGTAAACATTACTAAATGGGGACACTAGTGGACATAACTATTGCAGGGGCACTGTGGGGGACATTACTATTGGTGGCATTACTACAGGAGGCACTGGAGGACAATACTACTGGGAGACACTCGGGGGGACATTACTGGGGGCAATATGTGGGACATTATTACTGGGGGGTGCACTGGGGGACATTATTACTGGGGGGACGTTACTACTAGGAGAGACACTGTGGGGGACATTACTGTCAGCACTATAAGGGCATTACAGGGGCACTATGGAGGGGACAGTATAAGGGTCACTACTTGAGTCACCAGGTAGTTTTAATACTTGAAAACTATATGGGACATCACTGGGGTTTACTAGAAGTGGCATTACTGGGGCATTTTTTAATATGAGAAGCACTAAAGAGGGCATTAAAGGGGTTGTCCGAGTTATTTTTTTGTTCTTTATATGTTCCTAACTTGTCAGGCATAACAACTTTCCCATATACTTTGTGTTTCTAAAGCTGCTGGTTTCTCAGAGTTGACTGAGGGTCACATGACCTGTGATGTCACCTTATCTCCCTGGTCTGTGATGTTTCGTTCACAAGCCTCAGAGTTCAGATAACAGTCTGTACACGAGACGTCACTGGCCACGCCCCCTTTCTTTGCCAGGCTCCTGCTATCTGCTCTCTCCCTGGTTTCCTTCAGATAAAACATTAACCCCTTCAGCCAGAACACACTGAGGGCTCAAGGCTTTACAACAAACAGTAGCTACAGCAGTGAGAGGAGACAAATGCTGGGCAAGGAGCTATAGAGGAATTGTATTGTACAAGAACAGGTAGGGAGAAATTCCTGTATGTATCAGCAGTGTCATTGTACAACTGGGACTTGTAGTCCTACACATACAACATGCTGCTGAGTATCCCAGCAGGCAGACATGTCACTCAGCACTTGTATTCATTTTGTATTTCATTTGTGTTTGTATTTCATCCCTTTGCAGAGAGGGGGGAGAAGGGGGAGGGGCTGAGATTGTTGTTATTGCATGTAAACAAAGGCCAGAAGAGAACCAGGGAAATTAGGAAATATGGATTTTTTTTGCCTAAAACTTGCTTAACTTAGTTATATATTGCTGCCCATCAGATTTACAGTGCTATATATTTTTTGTCATAACTCGGACAACCCCTTTAATGAAGGTACTGGGGGCATTTTGATACTAGGGCACTATATAATGGATTGTGTACTGTGACATTATTATTAGTGGGGTCACAATAAAAGAGGTGTTATTATCATTGGGACTACTATATTGGCATTTTACTGTGGGTACAACAACTGTAGTGACATTTCTATTACTAGGGGAACATTTTTACTGGGGGCTTTCTGGGGGTATTATTATTGCTGGAGGCACTATAGAGGCATTATTAATACTGGGAGCACTATATAGGCATTATTATTAATGGAGACATTTTAGGGGTCATTATTACCACTGGGGACACAATATAGGCATTATTATTAATGAAGGCATTTTAGGGGGTATTATTACTACTGGGACACTTTTTTTCAGGAGTTTGAGCACCAGGATGGAGAGTTTGTGTTCAGAAGGTGGGAGGATGATCAAAAAGTGAGGAATCTAAGATGCCTGTGTGGCAAACTCTGCTCAGAGATGTGGCTGAAAGAATTTGTAATGGTGGTCTGGCCCGAATGGAGAACATAAAGTAAAAGAATATCTACATCAGAGGAGACATCACTGAATTGTAGGAGGTATGTAGTGCTATATTCTTCTTTATGTTTAGTAGTGCTGGCAGGCAGTATGCTGTTGGTAGAGTTGCTGTGACCCACACATCCTCAGTCCCTTCCTCTATATCTTAATTAGAGACATCTGGAGGAGGACTGAAGGTGACAGCCTCTGGGGAAGTATTTTATGTTACCGGGACAGTATATTGTGCTGCATTGTAGAATTTTGTACTGGGGCAGTATTTTGTCCTGCACTGTGGTATTTGGTTCTGCAGCAGAACCAAATACCACAGTCCAACAAGAAGGTCTGCTGGGGCAGTATATTATGTTGCACTGATATTTTGTTCTGCTAGAGCAGTATATTGTGCTGCACTGTGGTTTTTTGGTTTTGCTAGGACAGTCTATTGTGTTGCATTATTGTATTTGGTTCTATTGGGGCAGTACCGTATTTTTCGCTTTATAAGACGCACCCGAAGATAAGACGCATCCCAGATTTTAGAGTAGGAAAATGAAAAAAAATATTTTTCATCAGACCTCATAGCAGACCCCTCATAAATTTCAGGACATATCAGACCTCGGATCAGCCCAGTGTGCCCCCATCAGACCTCAGATCATCCCAGTGTGTCCCCATCAGACCTCAGAACAGCCCAGTGTGCCCCCATCAGACCTCAGAACAGCCCAGTGTGCCCCCATCAGACCTCAGACCGCTGTACGCAGTCAGGACAGTGCAGCGCCGGCCCGGGAAGCCAGAGGAGTGTCGGACCCGGAGCGGAGCCGCGGCGCAGGACAGGTAAGAAAGGTTTTTATTGTTTATTGTTATGGGGCTGGGTGGGCTGATCTGAGGTCTGATGGGCGTGCCGCAGCTAAAACATACAAGTGAGAGCTTCCATAATGGAAGCGCTCACTTATATTCGCTTTATAAGATGCACCTTTTTTTTGGGGGGAAAGTGCGTCTTATAAAGCGAAAAATACGGATATCCTGCTGTGCTAGTGTATTTGGAGCTGGTGAGGCAGTATATTGTGCTGCAAAACCAAATACCAAAGTGTAGCACAATATACTATCCCAGCAGTATTGCTAGCCCTTGCTATGTGTGTTAGCCCCTCCTACTTGAGTTGACCCCACTTTTTCGAGTTGGCCACACATTCCATCTATTTGGGCCAGCCTACAACCTGAGGCCACTCTAAATTCTCGGTCTGTCCCTGTGCCCACCCCTCTCTTCAGTGGTGCCCCTGAAAGCGGCTACTCCATCTACCGATTCCCTCATCCTGGCCGTCATCCTGCTTCCCTCTCCAAAATATAAACCTGGGTAGCTAAATTATCAAAATGTCAATGAAGTCTAGCACAGTCCTCTTCATAAAACCATTGTCTTTATTTTAATACTTTAAAAACACGATCCAAGCAATATTGGTGAAGTATAGCAGAAAAATGAGAAACTGAACTGAGCCTCCATTGACTTGATTCAGACAACACTAGTTCTTATTCATGACCTGCATGCTACTTCTTGAGGCCTCTTTCACACTAGCGTTAGCACGGATCCGGCACCTAAAGGGTGCCAACGGATCCGTGCTAACGCTGATACATGTGTGGAGCCGGAGCAGTGCTCCGGCCCCACACATGTTGACAGAAATACATACATACAGACATACATAAACACATACATACTTACATACTCCAGCCCGGGACGCCGGCAGCACGTCTTCACGCGCCTCCTGCGCGCAGTGATGACGATTCCCCACAGCGCCCTCTGCTGGGCGCAGTGGGGAAATGTCATAGCTGCACGCAGGAGGCGCGTGAAGACATGCTGCCGGCGTCCCTGCCTGGAGTATGTGAGTATGTATGTGTGTATGTATGTCTGTCTGTCTGTATGTCTTTCTGTATTTCTGTGTAGCCGGATCCGGAATGACCCCCCATTGCAAGTCAATGGAGGACAGATCCGGATTACTGGTGTGTCACACCAAACGGATCCGTCCCCATTGACTTGCATTGGGGGTCATTCCGGATCCGGCTTGGTGCGGATGCCTGGACCGGAGAGAAAACCGCAGCATGCTGCGGTTTGTTCTCCGTTCTGAAGACGAAACGGAATGCTTTCAGGAGCATTCAGTTGTCTTCAGTTCAGTTTTGTCCCCATTGACAATGAATGGGGACAAAACTGAAGCATTTTTTTCCGGTATTGAGTCCCTATGACGGAACTCAATACCGGAATTTAAAAACGCTAGTGTGAAAGTAGCCTTACACACATTTATGTCTACAAGGCAGCAAATACACCCCCAAATGCAGGAATTCAACAATCTACACCTGGGGAGAGTCACTGCCAGCCCACACATATGCAATGATAATGATAAAATCAGTTACTAAACATTAGAAAAAACACCAGAAAAAAGATATGATGAGGTAACTTAGAGAGTGTCTTTTACTGAGGAGAGGCTTAGTTCTGGCTCCTGTGCCATGGCCCAGATTGGTTGACCTTCTGGAATCTTCTCCCATCTGCACACAGGATCTTTGGAGCTCAACCAGAGTGACAATTGTGTTTTTGGTCACCTTTTCCCCAGATTACTTAGTTTACTAGGGTTGCGAGCTCTAGAAAGAGCCCTGGTTGTTCCAAACTTCTTCCATGTAAGAATTATGAAGCCCACTGTGTTCTTGGGAACTTTCAGTGCAGCAGAATTTTTTTCCACCCTTCTCCAGATCTGTACCTCTACAAAATCCTGTCTCTAAGCTCTATAAGCAGTTGTTTCCTTCTCATGGTTTATTTTTGGCTCTGGTATGCATTGAGACCTTATATAGACAGGGGTGGTATTTTCCAAATCATTTTCCAATCAACTAAATTTACCACAGGTGGACTTCAATCAAGGTATAGAAAGGATGATCAAGACAAAAGAGAGACCCCAAAGCTAAGTTTCACGTGTTATAGCAAAGTGTCTGAATATTTATGTCCATGTGACATTTTTCTTTACACTTTTTAATAAATTTGCATATGCTTATAAAATTCTGTTTTCTCTCTCATAATAGAAGCGCTCACTTGTATTCGCTTTATAAGACGCACAGCAATTTTTCCCCTACTTTTGGGGGAAAAAAGTGCATCTTATAAGGCGAAAAATACGGTATCTTAACACACTGCATCTATTATACCTCGTACCTCACATCAGTACACTGTTGTATATACTATACATCTGTACACACTGCATCTATTATACCTCGTCCCTCACATATTAGTACACTGCTGGATATACTATATACGACTTTTTTTCATCATCGCGTTCTAAGAGCTATAACTTTTTTTTTTACTATTAATGGTAGTTTTTAATGGCACCATTTTGGAGTACATATAACTTAGTGATTAACTTTTATTAATTAATTCTGGAGGGGGGATGGTAAAAAAACAGCAATTCTGCCATTTAGTTTTTACATTATAAGTTTTGTGGCGTTCATTTTCATAAAAATTAAAAACATAAATAACATTATAACGCTACTCTATGGGTCTGTACAATTACTGCTATAACCAAATATATATATATATATATATATATATATATATATATATATATATATATAATCTACAGAAAAAATTACATGATACGAAAAATTAAAAATTATATTATAGTGTATTGCAGGTCGTTACTGAAGCAACTTTTGCAATTTTTCCATTGAAAAGCTTTCAATTGAAAAAAGTGTATTTAATAAAAAAAGTAAGTTTTTTTTTAACCATTTACTAATCCCACAAGGTTACAGACGATATTTTGATTGTTACTAAAATACATTGCACTACATATGCAGAATAATGTTTTATACTGTCAGTGCTATACTGACAGTCACCAGCAAATTGCGCCAGAGAGGCATGGCCTGCTAGTAATACACTGAAGGCAGGACTGGGGCCTCCATTTTCTCATTTGTTGGGTGCCAATGGGAGACAGACGGAGATCCCTCCTTCTTAACCACTTAGATGCCACGGTCACTATTAACCATGGTATCTAAGGGGTTAAACAGCTCAGATCAATGTTTCAGCCAGTTCGGGCCATTAGAGCAGGAGCCTAGCTCTCATGTGGGAGTACGGGAGACATGTGCAACACTTAGACTAGGCTGCCGTAAAAAGTCGGATTCCCATAGCAGCAGACCATGTGGCTGCTATGGGGCCCAGGGCAAGAAGGGGCCAAGTCTAAGTTGGGATTCTTCTACTCTTCTACTGAAAGCGAAAACTTGGTCAGGACTCTACCCTCTAAAGGAACAACTTTTATCAAATGAGGCAGTGGAAAAATGGCCCAAAAGTCATTGAAAAGGGTTTAGGCAGAAACCCTTCTGTCCTGAGTGGGGGGCCTGATTTGATCCTTGCTATGGGCCCTTACTTCCCTATGTACTTCTCTATGTACGCCACTGCCCCTAATATTCTTTCTTTGGAGGAATTTAAAAGCACTGACCCTTGCAATGCTTCAAAATTCTTAGGTGTATATTCAGAACAATACTTTCCTGAAGCTGACCACTTTTCAAATGGGTCTGGCTTCTTTAACCCTCAAAGATCATCCATGTTGCCAGACATTTCTACTACAGGGAAAGTATAGCACTAAACAGGCTAGTCAGACATCTGGCTTTAGGCCAGACAACCCAGTTTCCTGGCTCTTGGTCCTCTGTCCACCTCAAGGCCTGGAGGACACTTTTCTGTGACTCTGTGCACTCAGACAACAGCTCTACAGTGTTTGAGCACTGACTGACTGATGGAACAAAAACAGTGACCAGCATGGGACTGAAGTCCGTTGGGCCCACCAGAGGAAATTATTCTGAGGGCCCACCCTCTGTATATAGAATCTTAAGGGCCCTGTTTTAGCAGGGGCCCAATATTATCTGAGCTTGGGCCCATCGAAGGATCCTCTGATACTTTGGCAGCCACTCCAACCCTGGTAGTGCTGCACTGAAAGAGCTAAAGGATCTGTGATTACATTACCACCACCAGTGCAGGAGGGATCAGAGATCAACAGTGGGGAGGAGAAATGGTGGGAAAGGACCTGTGATGATGTTGTGTGACATGAGGGACAGAGATTTGTATAGAGGAGAAGAAATAGTAAAAGTTATGGGTTCAGTGTTTCATCTCCTTCTTTTACAGAGCCAAGAATTGCTTGTAGTTTCAGTCTTTACTTGCTAGGAGTTGTAGTTATATTCTCTGATGGCCTACATTAGCAACTTGGATATGGTGGGAGTTGTAGTTCTCTGATATCCTAAAACAGGGATCAGCAACCTCTGGCACTCCAGGTGTTGTGAAACTATATCTCCCATCATGCAAACTCGCTTGGCTGTTCCGTGAGTTCCCACAGAAGTGAAAGGAGCATGCTGGGAGTTGTAGTTTCACAACAGCTCGCGTGCCGAAGGTTCCTGATCCCTGTCCTAAAATAATAGGACCGGGAGCCAGGAAGCCAGACTGTCCAGTCTAAAACCAGACATTCATTTCAGTCGCAATTTCTATGGTGGCTAGATGATCGGCATCCTGTAACTAGGGTTGCCACCTGACTGGTATTCCATCGACTGGCCCATTGACTTGCCAGTATTTTCTCTGCTCTGAGCTGCTTGAGAGTCCCTGCTCTGACTCCATATATGGCTTAGGAGTCCCCGCTCTGTGTCTATATATGGTGTCAGTGCTTCTGGGAGTCCCTGCTCTGATTCCATATATGTCTGTGTTATGCTATGACCCTGAAGGGGGATATTCCCAAGTGCTCTCAGAATGCCTGGGGACACCACTTTGCATTTAATTTTTATTCAATTTCTATTTTTAAATTGTCTATGCAGGATCGCAAACCAACAACCTTCTGCATTGAAGGCAAAGACTCTAGTCAAGTGAATGCTAGTAAATAAAAGATTTTCTATGGTTAAAAACCTCAGTAGTATTTTTCCTACATATTCAGATGTACAATGTACTGGAATCTACAGAAATCTTTCTATATTTACCAGGACACTTTATATTTTTTAGCAATTGCAAAAAAATGTAACGACACAAAATAAATTACCATTATCACAAAACTGAATGAGAACAATTAAAATAATGGAAGTGCCGGAAAAGAACATCACCTAATGGACCGTACTGACTATAAGGACTCATGCACATAACTGTATCTGCAAATTACATATCATGGGTTTGATACTCGGTAGAGAAAATTTTAAAATACAGACTTAATAAATGTGAAATACATATGTAGTGTCCCTCTAAAGTGTGTACAAGGGGACACTCCAAAATGTTTAAATAGCCATGTCACATCTTATATATGATGTCATTTTATTGTTATATATTTGTGAATTAATGTGAATGTGCTGTGAAACCTTTTTGGCTGGGAGAGGTAGTTGTATTTTTACACCACTAGATGGTGCTGGTCTGCTTTTTATATGAGGCCCAGCAACAGGAAATTAGTGTGAGGAGAACAAGTCAGAACAGAGAAGCAAGGAGGAAGAGAGGACAGTGTGGTAGTTAAAGGGTTTCTGTCACCAGTTTTTTTGGCGTGAATCAGGCTGACATTAGAGATGTGCTAATGTCACCTGATTCCAAATATATATCTGTTTTATTTACTGGTGCCCCCATTTTTATATAAAATTAACTTTTATTTTATGCTAATAAGGCCTCTAAGTGCAAGGGGCGTTACCCCTGCTCCTAGAGGCTCTGTTGATTGACAGGACCAGGCAGAGAAGAAACACTTTATTCACCATAGCTTGCAAGGACCTTCAATGATGTCATGACCATGTGATCAGTCACATGGTTTAGGAGAAGACAGGCTGTTTGTGTGATCCTAACCATGTGACTGATCACATGGTCATGACATCATTGAAGGTCCTTGCAAGCTATGGTGAATGGAGTGTTTCTTCTCTGCCTGGCCCTGTCAATCAACAGAGCCTCTAGGAGCAGGGGTAATGCCCCTTGCACCTAGAGGCCTTATTAGCATAAAATAAAAGTTCATTTTATATAAAAATGGGGGCACCAGTAAATAAAGCAGATATATATTTGGAATCAGGTGACATTAGCACATCTCTAATGTCAGCCTGATTCATACCGAAAAAAACTGGTGACAGAAACCCTTTAAGAGGAACCAAGGAATTGTACAGGAGGAGAGTGGAGGAATCCCTTATTGAGGCTGTCGATACCCTATGACATTGGCCACGTCAGGATATCTAGTTGAAAGCTACAAATCAAGCCACTTGCACCCTGAGCATTAACTGGAAAGCAAGACTGACAGAGGTGATTAGCCTTCTCCAGGTTTATGGACTCTGCCAACACACATGTGGTCGAGAGAAGCCTCTGGCACCTGACTACTGATTCAGCAACCCGGGTACTAAGTTGTTTTAGGCCTACATTTTGTGTCCCTCCGGGAGGTGTAGCCAACACTTATATTCAGGAGCCTGCTGGAGCAGATGTAGTGATTCCTGCCCACAGAGTATCCTTCAAAAGAATAGTCCTATGAAAGAGACTTATGTATATATTCCAGAGCCAGGGCTAGCTACAGAGGATCCCACTAGGAGAAAGAGTAACAGGATCTAAGCCATAGAGCCTAACTAACCACCACTGTGCCTTCACAATACCATCCAAAAAGGTTGACTTACAGCAACTTAATATAACCGCACTTTATGAACTTGTACCATCAATTCAAGGCAATAAGTAAAAATCACCTTTGTTCAGTTTTACAACCGCTTCCTCATCATTTACCAACTAAGGGTGTGTCTACCTACCTAAAAAGACACTGGCGTCACAACGAACCAGGACCCTGCTGACCGACACGGTAAAAATCACCATCAAGGGCACCTCGCCTTACCACCCTAGAGTCCTGTGTAAAGAGAGTGCCCCAAGGGAAGTCGTGTCCACCCTCCACACAACTGCACACTGGCCCAGGGAAGATCCAACTAACCGTGGGTAGAACCACCGTCTACACCATGTTCACTGTGACAAATTCCCTAAACTCACATGTCCCTGCGGCTGGTGGCTGCACATATGGGTATACCCAACAGGATGAAAATAATTTTTATATTAAAAAAAGACACAAAACCATTGGTGCCAAATAACCAATAACCATTAGGGGCCTGGGCCCCTGATGTTTTGTCCCAGGCCGAATATCCTGCCTGCCAGCTAGATACAATTGTATTGCAATACAATTGAATCTAATGTACTAGAAGAGCTGAAGGACCTGTGGTGACATCATAGGTCATGTGATTAGCAAAACAGGCAGTGGTTGGGAAGGACCTGCGATGATGTCACCATCATGTGACCAGTGCAGGAGACGATGGCAGTGAAGAGGAGAAGAAGCTGTGGTGAGGCCTGCTACATGAGGAGAGGTAAGTGAAGGGAGAGGCAGAGCAATGCTGGGAGTTGTGTTTATTTAACTGGGACTGTATGTTAGGGCTGAAGGGAGGGATGTTATTTACATGGAGCTGTGTGTTGGAGGTGGCTGGAGAGGTGGTCATGTCATTTACATGGGACTGCATGTTGATGGTGGCTATAGAAGAGAGTGATGTTATTTACATGGGACTGTATGTTGGAGGGGGCTGGGGGAGAGAGTGATGCTATTTACATGGGACTGTATGTTGGAGGCGGCTGTGGGAGGGAGTGATGTTATTTACATGGAACTGTATTTCGGAGGATGCTGGGGGAGGCAGTGATGTTATTTACATGGGACTGTGTGTTGATGGCGGCTGTGGGAGGGAGTGATGTTATTTAAATGGGACTGAATGTTACAGGGGTTTGAGGGAGGCAGTAATGCTATATGCATGGGACTAAATGTGGAGGGGGTGATGTTATTTACATGGGACTGTATGTTGAAGGTGGTTGGTGGGGGGAATTATATTATTTACATGGGACTGAATGTTAAAGGGGTGATGGTTACATGGGATTGCATGTTGGAGGTGGCAGGGGAGGAGGTGATGTTATTTACAAGGGACTGTATTTTGGAGGGAGCTTAAGATAGAGAGGGATGATAGTTACATGGGACTGTACATTGGAAGGGGCTGGGGCGATGGTGTGATGTTATTTACATGGGATTGTATGGAGGAGAGAGGAATATAACTACAAGGAGCACTGCAAATCCAGGGGACATTATAGGCGTTCTTATCATTACTGGGGGCACTATAGGAGGGACTTATAGATCCTGTCAGGGCTGGGATACACAGATAAGGGGAAAGTGATCCCTAAGCTTAATCCCAACCCCTTTCCCTGCCTATTGCCTACTCAGGCTAACCCCTGAGTCAACAACCTGAAGACTCGAAATACACTAGCAAAAGTGCAGGGGAAGGGAAAACAAACAAGACAGACAAACAAGAACCAAAATGGATAGTCAGATAGCCGTGTCAAAACCAGGAGAGTACGTCAGGAACAAAATCAGCAAGCCAAGAGTAGTCACAAAACACGCCACGGGTCAAAGAACAAACTAGAATCTATACTGCAGAGCACAAATGACAAACCAGGTAGTAGCAAGGAGACTCCAAACACTGGCAGCAAGGCTCACATTAGAGGTCTTTAAATACCTAGCAGACCCCACCCAACCAGCTGACTGGGAGGAGACTGCAAGGAACAAAACTTAACACATGAGATACCAGATGAACCAGAAAATAAACACAGACTATATTGCTCGCATTTTCCGGCGACCAGTAACAGGCCGCGAGCGAGTGTGCGCACCAGCCACGTCCCTGGCACTTATGATCATCGCGCGCGTCCCCTGCCTGGGACGCGCATCCACAGCCAGAGACCGTCAGCTGGAGGAGGAGCCTGATGAAATAGCGGAAGAAGCCTGGCCACGGGCAACCACATCGCCACCAGAGTCAGAGACAGGACCAGCAGAACGGGTGCAATGACTGCCAGTCCTGACAGATCCCTCTTATTTCTACTAAGAGCACTATGGGGGCCTAATTACTACTGGGGGGTCTGTAGAGAGCTTTATTACCACTGGGGAAACATCAGAGGGACCTCATTTCTACTGCATGCTCTGTGAGGGTATTATTAATACTGGAGGACTCTTCTACAAATGGAGGCACTCTTGGGGAGCATTATCACGGTTGGGGGCACTGTAGGGGGCAGAATTACTAATGAGGGCAGTCTAGAAGAAACTTACTATTGGTGGGACTATGAGGAGCACTATTACTATGGGGGCACTAATCTTTCTTCAAGATAGTATTTGGGGGTATAGGGGCACAGTGAGCAGCAGGATAACACTGTGGGGACTCCAGGTTGGGGGATGATGATAGAAATGTGAGAAAGTTAAGATGTCTATGTGTCACACTCACACAGAAGATGATGACAGAGAAGATCTACATCAGAGGAGACGTCACCTGGAGGCTCTGGATGTGAGAGGTATGTGCGCTGTATAGCGAGTACAGCACAATTCAGTGTGTGTAGGGAGGAGGGGGGACTTATAGAACTGGGGCATATTCATTGGGGCTTGGGCACTGGATCTGTTGAGACCCTAGCAACGACCCTGGGTTTCCATATACTGATTTACCTCAGTCTGGCCCATAAGAATGGATGAAATATAAGAAGAGTCTCCGGGACATTGTCAGCATTTTCTGAAAGCCAGCATACTTTTTCAAAAAGTTTGGCACGACTAGATTTATCACGTGCACCATGCAGAGAGCATGTGTTATTTCTCCGAAATGCAGCACAGCCATGATGTTCCGGCTATTGTTGCTGCCCTGCTTTTCCAGTTGGAGTTGGTGGTGAGTCAGCCAGTGGGATTTTTGCTGCTTGATGCACTTTAGCAAGTAATCAACTGTGTGGCTACGGTTTCCCAGACCGATCAACTCTAACACCACATGACGACGCTTCACTTTACACACATGATAGGAGGGAAGGGGAGTAGGAGCAACACTCTCCCCTGCTGGGGACAGGAAGATGTCCATGGAGGAGGTGGATAAGCAGCTGGTGTGGGAGCCACATTGACACAAACGTGGAGGTGTCAATAGGACTTGGCCTTCTTGCTGCGGTGCTGCCTAGCCACAAAAAATATTAACCTGGTGGGCCATGAAAGACATGAACTGTCCCTGCCTGTAACAGCTGTTCCAAGTGTCCACTATGGCTTGCACCTTGCTGCACATCTACAGTTGCAAGGAGCGACCCACGTTCTCTGCCAAGTGACATTACAAGGCAGGGATGGCATTTTGGAAAAAATATTACCGGATGGGTATCTTTCAGCAAGGTTTACCACAAACCATCAGCTCCCTGCACTGCCAGCAACTCGGTCATGTGGGAGTAGAGCACCAGCAGATTGCTGGTAGCATAGAGTTATTTCTTGGCTACACATTTCATTATCGATAGCTGACCATGGAGCAAAGTAGGTGGAGGAGTAGTCTGAGGAGGAGAAGCAGTATGTTGACAACAAAAAGGATACTGTACTGTAGGTAGATGTGGCCTGGCTGTGGCAAAGGAGACCAGGAGAAGGAGGACACTGTTGTTGTGCTAGCTGATGGCCACTTCATTTTCCCACTGGTTGGGGTGATGCAACTGCATGTGTTACAATAGAATTGTAGTTTCTATATTTGTGTTTGAACACCCACAGCTTACTTGAATCCTGCAGATCTTGCTCATGGCAACGTTTTTGTCTTCTGGCACTGTGGAAAAAAACTGCCAGGTGGGAGATGCTTGTATATGCCGTACATAAATTGTGTGTGTTTTTTTCTGTAATTTAAAGATGAGGTGCCAAATATATCCCCTTCCACAAACACACTGCACACTGGTATTGACATTTCACAATGGTAATTATGCCATTTTTGCAGTGATACATGTTTGAACTACACACTCTGATGCAGTAATACTCCCCCTTTACTAAAACATGTGTGACAATGCATTTTTGGAGTGATATGAAATGTCTTTTGAAGATGTTTTTTAGACACTGTGATGCAGTAATGCCTTCAGTAACACAGTTATAATTTGCGTTAATGATGTGAAATGTGTTTGCTGCTGCAATCTATCCACCCATTATCTTGCAACAATGTACAACACGTTCAGTAACAGGGCTTTGATAATGGCATTGTGATTGCAATAAAATAATTGAACGCTTTTTTTCAAAGAATAACACTTGTGTCACAATGCAATTTTTTTGCATTGATGTGAAACATCTTTTGAACTAGATGCCCTGATGCAGTAATGCCTTCAGTAACACAGTTATAATTTGCGTTACTTATTTGAAATGCATTTGCTGCTATATCCTATACATCCATTATCTTGCAGCAATGTACAAAGGGTCAGTAACAAGGCTATAATGAACTAAGGTGCCCAATTACAAAGAGTAAATAGAAACTGGTTTCTAGAAAAAAAGGGGGGAGTGATCCTCAATGCTTGAAGAATAAAAAAAGGCCCGTTTTTGCAGGAATCTGTAATGCCATGCCCAAGTACCGCTATGTATAAGGCTGCCATAGGAATTAATGAGGTTGCAGTGTGACTCTCATGTTTTCTGAAACCTCAACACGGGAATTGCAAAAATTCTGACACTTCTGGATTCTTTGCATTTCATTTGTCATGGTAGCCGCAAACATACAAGTCATGCAGCAAGCTCATTCATTCCTATGGCAGCCCTGTTACACTGCAATACTTGGGCGCAATAATATTCTATGCTATGGACAAACCCCAGAAATTTGCAAAAGTCTGAATGTTTTATATTTCCATTGAGCTTTTGTCAAATTTGACCACAGAGTTTACCATTTGCATTGCAAAGTGTAAAATCTAAACCCAGATCTTAAGCAAAACTTTTCAACACAAAGAGTATTTGCTCTGGATTTTCTGACATGGACAGTGGAAATCTACAAAACTGGTAGTGTGAGGGGAGGGAATTGCCAATTTACTTTTCACCTCAGGTGGCAGAAAGGCTAGATGTACCTCTGGCTGCACTAACACCCAGTACACCCACAAATCAGTTGCTACCTGCAGCCACAGTTCCAGCTAGTATGCAGTGTGTGAATGCAGAATACCCCAGCTCTGTACACTGTGTAGTGGCTATCCTTGAGTACTACAGCTCATCCTCCATTCAAATGAAATCTCATTCACACATTGCATAAGAATTCCACAGTGTCAATTTATGCTGCAGATTTCCACCGTGGGTTTCGTCCATTTCGATGTGTAGGTTGAAATCTGTGGCAAATACAGTAAAAATGACAACAAATCTGCAGTGGAATTTGTACTGCAGAATTGTGAAAAATCTGCAACATGTAGCTGTACCCTAATAGTGAATAGGGGATAATATGTTGTTACTGTTGTTTACAGTGCAACACCGCTAAGGCAAGTGATTGGCTGCAGCAGTGATATTACAATACATCACTGGCTGCAATCCAGGAAGATAATAGAGAGGTGGTACTGGATCACAGTGGGCACAGTTAACTTGGTACTTTGATAAAATTAAAAACAGGCACCTTCTAAAGGGTGGATTTGAAGGGGTCCAAGACTGTTGGATGGGAAGCCACATTGTTAATTCAAAGTTGAAGAAAGAGTGGATTCAAGAAATTTTTCGACGTGGAGGCTTGAGTGTGCTCTAAAGGACAGGGCAAATTTGAAAGTTATCCCATGGCAGTAGACTCATTAGACTGGGAAAAGTATGAAATCATTAACTGTGGTTCATAGTTCTGGTAGGAGAATGAATGCAGTAAGGGAACAATGATGAATTCTGTCCATGTGAATTTTTAGGAAGCAGGAAGAGGAGAGAGCTGAGAGACCCTTTGGTCACAGTTCATAGGAAGAGATGCCTTCTGATTTCTTCTCCATCCTCCCTTACTTCTTCTTATTCCTATGCGGCTCCCCTCTGATAATTTGCCACTAAATCAGAAACAATGCCTAATCTATGAAACCCAAAGGGCAAAAGATAAGAACCTTTTTAATGACAAAACCATAGTGTTTTAATACAGTGGCCTGAGGGATACCATACCATACCATAAACAGTCTCTGGTGAGTATATGTACCAATCACCTTGTGATGACATGTATTATCATTCTTTTAGACTTGTACTAAGAAGTGTAGTCTTTCATGTGTTTCTTGTTCATATAGTTGCCATGCACTTTCTTCTCTAACCCTGGAGATGGTTCAAATATATAAAACATATCTTTTAAGGGGAGACATCTGGAATGGGCAGTGTAGTACGTGGTAAATGCTAAATCATCCAGCTGCTGTCTACATTTCTCCATTTTCAATTGCAAACCATAGTGTTTTAATACAGTGGCCTGAGGGATACCATCGTATGAAGCTTTACGACAATGAATGCATACAGACCTGCTTTAATGCTAAAAAGTCCTATGTGGTCACCTAGAAGTACTTGTTTCCTAGCAATGATTATGTAGACACTGGAAACTTATAGGCACATTAGAGCCGAACTGTCTAAATAAATCAGCTTAGTTATGGTGTGTAGCTGTGGATTTATAGTAGATATGTGATGCAAGAAGAGTAAAAGTGTAATTTTACAGGTATTCCACATCTGGTGGTTTCATTCATAAACAGTCTCTGGTGAGTATATGTACCAATCACCTTGTGATGACATGTATTATCATTCTTTTAGACTTGTACTAAGAAGTGTAGTCTATCATGTGTTTCTTGTTCATATAGTTGCCATGCACTTTCTTCTCTAACCCTGGAGATGGTTCAAATATATAAAACATATCTTTTAAGGGGAGACATCTGGAATGGGCAGTGTAGTACGTGGTAAATGCTAAATCATCCAGCTGCTGTCTACATTTCTCCATTTTCAATTGCAAAATTAAGCACAATAAAAAGAAGACTTTTGCTTTAGGCCCCTATCATTATAAGGGGTGTTCAACCATAAGAATTCCCTGCTACACCATTGAGCCTTTTATACACAAAGATTATCCAGACGTGCAAAAAATGGGTGCATGAACATGTCTAAACTATGCTTGATGTCTTGGCATTGTATGCAGATTTAATGTATTTTTCATGGCATTTGAAAGATACTTGTATTTTGGATGAAAGCCATTTAAGAAACTTAGTGCTCAACAGCCAAGCGGTAGAGTTGATTCCCAACATGCCAAGATGAATCAACTCATAAGTAAACCTTGGATAAAAAGGATTTCTAGCTGGCATTGACAAGTCCTCTTGTTACAGAGAGCCAGCATTCCTGCAGATCTCATGTGACAGGAGAACATGCACAAAGAGGGAATATTTATGTGGGAGACCCTGAGTGTGAAAGTTACGGGGACAAATTATAAAAATACATAGATTCTCTGGTATACTATTTAATTCCAAGTTCAAAAATGTATAATACTGGGGTAAATGCTTCAATCTATGCATAATTTTATGAAACCTACAACTTTGAAGTTTTTCAAAAAATATTTATGACTTTCCAGTTTAAGGAGTCTGGAATTTAGCCCCTTTACAACCAGTTTGGGCCTTAAAGGGGTTCTACAGGAATAGAAAAAAAAAGTCTGCTTCCATCCAAAAACAGCACCACACCTGTCCATAGGTTGGGTGCAGAATGACAGCTCAGCCCCATTCTCTGCAATGGATCTGAGCTGCAATACCAGAGACAACCTATGGATATGTATTGTGCTGTTTTTGGAACAAATCAGCCAAAAACTGCCACAGATTTGTGTAAAATAATAAAAGAAGTAATATCTTACCAATCTTCTGCTGCTCCCATTCTAAATACTTCCCAGGCCCTATGCCAGTCAATTTGCAGAATAAAATAGGTGATCTATGATAAGCATTCCCTATCTGTAAATTAGCTGCTGGGGATCAAGAGGCTCACATACAGGTGCATCTCAATAAATGAAAATATAATTGAAAAGTTAATTTATTACAGTAATTCAATTAAAAAAGTGAAACTCATGTATTATATAGATTCAAGAGTGATCTATTTCAAGCAATGTGGGGTGGCAGGGAGCGACCAGCCTGTGGCACTGCTGAGTTATTATGGAAGCCCAGGTTGCTTTGATAGTGGACTTCAGCTCGTCTGCATTGTTGGGTCTGATGTCACGTGTAAAAGGGGCCTAACTGTGTTTTTATTAAACACATGTAGTGTCCATATGTAGGAGCAAGGGTACTTTGGAGTATTGATATTTGTGCAGATTTTTCCCTACTGCTACAATGCAAAGCCATCAATTCCCTACTTTACTGCACTTTGAAGGGTTAATTTGCACTATGATTTATGCTGATGTTTGTGCTTGTACTGTTTTGTATTGTTGAACTGCATTGTATATGTTTATTGTAATATATCCTTTTCATTTGCACTGTTATTGCACTGTGCCGTGGAAAGGATACACAGCCAGGTAATACTGAGAGAATTTGGGACTTGTTACCTATGCACTGAGAAGCTAAGTTTTGGAGGGAAAAAATAGACACATTCACCTTTTGATTGTCTGGTTAAGCTTTGTCTAGACTGTTGTTTATGTCTGAAAACTGCTTAGTTATCCCGACTGACTTGTATTAAGGCTCAATACAAGGTTATGGCAGACTTGAACTGCAAAATTATTTCTGTTAGGCCCCATTCACACGACCGTATGAATGGGGCCGTATCTATCCGCAAAATTGCGGGAATAGATGCGGCCCCATTCACCTCTTTTGAAGCATGTCCTATACTTGTCCGTGCGCACGGACAAGTATAGGCACTTTCAATGGGGCCGCACGGCGTGTGTTCCGAGCGCTGCGGAACACACGCCGGGCGGCCCCCGTATATTTGCGGGTCCGCTGTAATGTGGGCCCGCAAATATACGGTCGTGTGAGTGGGGCCTTAGGCTGTGTTTCTCCAACTCGACCCCTCCCACTAAAAGGTTATAGTTCAGTCAGAAATTGTATAAATGTAGAGTAGCCAGAGCCCCAACGTCTCTGCAGATAGGGACCAGTGTGTAGTAGGAGAGACTCTGCCCGCCTGCACCAGTGACCAGATGAAGACGCTGAGAAAATACTCTGTCACAGACCCTGGGCCAACATACCTTTGGCCAGGGTATCAGTTTTCTGAGAGGCACAGCTAGCTCAGGCCTTTCCTCAGCACAAAATCTGCTTCTGCCAGAGAGGAGACTAGAGAAGCCAGCTCAGTGCATTGCCTGTATTGTTTTGCACTTGATTTCCTCCATTAAAGAAGCACACTGGTCACTGCACATACAATAGATACAACTCAGTAGTAGCACTTTTACAGCAAGGACAAGCAGTATATCAAGGTAAGTCAAGTATTGTCCAGCTAATGAAAGAAAGTACATATTATAATATTCCAGGATGGTAGGCTAATACAGCACACACAAAAAAGTGGGAAGAGGAGGGTAGGAATTATGAGGTATATGCAGAGGAGGAATTCTGGTAGGTTTCTACTACCTAGTCCTAATCAATGGCCACATAGAATCAAATAATCCCAACTGAACCATATAGCATCAAACAGTTGGTTGGTGAATACAGCAGTTAGGCGCTCCAAATGTGTTACTTCTTTCACCCTTGCATACAAATCCATATAAAATGTGTGTGTGTGGGGGGGTCAGGGGAGGATTGCTGTTTCCAGTGAGTAGCAGTCGGATCTCTTGCTGCTGTGAGTATATGTAGAATCCGTTTGGTTGTCTTGTGGCCAAGGGGGACTGAGGGTAGATTTAGAAGATAAAACAAGGCCTGTAACTGGATATGGAAGGTGAGCGGATGACCTAAATCCTTGAATATGAAGGCAGGTCCAATATAAGTAAGGGAGAGCCCCCTCCCGATGAGCAACACCTCCAGCACAAATCTGGTAGATCAGGATTTAGATTTTGAAGCAAAGATGGGGTATGATACCAAAATATCAACAGTTTGTATTAATTCTCTTTATAAGTAACACATAAAGAAGTTTTAGCTGTCTTCCACAAAATAAGTTTCCATGTGCCTGGAAGAAGCAGCATGGCAAGAAAGCACTCCCACCTATCCATGTATGAGTGTCAAACAGGGAAATTTGGATCCAGAAGGATTTTCTATATCAGGGGTGGGGAACCTCCGGCCAGTGGGCCATATGCAGCCTGCGGGACCATTTCATGTGGGCCCCAGCCCCCTGCCAGGAAATGCTAATGATTAGCATGCGGGAGTCATGAGAAGGTGAGAACAGCGCTGCTCTGGCTGTTTTCACCTTCCCTGGTCTTCTCCCCGCGCGCTGTGTCCTGACACATACAGTGTCAGGACGTAGTGCACGTAGACACGCACTATGACCTGACGCTGTGCGCAGTCAGGTCACAGTACAGCGCGGAGGGAAGAAGACCAGGTAGGATAAGTGAACTTGCCAAGAGGCAGCGCTGTCCGGAGCTGGAGAGGTAAGTTTATTTTATTATTTATTTTAAAAGTCTGATCTGAGGTCTGATTGGGGCTCATATGAGGTGGGGAGGGGCTGATCTGTGGCTAGGGGGGCTGAAAGGGGTCTGAAGCATATTGGGGGTCTGATCTGAAGCTGGGGGCATATTGGGGGTCTGATCTGAGATATATAGGAGGTCTGAGGCTGGGGGGCATATTGGGGGTCTGATCTAAGGCTGGGGGCATATTGGGGGTCTGATCTAAAGCTGGGGGCATATTGGGGCTCTGATCTGAGGCTGGGGCATATTGGGGGTCTCATCTGAGGCTGGGGGGCATATTGGGGGTCTGATCTGAGGCTGGGGGGCATTTTGGTGGTCTGACCTAAGGCTGGGGGTATATTGGGGGTCTGATCTGAGGCTGAGGAGGGTCTGATCTGAGGCTAATGGAGGTGGGAGGCAGATCTGAGACTGAGAAAGGGACAAAGGTAGGGACAGTGGCAGGGAGAGTGAAAGCTGGATGAACCCCTCTCTGGACCCCCCTGGGTTTAGCTTGGCTGCTGCCATTGCTGCCAAATAACTAAATATATAAAAAGTTCAACTTAAATATTAGACGGCTATATGTGGTCAAAATGGTGCCTGTACTATTTGTAATATATAGTGTAGGCTCCATTTTGTGCTGCAAAAATACAGCGCTCTAGATTTTTTAATTGAAGTGCAATTTCTGTAACTTACCTCTAAGTCACTTATGTGTTTGACCAAATATTTTTATGTTGAGAATTCTGTACGGCCCCCGAGCGATGTTACAAATATCCAAATGGCCTTTGGCAGCAAAAAGGTTCCCCACCCCTGCTCTATATAAATGAGATTAGACCCTTTGTAGAACCACCTGTCTTGCAAATCACCTGTCTTTCTTAAAATCAGTTGCTAGAGAAACAGATGGAGAAGAGAAAAGTGTTACCATAAAATGTTTAATCTGTAAGTAATAATACTGACTGGTCACAGGCAGAGCAAAGAAAGATTGCAAAGTATCATATGGTAACATCTCTAATGTCCTATAGTCAGTGGCGTAGCTACCGGGGGGCAGGGGGGGCGACGGCTCCGGGCCCAGTGACTCAAGGGGGCCCATAAAAATAAAAAATCTTACTTACCTGTTCTGCACTGCGGCTGCCCTCCGGTCCGCGCTCTGCTCTCTTCCCTGACGGCGCGCACTATGAGGTCATAATGTGCGCGGGCCAGGGAAGAGAGCGGAGCGCGGACTGGAGGGCAGCCGCAGCGCAGAACAGGTAAGAAAGGTTTTTTATTTTTATCTTATGTGGCTGGGTGGGCTGATCTGAGGTCTGATGGGGGCACAATACGCTGATCTGAGGTCTGATGGGGGCACAATATGCAGATCTGAGGTTTGATGGGGCACAATACGCTGATCTGAGGTCTGATGGGGGCACATTAAGCTGATCTGAGGTCTGATGGGGGCACAATACGATGATCTGAGGTCTGATGGGGGCACAATATGCAGATCTGAGGTTTGATGGGGCACAATACGCTGATCTGAGGTCTGATGGGGGCACAATACGCTGATCTGAGGTCTGATGGGGGCACAATACGCTGATCTGAGGTCTGATGGGGCACAATATGCAGATCTGAGGTTTGATGGGGCACAATACGCTGATCTGAGGTCTGATGGGGGCACATTAAGCTGATCTGAGGTCTGATGGGGGCACGATACGCTGATCTGAGGTCTGATGGGGGCACAATACGCTGAACTGAGGTCTGATGGGGGCACAATACGCTGATCTGAGGTCTGATGGGGGCACAATAGGCTGATCTGAGGTTTGATGGGGCACAATAGGCTGATCTGAGGTCTGATGGGGGCACAATACGCTGATCTGAGGTCTGATGGGGGCACAATACGATGATCTGAGGTCTGATGAGGCACAATACGCTGATCTGAGGTCTGATGGGGGCACATTAAGCTGATCTGAGGTCTGATGGGGGCACAATACGCTGATCTGAGGTCTGATGGGGGGCACAATAGGCTGATCTGAGGTTTGATGGGGCACAATAGGCTGATCTGAGGTCTGATGGGGGCACAATACGCTGATCTGAGGTCTAATGGGGCACAATATGCAGATCTGAGGTTTGATGGGGCACAATATGCTGATGTGAGGTCTGATGGGGGCACAATACGCTGATCTGAGGTCTGATGGGGGCACAATACGCTGATCTGAGGTCTGATGGGGGCACAGTACGCTGATCTGAGGTCTGATGGGGCACAGTACGCTGATCTGAGGTCTGATGGGGGCACAGTACGCTGATCTGAGGTCTGATGGGGGCACATTAAGCTGATCTGAGGTCTGATGGGGCACAATACGCTGATCTGAGGTCTGATGGGGGAACAGTAGGCTGATGTGAGGTCTGATGGGGGCACAGTAGGCTGATCTGAGGTCTGATGGGGCACAATACGCTGATCTGAGGTCTGATGGGGACACAGTAGGCTGATCTGAGGTCTGATGGGGGCACAGTACGCTGATCTGAGGTCTGATGGGTCACATTAAGCTGATCTGAGGTCTGATGGGGGCACAATACGCTGATCTGAGGTCTAATGGGGGCACAATATGCAGATCTGAGGTTTCATGGGGCACAATATGCTGATGTGAGGTCTGATGGGGGCACAATACGCTGATCTGAGGTCTGATGGGGGCACAATACGCTGATCTGTGGTCTGATGGGGGCACAGTACGCTGATCTGAAGTCTGATGGGGGCACAGTACGCTGATCTGAGGTCTGATGGGGGCACAGTACGCTGATCTGAGGTCTAATGGGGGCACATTAAGCTGATCTGAGGTCTGATGGGGGCACAATACGCTGATCTGAGGTCTGATGGGGAACAGTAGGCTGATGTGAGGTCTGATGGGGGCACAGTAGGCTGATCTGAGGTCTGATGGGGCACAATACGCTAATCTGAGGTCTGATGGGGGCACAGTAGGCTGATGTGAGGTCTGATGGGGCACAATACGCTGATCTGAGGTCTGATGGGGACACAGTAGGCTGATGTGAGGTCTGATGGGGGCACAGTAGGCTGATCTGAGGTCTGATGGGGCACAATATGCTAATCTGAGGTCTGATGGGGGCACAATACGCTGATCTGAGGTCTGATAGGGGCACAATACGCTGATCTGAGGTCTGATGGGGGCACAATACGCTGATCTGAGGTCTGATGGGGGCACATTCTGCTGATCTGAGGTCTGATGGGGGCACAATATGCTGATCTGAGGTCTGATGGGGCACAATATGCTGATCTGAGGTCTGATGGGGCACAATACACTGATCTGAGGTCTGATGGGGGCACAATACGCTGATGTGAGGTCTGATGGGGGCACATTCTGCTGATGTGAGGTCTGATGGGAGCACAATATGCTGATCTGAGGTCTGATGGGGCACAATACGCTGATCTGAGGTCTGATGGGGACACAGTACGCTGATCTGAGGTCTGATGGGGGCACAATACGCTGATGTGAGGTCTGATGGGGGCACATTCTGCTGATGTGAGGTCTGATGGGAGCACAATATGCTGATCTGAGGTCTGATGGGGCACAATACGCTGATCTGAGGTCTGATGGGGACACAGTATGCTGATCTGAGGTCTGATGGGGGCACAGTAGGCTGATCTGAGGTCTGATGGGGGCAAATTCTGCTGATCTGAGGTCTGATGGGGGCACATTAAGCTGATCTGAGGTCTGATGGGGGCACAATACGCTGATCTGAGGTCTGATGGGGGCACAATACGCTGATCTGAGGTCTGATGGGGCACAATACGCTGATCTGAGGTCTGATGGGGCACAATACGCTGATCTAAGGTCTGATGGGGCACAATACGCTGATCTGAGGTCTGATGGGGGCACATTAAGCTGATCTGAGGTCTGATGGGGGCACATTAAGCTGATCTGAGGTCTGATGGGGGCAGGGGAGTGATGTAAAAACTGGGGACACGTTTCCTTTAACATAGGAGTCCCCTTGTTTTTTACTCCTATTAATCCTATATTTTACTGCATTATGTGGTAGAGTATTTAGACTAGGGTATGTAGAAAGTCTATTGTACTGTACTTAGCAGCATAGACGATCTTGCAGTTTATACAGTCATCTTTCTAATACAATATTATAACCACAACTAGTAGTATGTGCCTGTGAAGTTGGAAACGTGCGTTTGGGAAGCCAATAAGTGGGGGGCCCACTCAAGTATGTTTCGCCCCCCCTGTGCTGAACCTCTAGCTACGCCTCTGCCTATAGTCTACTACATTCACACATCTAAGCCACCATTTACTAAACCATGGTTTAGGTGCTAGTCCCATCAGGCCAGCAGGAAATCTCAGATTAAAAAGACAAGACATCATTGAGAGCACTTCCACAGGAGGAAGAATTTCCCAGGACATACTTGCCACACATCCCTTGTCAACTGCATAGGGTCTAGTAATCTAGCATCAATACGAGAGGCCAGATTCTATGCCTCTAATGTGACCAAATAAAGTGCAAAATAGAAGCCTGGAGGACCTAAGCTCTCTCAAAGGGACTAGGACAGGCAAAGGCTCCAATAAATACATAAGATTAGATAAGGCTACTTTCACACAAGTGTGCTGCGGTTTTTGTCCGGCGGCATCTTGGCATATTTGCCGTGTTGTGGCCGCATCTCCCACCCGTTCCCATTATAGTGAATGAGACCGGACTTCCGGCAGCATATTTGTGCAAGCATTAGTACGGATCCGGCTGCCGGACAAACCTAACGATAGTGATTCGACCCCTAAGGGACATGAGGAATGTATTCCCCCATCTGAGCAAAAGCCTGCTCTCCTCAAAGAGCTTCTGTCTTGTTAACTTTGTAAGCAAAGTTAACAAGACAAAAGCAACAGGGTCGGACTGGGGTGTTTAGGGCCCACCAGTAAAATTCCCTCAGGGGTTCCACTGTAAAGCTCACTCTGGGGGCCCACATGCATATGATACCTGCCCACGCTATCCAGTCTTTTATATGGACATAGGCAATGTACTGAATAGCATCTTAGGCAGCCTATTTATAGGTCAGTCTACTGTGCCATGTGTCACTTGTGCAGGAGGTGGGGGACTAGAGGCCTATCTAGCTCAGGGGCCCACCGGGGATTCACCTGTTCCCCTGTGGGCCAGTCCAAGCCTGAAAAGCAACATCTACTAGAAGTTATGAATGAATTGCTAGCAGTTTGCAGTAAGGGTACCGAGGGGTGGCAACCAGTTGGGGTGTGTACCTGCAAAGACTCACTCTATCCAATCAGTGCTGCCACTTTCAGACTGTGCAGGGACGCACCCCCAACTTGTTAGCACCCTTCTGTACCGTTACTGCATAATTTCTAATACAAATAAAAAAGGAATGGCACAACATAGAGCCATAAGACTAAATGCTGCAAAATTGTTATTACATGGGGAATGCATGAAGCTATTAAAACAGGCATGTCAGGAGTGGTGAAAGGTCCTCTTTGAACACATTTGTGGGGTGTAATAGTCCAAAATTCCTCCTCAATTTTGTGCAAATCTTATTTGCAGCTACAGAAAACATTGGTGAACAGTTCACATATTTTTTTCCCCCAGCATTGTAGAAATTTATTCAATGCACTTAATAAAAGAAATGGACAATGTAACTGTATGTGTGTTATCTATAATTGTGTGTTTGTTTATCATTGTAATTTGGGTAACAATCAGAATACATATTAGTAATAATTAATACAGAAACCATGTCATTCCAAAGGGTTCACATACCTTTTCTCCCTGCACTGTATATACTAGCAGTCCACCTTCGGGATAATTATTTTTCCCTAGCATGTTTTTGTGGTCTGTGGTATAAAGAAGCTAGTAGTGGGAACAGTGTGAGTGAATACATTATCTGTACAGTTCTTTATAGCAATATTGTATATTTATTTAACATGTGTAATCTACAGATAAAGTCAAGGGCCCTGATTTATCATACCTTCACTCCAAAATTCTGGCATCAAAAAGTCGCAAAATAGAGCTTTTGCGACTTTTTACACTCACTTGCGAAATATTTTGCGACTTTCTGCATGTGTACACCACTCACTACAGTTTTGTAATATGGGTGAAAAAGTGGGTGTGGTTAGCCATGTTAATGAGTTTCACTCCAGATTTATCATTGCGACTTTTAAAAAAAAGTCTCAAAATAGTCGCAATCTCACTCCAGGAGGAGGGTGGAGTAGGAAAAGTGGAGGCGATTCTCTAGACAGAAGTGTTAGGTCTAAGGACAACCCAAATTTATCAAACAACCTGTGACATTTGATAAATGTGGCACAAAGTACTCCAACACAGACTGAAGCAAAACTAACTTCAAATTTTCTCCTAATGATAAATTCCCCCCAAGGTCTTTCAGGAACTACAAAAAATAGATGCTGAATTACTTTGCAGATCTCAGGAATATCACTTGTCATTATATATGTTAGACATTTGCATTTGGAAATTTAAAAAGGAACAATTGCACATTTATAGTGAGCTGGAATGACAGAAAGTAATATACTGAAGCCTCAACACACTGTTTCTGTGCATAATACAATCTATGGGCTGACCAAAAGATTCAGCATTTCTCAGGGTAGTTTTAGGTTTGAAGTGAAGAGAACTCTCAAGCCAATTTATTCTATGAGCATGTTAGGAATTCTACAAAAATCCTTTTACATCTCAGCATATGGAGGTTTGTAAAGAATTGGATTACACAGTCTCTGTTTTAGTCATTTGCGGGGAAGTATATAACGAGACTTGTTATTATTTAGTAGTGATTCTGACAGGGTTGCACACTTCAGTCGTACAGATTTGTTATGGCGTAAATTTTATTATAGTCACAGAAAATAGAAACCCAGACAAAAGGTTTGAGAAACAAATTATTTGGTCAATTTGCTTCTTGCTCAGAGCATGATGCACTATTGCACTCAAATCGCCACCCCTTCATCCCCACTGATCCCTTCTTTTACCTTTTTAACATTCTGCTTTTTAAAGCAGGGATTTTCAAGCTTTTTACACTGCTCACCTGTTCCACCCCTTTTTATTTTGGCTTTCTAGGTCTCTGGCTCTCTTCAGAGATCTTCCAGTACTGTAAACTTTGGACTGACGTGGTCATGTGTGCCACTGCAGCCAATGACTGGCCTCAGCGGTGACATATCCTCAAGCTACATGTGAATCCATGGTGAATCAACATTCATATAAAGTTAATTTGAAAATTGCATGGATTCATACATTCAAGAGTTTTTTTTTGGCCACCACATGACTGCATCTAAGCAGCATCTCGGCCATGCAGCTATATGGGGCCATACCCTATTACAATCCAACATGGAAGGGATTTTATCATGATTGCACTTGGCGACATAAATGACTGAGATTGTGTTGATTTTAACGACCCTGGCATTTTTAGGGTACCATACTGTAGAAATAATAATTTCTAAACTTCTGGCATGATTAATTATTCATTTCAGCAGTACATGTCTAACTCAAGGAAAACATAGTAAAAGTGGCTGTCCAATATTACTTGTCATATTCATTTTATAGATCATAAAAATGAAGCATATTTGCCATTTACAAGCTGTTAACCGATCCAGTGGAGAGTCAGCATATTTGCTTAGTATGGTGTCAGCTGGTGTTCAGTGAGTAACAATGTGCATGTCCGTCTACTAAGCAGCTATTCACGCATGCTCCATCATGTATTAATGACCACTGAGATCTTTAGGCCTAAGAACTAAATTAACTTATTATGCCTTACTAGTTTTTATTCTGAAGGAGTGCAATAGATATAATGACCAAACTGTGGTGAAGATCTCATAAACGTATTACTCAGTCGTGAGTTATACTGGAATTCCAAGGGTGTAGACATAGAGGGTGCAGAGGTAACAGTCGCTACCGGACCCAGGAGCCTGAGGGGGCCCAAAGACCCTTGTGCCGTATAAGAAGACACCTGTACTATAGAAAGTGCAAGTTGGGAGGGCTCTGTCATAGATTTTGCAGGGGTGGACTGGGAACTTGAAGTGGCCCTGGAAAAAATACTAAAAGTGGTCCCATTTTGTAGTCGGGTCCAAATTGATGGAAGGCAGAGCCAGCAATACCATATTGTGGCACATTATACCACCCCAACAGAGCTAAATACCACAGTCCATCACAAAATACTGCCAGCAGCACAAAATACATCCCCAAAAACTGGCCATGAGGAGGGCTCAGGTGGCCCCCTGGGCATCGGCCCACAGGGAAATTTCCCTGCAAGGTCTATGGCCAATCCGCCCCTGGGCCCAGAATCTTCAAGTTACACCTCTGGCAGGTGGAAGCGGCTGCCTGCGTCCATGCGAGCGTAGGGGAGCCGAGCGGTACAGTGCTCGTTTCGAGCACGTTCGCTCATGTCTAGTTATCTGTCATTGTAGTCCTGCCTGTGATGACCATGAGGTGACTGCTAAAAAGTGATCTCTACAGAATAGTGTCAGCCTACTGTGGTCAAAAATATTAATACTACTGACATTAAAAGAAATGTCACCAACATCATACATTTTTTAAATATGTTTCAAATAAAAACTTGATTTTAAACAATAGATAATTTTCTGATGAACTTTAGCTTGATTTAGAAATAGTGTAGGACAGTTTTAAACAAACTTTGCCATACTCAAACACTCATTATTACCTTGGCAGGATTGCTTGCACATTATTGCAGCATGATGAGATAGCCTGCCCAGGTGAATGGTTAATATACAATGTAAATTCCATTTTGCTTTTACTGTACTACACAAAAAAAAGCAAAGTCCTTGCATAAACATCTAAGGCCAGCAGATGGCACTGTTACTTCATGTTCCCTAAGGCTGTGTTAACAGAACACAACCTTCTTAAAATTTTTCCAAAGAGCAGAAATGCTGGAATTAGCTTCTTCCTCCCTAATGTAGTCCAAGGTAAAGCATGTCATTAATAAATTATTAAAGTTCCACTCTTTGGCTGATTCGTTTGTGCACAATATATCATGTGTTTCAAAACGTTTGCATAATTCAGTGAAACATACAACAATCGGCCAAAACCACCAGCCTAATATTATGTAGTTCTCCATTGTGCTGCCAGAACAGCTCTGATCCATTGAGACATGGACTCCACAAGACCTCTGAAAGTGTCCTGTGGTATCTGGCTCCAAGGAGTTAGCAGCAGATCCTTTAAAGGAAATCTGTCACCAGATATGTCATTTTGAATCTAACTTACATGCGAGATCAGTACTTTGTAATGGTCTTGGTCTTATTTCAAAGTGTGGCCCCATTCAGTAGAAATCAGCGTATTTATTTTATGATAATTAGCCCCTGGGTGCAACGAGATCAGTATCATTGCACCTCATTGCACCAGAGTCTATTTTCCTTTCCATTCACACTGGTGCGCTGCCTTGAGTCTTCAGGAACAAGCGTAAATACGTCTTCACTGCCTGGCTCTGTCAGTCAAGGTGGTAGAGGCAGGAATGGCAGAGAATGGAAAGGAGCAGAGCCTCTGGTACAACAAGGAGCACAGCCCTTTTTGTGCCCAATGGCTAATTATCATAGAATAAAAACACTGATTTCTACGCAATGGGGCCACACATTGAAATAGGTTCAAGTCACCAAGAACATGTACAATGGACGAGCGTGTTTTTTGCATATACGGCCCCATTCACATGACCGTATTTTTGCTCTGCATCGGATCCATTCATTTCAATGAGGCCCATGCTGTCCGCATCCATATGTCCATTCCGCAGCCCTGCAAAAAAGATAGAACATGTCCTGTTCTTGTCCATTTTGTGGACAAGGATAGGCATTGTTTCAATCAGTCCGCAAAAAAATGGATGCAACACGGATGTCATACAGGCAACATTCGTATTTTTTTGCGGATCCTTCTTTTTCAGATGGCAAAATATATATGGTCATGTAAATGCACCCTAAGTCCTGTAAATTGCAAAGTGGAGCCCCATGGATCAGAGTTATTTTTCCAGCAAAATCCATATATACTCAATTGGATTAAGCTAAGGGCTGTTTCAGACGAGCGTGTCCAGTGCGGAAATCACACTGTGTGTGAACGTGATTCTCCATTCTGGAGACTGCTCTGCAGAGATACACAGTATTGTAAATCAGTATAATGCTGTGCGCTCCTGAGAAAAGAGCAGTGTCCTAAATGAAGAATAACACTCACACAGAGAGCGTGATTTCCACACTGGGATCAGACCAGATGGTGTAGCCTTTGCTCCCAAAATACATCAGTGAGCCTTGGGCATCAATGACCCTGTTGCCTGTTCTTTGGTTGTCCTTCTTTGGACCACTTCACACCTGGATCACTCCACAAGACCTGCTGTTTTAGAGACTCTAGACTAGTTTCATACAAACATTATCGATCTCCAGCAGGCAGAGAACAGCCTGCTGGAGCTCTGTAGGTCCAGTATAGCCGGATGTTACCACAATGCCCTCCAGCCCCATTGACTATAATCGAATCCAGCAGAGATATAACAGTAACAGTCGACTATACCGGATCCAGGGAGCTGAAGCAGGCTGTTCTCTGCCTGAACAGCCTGACGGAGACTGGTAACGCTAATGTGAAAGTACCCTAATATATCTCACTTCTTGATAGGTGCTTTTCATGTCATCTGCCATTGGGTTTAACATTATTGCTGATTGGGACATAAAGTAGACCTTTTATATATTTAACTACCAGATTCTGCTTCCTTGTCATTCATCTGTGTATGCCCAATCTTTTCCTGAGATCAAAAATTTCTTCATTATTTTCTGGTAACATATTTGGTTATTGAAGGTTTTATGACATGAATAGGTGAACAAAAACATCATTTGAAGGGTGACATGCGGATGAGCAGAAGTAGAAAATTCCATTGACTAAGCAAATGTTAGCATCTCATAGTACATATTAGAAAGGTGCATGTACTGTATATTATCACCTCAGATATCTGCCTCAGTGGACAGCTGGAATTATAACAGCAATAACCGGTGGACTTGAAATAAGAACGAGAGAAACAGAAAAAGGACAAAAGAGAAGAAGAATAAAGAAAGATAGAAGGGGGGGGGGGTAGGTTGTGCTCTTCCTCCATGTTACAGGGTAATTACTCTGTGTGGTATGGTATGCTATGCGGCATGCAAATAAATCACAATCTGACCAACCACATGAATAATAAGCTACTGTTTGCCTACTCAGTCTATAAAGTTGTACTCTGTAACAGGTCCAAGTATTCCACATGTATTAATTTATGTATTTTATGCACTTATATAGCGGTGACATATTCCACAGAGCTTTACAGACATTAGCATCATGCTTTCCCCAATGGGGCTCACAATCTAAGTTGTGTGAAACGTTGATGGGAACATAAGGGGTCATTTATCGAACTGGTGTAAAGTAGAACTGCCTTAGTTTCCCATAGCAACCAATCAGATTCCACCTTTCATTTTTGACAGCTTCTTTGGAAAATGAAAGGTGGAATCTGGTGCTAGGGAGCATCTAAGCCAGTTCTACTTCACACCAGTTTGATAAATGACCTCAATAATTCCCAGTGTGACAGTTCCTCTAGTCTACTCATTTGGTCCACTTTATTAAGCCTGTGTAGAATGGAAGGTATTTCCCAAGCTTTTCAATAGGTAGGTATTAGTATGCAGTCTGCTACTAACATATACCTAATACGGTGTAAGCATATGTTTCAGATATTAGGTGGGAAAACGGAAAGAAAGGCTGTTTCAGGCTTTGAAAGCAAGATGGATTCCACGGATTTTTGAAAACTTGTTGGCAAAAAGGTTTCAAATTTTCACATTCCCACTAAATATGTAGGAAGCAACTATCACAATATGTAGCAACTATCACTTACTGTACTACACATTTGCCTCAGGGATCATGTGCACGAACGTTGTGGGCCGGTGAATGGGTCTGCATCCGTGATGTGGTGCACAAATGGCTGGTGACCGTATATTGTGGACCTGCTGTTTGCGGAGCGCAATATGGGCACCAGTTGTTTGTGCACCACATCATGGAATCGGACCCATTTACTTGAATGAGTCCACAATCTGAAAGGTGCGGTGCAGGACAGGGCACGGAACCCCACGGAAGCACTACAGAGTGTTTTTGTGGGTTTTCTGTCCATGCCTGTGCACGGCAAAAAAGTAGTGAATGCATTACTTTTTTGCAGTGTGGACCGTTGGATGCGGATCGCAGACCCCATTCGTTTGAATGGGTCCTGCGTCCGCATACGGTGCCCTACAGTCAGTGCCCATGCATTGCGGACCGCAATTTGCACGGGTCCGGTCTGCACAAGTTCATGTGCATGAGCCCTTAATCTGACTGGGGTTAGATACCCTCTGGAGATAATTTTGTAAGAATTCTCCTGAATATTGAAGTTGAGAGTTTGTATAGAGTTTGCTGGGCTCCATGTGTATCCGACAGGTAAGTGGGGCCCTATGTTTACGTTCAGTGTATTTCTGAGGGCTGTCCCAGCATATATGCCAAACATAGTGTACAAAAGTCTGTGCATTGTATATTTTTTAAACAGTCTGGTAGTATAAGCTGGCAGCTTGGTTGCCCTAATCAATTTCATTATTATTATTACTATTATATTAAAGAATCTCTTCAAATAAAAGTTATCTATGAGATCTCTAGCCATGCAACCCTGGCAGAATGTTATTTGTAGAATAAGCCTAATTTGAGAGGATCATCATAAGGAGGCTCAATAAAGCACCATACCTATCGTATATATGTGTCACTAGGTGACCAAAATATTGTGATAAATGTATCATCTCATTAAGCTAGAGATAGATGCAAAATATTGCATACATGTATAACAGGCTAGACTGATTGCACAGGCTTTGACGTCAGTTCCAGATAACTTTTCCTGGTCCATAAAATATTTATTAAAAATGTTGACATTTTTCATATTATTGATACAGAATAATATAGAGGTATTTCCAGCATATATCCAGTAAATAGTCAGCATGGCTATGACTGTAGTTAATCAAGTGGTGGAACAAATGAAAGCTAAAGACATAGACATGAGAAGCAAATATTGTGTAAACAGTCAAATAAGTGTCAGTAAGAAGGACTAGCTTAATACGCCAGGTTTATTCCATTTCATCCTCCAGCTTCCAAAGGTAGGCAATACGTGGTTCAAGACTCCTTCCAAATCTGTTAAAGCAGAACAAAACTCCCCTCGCATTTTGACAAATACTGTGGTATAGATATACTGTTGCATAGATGTATTCTTGCCTTTCCACATCTTGGATCTCAGTTCAATGTTACGCTGCCAACCATTCAGCATGTGCACCAGATGCAAACCCAAAAGCTTCAAATGCTAGTTCCAAGGCTACAGTTCTGTTCCAATTCACTTACTATCACAGGAAACATAGATCAGGATCAATTTACCATAGGATCAAAACAACAAGACATGTGACATGTAGACGTATGACCTTGAATCTGCCTTTCATTTCATGTAACAAACTGAAAGAGGAAATCTTATTTTACTTTGCCAAAGCATATTAACTACAGATTACTCATATCTAGTGAACATTTGGGAGGTGATATGGCAGCAGTATAAGAAAGAGAACACTTTCCTGGATCCAACTAAAAGCTTTGAATTCCAGGTTCTTTATAGAACAAAAGATGTACCGTGACATAAAAAGAAATCTATCTATCTAGATAAACAAAATATGGCTTTTATGTCGCCAGCAAGGCTACTAAGAGGCCTGTAACAGCAGGGGGCCCTGGCCGCCAGGCCCAGGATAACAGCCAGGCAGGGCAGGATAACTGTTTATTATTTACATATAGGGTCTGCCACCCGCACAGCAGGGGGCCTGGGCCCTGCATACTACAGTCTGACTCCTCTGTCTAGGGCTGCACTAGACAGAGGAGTCTAGAGAGGCTTATTCATTGCAGGAGACAGGCAGCGATCAGGTCAGGTCCCATGGGCCTCCTTCGCAGTTAGGAATCTCCAGCTAGATGGCTAATATCTACTACATTATCTGTATTCGGAGAGTTACTGTCTTATCTGTGATGTTACATTGGACTGAAGGTGACCTCTATTACATTATCTGTTCTCAGAGAGTAATCACTGTGTTATTTGTGGTGTTACATAAGACTGTAGGTGGCATCTACTACATTATCTGTACTGAGAGAGTTATCACTGTGTTATTTGTGGTGTTACATAGGACTGCAGGAGACATCTACTACGTTATCTGTACTCACAGTTATCACTATGTTATTTGTAGT
This sequence comes from Rhinella marina, assembly GCA_900303285.1. Classification (NCBI taxonomy): domain Eukaryota; kingdom Metazoa; phylum Chordata; class Amphibia; order Anura; family Bufonidae; genus Rhinella; species Rhinella marina. The sequence continues at coordinate 918,200 of ONZH01016043.1, read as the reverse complement.
GTTACATAGGACTGCAGGTAAGAGCTACTAAATTATCTTACTTAGAGAGTTAACACTATGTTACCTTTGTAACATGTACTACATTACCTGTACTCAAGGAGTTATCACTGTTATCTGTAGTGTTATATACAGTGCCTTGAAAAAGTATTCATACCCCTTTTACTTTACACATTTTTTCACATTACACCCACAAACTTAAAGGGGTTTTGTCACTTCAGCAAATAGCATTTATCATGTAAAGAAAGTTAATACAAGGCACTTACTAATGTATTGTTATTATACATATTTCTGCCTTTGCTTGCTGGATTAATTTTTCCATCACATTATACACTGCTTGTTTCCATGGTTGTGACCACCTTGCAATTCATCAGCGGTGGCCGATATTTATACTCTGCTCAGAAGCTCTGGGCAGATAAACGGAGATGATAGCTCAGGGCTGCTTAGAAGCCCTAGGCAGCGGGGATCATCTGCCCAGGGCTTCTGAGTATATATATAGGTAGTTCCTACACCACCCTGTGCATGGATGTGTACCTGTGACTTTGGATGTGCTAGTCTAAATGTTCTTGTGTGTTTGGAGGGTAGCTGCCTTCTTTAGATTAAGCACTCCCCGCCCATCTGAACATTGTAGGGATAGGTTAGGCCCAGGAGAGACAGTTATGTTAGTGTTAGGTACCTGTCTGCAAAAGCCACCTTGACATTGGTAGATGGGCCCGACAAAAGTTTGATCAAAAATGTGCGCAAAGAGCTTCCATGTTTCAAGAGAGGGTCATGTCTGTGAGGTCCAAGAGATGAGAGAGTTTGTAGCAGAAGCAAGTGGTCAAATGTATTAAAGGCAGAGGATCGGTCAAGGAGGAGGAGGACAGAGCAATGCTGTTTGGCTTTGGCAGTTAGCAGGTCATTGGTGACTTTGGTAAGGGCAGTTTTAGTAGAGCTCCATCCATCGTCCCATCAACTATGACCAGCATCCATGTCCCTGCTTAAGAAAAGCATCCCCACGGCATGACGCTGCCACCACCAAGTTTGCCAGTGGGGATGGTGTGCGCAGGGTAAGGTGCAGTGTTATTTTTTCACCACACATAGCGTTTTGCATTTAGGTCAAAAAGTTGAACTTTGGTGTCATCTGAACAAAGCACCTGCTTCCACATGTTTGCTGTGTCTCCACATTGGCTTGAGGCAAACTGCAAACAGGACTTTTTATGGCTTGCTTTCAAAAATGGCTTTCTGCTTGCCACTTTTCCATAAAGGCCAGATTTTTGGGGTACACAGCTAATAGTTGTCCTGTGGACAGATTCTCACTCCTGAGCTGTGGATCTCTGCAGCTCCTCCACACTGACCATGGGCCTCTTGGCTTCTGTAATTAGTGCCCTCCTTGCCTAGGCCAACACCGTTTAGGTGGACGGCCATGTCTTGTTAGGTTTGCAGTTATATGCCATATTCCTTCCATCTTCGGATGATGGATTAATGGAACAGTGCTCTGTGGGATGTTCTGAGCTTGGGATATATTTTTTATAACCTAACCTGCTTTACACTTCTCCACAACTTTATCCCTGACCTGTCTGGTGTGTTCCTTGGTTTTTATGATGCTGTTTGATCACTAGTGTTCAGTAACAAATCTCTGAGGCCTTCACAGAACAGCTGTAGTTATACTGAGAATAAATTACACACAGGTGGACTTTATTTACTAATTAGGTGAGTTCTGAAGGCAATTGGTCACACTGGATTTTATTTAGGTGTTTCAGAGTACAGGGGACTGAGTACAAATGCATGCCACACTTTTCTGATTTTTATTTTGTAAAAATTTTGAAAACCATGTATTTTTCTTTTCAATGCACACATACTTGCTACTTTCTGTTGGTCTATCACATAAAATCCCAATACAATACATTCACGTTTGTGAGTGTAACATTATACAATGTGGAAACGTTCAAGGGGTATGAATACTTTTGCAAGGCACCGTAGGGCTGCAGGTAATGTGTCCCACTTTCCCCACTTTCTCTACATTGCTGTGTCCCTAAACTAATGCATGTGCAGAATATTAATTTTTGTTTGAAGTTAGGCCAGAAATGTTTGATTATTTGGGTTCCATTTCCCCCACTGATCATCACACTGAAGGGAACATGACACTCCTGTGAGTTTTCATTCCCTTCCCACCCATGTACATATCTGACTTTTCACTTAAACAGGGCATGATGCAGTGTTCGGCACAGCCATTATATGGATGAGCTATTTTGCTTGTGAAAACAAAATGGGGTGCATGACTTGCAGGAACGTGGAGTTCCTTTAAGGCCTCATGCACACGACTGTATGAAAAAACGGATCCGCAGAAAATACGGATGACATCCGTGAGCATTCTGTATTTTGCGGAACGGAACAACTGGCCCCTAATAGAACAGCACTATCCTTGTCCGTAATACGGACAATAATAGGACATGTTCTTTTTTTTTCCGGAACGCAAATACGGACATACGGAAACAGAATACATACGGAGTACCTTCCGTTTTTTTTGCAGACCCATTGAAATGAATGGTTCTGCATACGGTCCGCAAAAAAAAACAGAACGGACACAGAAAGAAAATGCGTTTGTGTGCATGAGTCCTTACTGTGATGATTGGTAGGGGACCTGGAGTTCAGACCCCCATGAGCAGTATTGATCGCAACAGGGATGAGCAACCTCCAACACGCCAGCTATTCTGAAACTACAACTCATTGAATCCTCCTTTCACTTCTATGGGACTCACATGAACAGCCAAGTAAGTGTGGATGCTGAGAGCTGTAGTTTCACAACAGCTGGAGTGCTGAAGGTTGCTGATCCCTAGACAAAAATATTGTCAACATAGCAGTGCACAATACAGTTCTGTTTGGTGCAATGTTCATATGTGTTAGGCTGGGGCTACATGGCGATCTTGACTGCAACACCAATCACACAACAAAGGATTGCAGTGTAACAGTGCATCCATAGAAATAAAAATAAGTCTCAGTGTGACTCGCAGGTTGCCACGAACACAACCTCAGAATCACAGAAAATCCAACCATGCTGTGTGTTGCTGGGGTGGGGAGCCCAGAGATAGTAACTTGTGTTGGCAGAGCATTGGTAAAGAACATCATGAATCTATCCAGTGCTATGATGTTCGCTATCTACTGCTGCACCTGCTGGTTATTTTATTTTCTCATTTGTTATATGACCAAGTAAGTGAGGGGTAGCTCCATTCCACCATGGACTTAAAGGGTCAACATGCCCTTCTTCAGCTGCTCCCAATCTATGGCTGCCTTCCATTGGGTATATAAGACAACTACCCACATGGGTGGGTACCTGAGCAATAGATTCTAGTAGTTAGTTCCTACAAAGGTGTGCCATTGTCCTGTTGTCCAGGTTTGACCCTTGCTGCCTCATCTGACCACCTGTTTTTTTGATTAACCCTGTGCTGGGCACCCTGAACTTTGGACTGTTTACTGAATTTCATAAATGCTTCCTGCCTTAACCTCAGCTTGTTTCCTGACGGTTTACCGTCAATCCTTTGGTGCTCCACAGCAACGCCTCTTGCCCCCTGGGGCTCAGCAGTCACTGAACAGACATTATACTAGGAGTCTAGTGTTTCCCCTGCAGCAAAGATCCCTCTCATAGGTGTTAAAGGGTGAAATCCAAGTTGCTGCCATGACAAGTTTGTTGCATCTTGCAGTTAGGAAAAGTAATTGTGGCACTTACATTACTACTCTACCAAGTGAAATACTGTGCAGATTAAAAGAACAAACATTCATGACCAAATGTGGGCTTTCTTATTTGACTGACATGTGCTTTGGCCTCTATTAGATCTCCAACTGCCATAGAAGCCCATCAGCATGTCATAATTGGATCACTGGGGGCATCGATAGGATGACAGAAGGGGGCCCCTTCCTCTGTCTTCCCATTTTGATGCCATGGTCACTATTGATCATGTTATAGGGGATTTCTGAGAAGTTACCTAAAGCCAGGCATTGTAAAACTCAAAAAACTCAAACTAAAAAAGAAGATATACTCATCATTTGATCCCTTCCATTTCCATTTTCACCTCTCCGATCCTAACCATCAGCTTTGTTTTACTTGACTGCATCAATGATGTTCCAATATATCCCCCTTGGCCAACTACTGACCTCAGTAGTCTTATGCCATATAATGCTGAAGCTAATTATTGGTTGCAGCAGTGATATAGGAAATAAGGAAATGTCATGTCTGCAGTCAAGTCGGGGAGAACTATACATTTGTGGTGTTTGGAGCTAGCTATAAAGTGCAAGCACTATAAAATATTCTTCAGATGTTGCCAGTGGTTAGTACACTCATTAGCAAAACATATACACCCAGAAAGAAATGTCAGATTGCTGCAAAACACGGCATGCAGTTAAGTCTCACATAAATATGTAAATGATTACAGGTGTGATCTGATTTTAAACTGGGTCTTGCCACAAGAGGACATAAAAGTGCTTCCCCTGCTGTCCTAAAAAAAACTCTCAGGGTCTACTTTTGGGTATCCAACCTCTTCACCATCAGTCTGGCCCACGGGAAAAACAGAGGATCCTACGGTGGCCCAAGGCTCTTTTACCAGAGTGGGCCCCAAAGATACAAAGAAAGGGAACATTTAGAGCTGCCTTTGGAGACAATAAATTGTCACTAGGGTCTATTTCTTTGAACCAAAACCTAATAGACTTTATTAATGGTATGGAAGTTGGGCTCTGAGAACAATTTTCTGTGGTGGGTCCAAGGAACACCAGTCTGACCCTGAGTCTCTAGGTGAGAGATTGTTTGCTGGTAGACATGCTTCTATGATGCACTTGAAGACATTTTGTCTAGTTGACATACTTTGAGAGGGGCGCATCATGGGACTAAGAAAAGGATGGTCATTTTGACGTATTGTCCAACAACTAGGCCTTACATAACTGTTAGGTGTTGGGAAATGTGGTTAAATGAGGGCGCACACACACAGCAAACAGGCTTCAGACATCCCAAACAGCCCACCAGCATAGGGGATCGTTTTTTTCACCAACAAGCATGAGTAGCTCCCATAGTTTAGTTGTCCACCCTCCAGACATAGGTCAAACCTTCATTACACAACATTTTTCCTGCCTGGACCATTTCCAGGCACTTAGCAGAAGGAAATTTAGTGTTACAGTGCCCATGTAGTGTTCTGCCATTGACAGCCAGCCACTGTCACCATTGTTTGCAGTAGTGTCGTGAATGAGAAACCTGGACTACTATGTACTGGAACCATTTAATTTTTAGTGAAAAAATTTCAAGTTTTGTTTGTTATCCTACAACAGTTGGGTTCGAGTATGGAGGCCTAGTGGTAAAAGCTTCAATCCTGCCTCTGCTGTGACAACTACTGGAGTGATGAGCTGGGGAATCATCGCATATGACAGTCAGTCACCCCTAGTAGTAATTTGAGGGACACTAACAGGTCAGCGATATGTACAGGACATCCTGTGTTGAGAAGAGAAATGCAGCACTACATCTTGATAAAATGATTCTTTATTGGTCACTTCTTAAAAAGATCCTTTAAAGTGCAAATTTATATGTGAATTTTTCTTATCAGTATTGGACCATTTCTGGAGTGGCTTCTTCGTGCACTGTGACATTTTACCGGAACTTGGACTTTGCAAAGTGATTTAGTGGTGAGTAGTCCCCTAGACGGATCCGTTTGGTGTGACACAATAGTAAATGGATCTGTCCCCATTGACTTGCATTGGGGTCATGACGGATCCGTGATGAACTCCATTGAAAGTCAATGGAGGACGGATCCGTTTTAAATTATTTATTTTTGAAAATAAAAGCGTGGGGTCCCCCCTTTTTTCCTTCTCCAGCCAGATACAACCAGCAGCGGCAGCCTGGCACTACCAGGGTCGGAAGGGACACGGTTATTGGCCCTTCCCAGCCTAATGGTACCTCCAGTCAATTTAGAAGGTCCGTTCCTGCGGGTACCCGGCTCTTCCCGACACCCCTTGTGGCGGTGGGTGCCGGGGTAATAGATGTTGGGATTAGTGCTGGCTATATCGGCAAGCACTAAGCCCAGTATTAGTAATCAGGGCCGTCTGTAGATAGCCATGATTACTAAAACTGCAATGTTGTAAAAAAACACACACACACTTATAAAATATTTTATTGAAATAAATACTCCCCCAGACCCCTGTTTTATTATTTTATTTAAAAAATAAAAAAGCTGGTCCGACGTAATCCACCGAATCCGACGTAGTCCTCAGCATTCACGATCCTGAAAAATAGAAAACAAACAAACAAAAAAACAAACAAACACAGACCACTTACCTCCTCAGGCTTCTTCTTTGTAGTAATTCCTCCCGTCCAGCAGGTGGCACTGTGGTACAACTTACCACTCTGCGCACCGTCTTCCAGCTGGACGGGAGGAGCGAGCTGCCAGGGAAGGTAAGTAGTGTCTCTGTGTGTCTGTCTATTTGTTTGTTTGTTTTTATTTGGGGCACTTGTGTAAACCAGCTCACCCCCCGACTTCAATTATGCTCAGGTGCTCGGGCGAGCACTCGAGCACCCCTGAGTGCTTGGCCAGAGCAGCCGAGCGTACGAGCACCGCGGTGCTCGATCATCACTAGTGGTGAGCTGTATAACCCTTCCGTCATATTTAGCCACCTCTCATGGCAGGGCTTCCAACTGGCATTTTTCAGCAAAATAATGCTTGCCTACACATAGCAAGGGTTTCACAAAAATGTCTCTGCAAGATTGCAACACTTCCTCTGCCTGCCCAGTCACCAGATTTATTGCCAATTGGGCATTTATGACACCAACTAGGACTCCAACTTCGGCAGCCTACTAGTGTGCAAATAAATTTGAGCAAATGTGCCACACAATGCCATATGGAATATGTATAGCTCCATGCCCAACCATATCTCATCTTGCATCCAGGCTAGAAGTGGCCCAACAGGGTACTGGAGCATCCTTTTAATCATACAGTTTTACCCAATAAACTTATCATTTTGCTCTAATATTGCAATCACATATATTATCATTACATCCACACAAAGTTTCATTTGATTCCAACGACTCCTTTCTTGGTTATTTTTTTTTTTTTTGTCAGTGAATGTATTTAATAAAACCTGTTACTCTCAAAGAAAATTACCTTTATGACTACATAAACAAAAAAGGAAAGGAATCAGTCTTCTAAAAATTCTATGCATTTCTTGAAAAAGAAATCCCGCATGTGAAGGGATGTGAGACTGTGGCCTCCTTTCTGCAGGAAAGGGGCACCCATTTATGGCCACACAATGATTTTGCGCTCCAACTATTAAGGTTTATTTTGGAGCACAATATCTTTCTATTTAATGGAAAGATATACCATCAGAAGCGGGGTGTGGCCATGGGGAGCCCCTGTGCCCCCACTTATGCCAATTTATATCTTGATGGATGGGAAAGAGAAGTGGTGTTTGGGGACAGCATGCAAGAATGGTCGTCGTCGATTGTATACTGGCTCAGATACATCGACGACATTTTTATCTTTTGGAAGGGCAGCCCAGAGTCCTTCTCGGCCTTTGTCCAGACCTTGAATGTGAATGACTGGGGCCTATTTTTTACCTTTGAAATCCACCCCACCATGATAAATTTCTTGGATCTGACCATCTATAAAAATGGGGACGGTAACATAGGCACCCGCCTTTTTCGCAAGAAGACAGCGACTAATAGTCTTCTGGGCTGGCAGAGCCATCACCCATTGTCCCTGAAACGTGGGATACCCAGAGGACAGTATCTCTGGGTACGGCGTAACTGCAGTAATCTGGGAGATTTTCGTCATGCCGCGGCTGATCTGAAACATCGTTTTCAGCAACGTGGCTACCCCCTCCCAGTTCTGCAACAATCATATCAACATGCCATGGGTATAGAAAGAAAATCTCTTCTTACCCCTAAAATTAAACAGAGTGACTCTGATGTTGTCCGTATTATTGCAAATTTTGATGACGCATCAGGTCCGGTCAGGGAGATTTTATCCACATACTGGGGTATACTACAAGCAGATCCAGATGTTGGACATCTAGTGGGGGACCACCCTGAGATCACCTATCGCAGGGGCAGGAACATCAGGGACCGTCTGGTCCACAGCCTGTATGCGCCATCTGCCCAAACCTCCCACTGGTTAAATCATCCCCTAAAAGGGACATTTCGATGTGGGAGATGCATTGCCTGCAATTCCATTATGACAGGGAATAGTTTCAGAAGTACACGTACGTCACGCAGTTACAACATCAGGACCTTTATCAACTGCAAGTCCACTGGCCTGGTATACCTGGCAACTTGTCACTGCGGGGTTCAATATGTGGGCAAGACCCTGCGAGAATTTCGCAGACGGATCGGCGAGCACCTGAACGATATACGCAATGCTGCGGATACGTCCATTGCCCGGCATGTCACGGATCAACATAATGGTGCAGAAGGCCATGTCAAATTCCAAGGCGTCGAGGTCATCAAGCCCTCTGTTCGTGGTGGTGACCTTGATAAACGTCTTCTCCAAAAAGAAGCGCAGTGGACCTTCCGGTTGGGTACTATGCGACCCCACGGCCTTAATGATCACATATCATATGTATCTTTCCTGTAGGTTTAATTATTCACCATCTTATATGCATGTAGCAGTCTGGCATATTGCTGCAGGATAGGCATTACAGATTCATATGATTATGAAGCATCCTTTCAATGCAGTGTAATTTACACACTGCGGTTTAGTAATTGGCTGCTTACATTACACATAGTGTTCTCTTGGATTTAACTGATATCTCTGTGGATTCATGTGCTTCACATGTCCCTGGGCTGACAACATTTATAATTTTTATTTAAACACAGCCTTATCATTGATGTTTATTTGCCTGTTAGTGTATCCATCTCACATTATTTATCAGCTGGATAGGTATCTTTTTCTTGATACATTGTTGCGACATTGCTCATCTTTTTTGCCTCCTTTACGACTGGGGTACACTTTATACATCTGGTACCTTCTTTTCCTTTTTCATGTCTTCCCTCAAGCCTCCCTTTTATAAGATATACCATCCGCCTATATTATATTCCCTGTACTCCGGTGACTTAGTATCACCTCGGATGAGGTGCCAGCGTTTGTGGATGGGGATCGGTCGATGCGCACGGGGGGGCGTGGCCTGACGGCACGCCCATTACCCGGCGCTCCGATTCCATTGGCTCCTCTCCCCTCAGGCGGGGTGTTTGAAGCCTGTAAATAGCGGAGCAGTCGGCGGGCGCCTCACGGCCGCCCAAGTGCCGGAGACGCTGTGTGCACGTGGATTCAATCGTGCACAGCGTCATGTCTGTACTGTCTTGCTTGCTTTAGGGTATTATCTATGGGCTCCTGATGACTATTAAGAAACGCGTCGAGCCATTCAATATTCCCATTTCTTTAGGCAGGCATTCATGTTTATTGCACAACTAGGCTCCCGTCCTGGAGTGAGCATTTTGACACTGACCCAGATGAGGGGGACGTGTCCAAACGAAATAATATTGTAATTGCTCTACTTCAGTCGAGTGCATAACCCATCTTGGTGCTTATTGTTGAGAAGCACCAACTTTTTTGATTGGGTGTATGCACTCACATTTGTGTTAATCCCCATCAGCCATCCTACCGGTTTTGTTGGTCGCTCACTGGCACCCCCAACACCTTACCAGGTTGGTCTTGGTGTATGGACTGGAGGCTGATTAGGGTAGCACTATTCATATTTAGGTTTAATTTAGAATATTTCCCCGCTTTCTTTTAAATAATTAAAACAAATAAAGTTTTTTTGTTTTCTTTTAGCACCACAAACTTTTCTGTGATCTCTTTCTTGAAAAAGACATACAAAAATCCATAAAAAAGGTCCCAGTAGACCTATGCATTTTTCACACTCAGTGCTTCATCATGATATACCTTTGAGTAGTTCCTCCCCTCCCTTTGGCCCGACACACAAGATCCAGGCATTGGGCAATGTAAGAAGGTTGTACGCCATGGTGCATACAAGATCCTGACAAAACCAAGGGTGGAGAACCCATTCAAAGGTTATCATATTGGGCATATAATCGAGAACAGTAAGAGAAAGGAAGGTGAAGTGAAAGCCTGAAAGGAAACACCCACTGAGCTCAGAGCTTGCAGCTTCACAAACATGTAATTCAGGGTCTTAAATGTAAAGAAGCAATATTGAAATTTTTTTTAAACATATCTAAAGTGCACAAACAGAAAAATATCCAGTCGAAGTACAATCCTCCTCATGAGCAAAACCTATAATAAGGAGAATTTTTAGTATAGTCCATGGCAACCTGATCACAGCTTTCTTTTTCTCACCATTCTTCTTTTTATATATGTCTATGGCAGAGTAAAATATTACTATCAGCTGTAAGAAGAGAATCTTACATAGACTATTGCCATGTTAAACGCATAGAAGGGAATCTAGTCTACGTTTCACATGTTTATCCCTCAGGCAGTTCCCCTACACAGGGTGATGAGAACACATGTACAGCAAGTAGGAGCTTCTTTTAGAAGGTGATGATTTAAACACAGCCACTTCAAATATCTCTTGGCATTAGAAGGTACCTGAGCTGCCAACTCATTTGTTCCCAGCAGTTCTAGTTATATAATTACTCTGGCATGTTGGACACCAGGCAACGCACCAGTGAAATTTATTTTTCTAATATTACAAGTAATGCCAGGTCAAGTCATCTCACTGGTAGTGGTACCATAAAAATATATTTGCGGTATTCAATCGAATGCCTAATATTTGTCCTTTCAGAAAAAAAAATATAGACAACCAAATATAGTAAAATGTTAAAATGTATTTATTTTATTGGCCTAATAAAAACCTCTAGGTTTTTCAGTTCAGTTAAAGGCATTCTGTCAGCAAAATTATGCATATACACGTGATTACATGTTATTTCAGGTCTCCTATAGCATATCAGAAATAAACCAGTATGCAATTTATTAAGGTTGTAGTTTTGCTGAAAAAAAAAACTATTTTATGAATGTGAATCATCCATGAAAAGAGCCCAAGGGGTAGTCCTAACCATCAGTGGAGCCCAGCCGCGCCCATTCTGAGTGAACCTAGCACCTCCCCTCATCCTCAAGTCCCCTCCTAGTTCCTCTGATGTCATTCTTAGGCCGCACTGTAATCTCGCATGAGTGCTTCTACTTGTCACCTAAGCACTGCACATGCACTAGGTTTTGTTTTTTTTTTAAGCTGGCACAGGAGTAGTTCTTTCTATGATGCCGATACTGTTTTTTCAGCAAAACTATAGGTTCATAGGTTACATACTGGTATATTCCTGACATGCTATAGGAGACCTCCAGATGGAGAAAGGGTTAATAAAGTTTGTAAAATCAGTTTTGAATGACTTGAGGAGTGTAGTTTCTAAAATGGGGTCAGTTATGGGTGGTTTCTACTATGTAAGCCCCACAATGTGACTCCATAACTGAAAAATTTGATTCTAAACTTCTAAGCCTTCAAAAAAAAAAGTAAAATGACAGTTACAAAATGATGCCGACATAAAGTAGACATATTGGGAATGTAAAGTAACAACTATTTAGTATTAAGTATCACTATCCGTCTTAAAAGCAGAGAAATTCTCATTTTAAAAAATATTTTAAAATTTTTTGATTTTTTTCTGCATAAAGGCAAAATGTATCAACTCAAATTCACCACTAACATGAAATATGATGTCAGGGGTTGGTGCCAACTCTAGCCGTTACCCCTGATGAAGCCAGTGTAGCTGGTGAAACATGTTGGGGGGCAGTACGTAGTTTTTAGGTATCTGAGTTCCTTTGTCAGTGTTAGCAGATACGCTTATATCAATATAATGTAAACGACATTACAATAATGTAGCGCATGTTAGTGATAGTAACTGATGGCTATTTAGGGCATAGTAGGGAAGTGCACTCCCATTAGCCCTTTCAGCGATTTGTATACCAATATATAGACACAGAAACTAGTGATTTTTAACCACTGTAGTAGCTCACTTTAATTGATGTTTAGCTTTTAAGGCAATAAAGTAAAAGTCACGTTTTATTACTTTGATTTCTGGAACAAGATAGGTTTAAGGCCTAACAAGGCTTTATGTCAGATATATACATTATTTAACCTTTCCCAGATTGGGCCCTCTGTCTTTTTTGTTTTGTATGTTAATTACATGGGACTCTATGGTGGAGGGAGAGAAATAGTGTTATTTACATGGGACTGTATGTTGGAGGGGCTGAAGGGAGTGATGTTATTTACATAGGACTGTATTTTAGAGGGGGCAGGAGAGATGGTGTGATATTATTTACATGAGACTGTATGGTGGATGGAAGAATATAACTACAGGGGGCACTGAAGGGGCATAATAACAGTAGGGGGCAGTATAAATACTGGGGGCACTGTAGGGGCATTTCAAATCCAGGGGACACTAAAGGCATTCATATTACTACTGGGAGCTCCATAGAAGGGACTTATAGAGTCGTCTTATTTCTACTAAACCCTATGGGGGCCTAATTACTACTGAGGGAGTCTGTAGATAGCTTTATTACCACTGGGGGCACAATAGGGGGCCTTATTTCTACTGGGGGCTCTATAAGGGCATTATTAATACTGGAGGGCTCTTCTACTAATGGAGGCACTCTTGGGGAGTGTTATCACTGTTGGGTCCAGTAGGGGGCAGTATTACTAATTAGGGCATTATAGAAGGTAATTACTATTGGTAGGACTTTGAGGAGCACTATTAGGCCTCTTTCACACGAGTGTGATTATTTAGCTCCGTATGCGTTCAGGATGCGTTCAGGAAAAAACGTGTGTTTTGGCCTGCAATTTTGGACATTATTGTATGCGATTGCATTCAGTGTTTGCGTTTTTTTCTGCGTGGATGGCATGCATTTTTAACGAGCGTGAAAAAAAAACGTAAACACCCTCTGTAATCACCTGTTGCCTTTGAACACATATAACAACCCTAAAATGCTGTTTGGTTTAGGCAAGCTCCATTTTGTGGGGTTTGGTGGATTTTTCCTTTGCAGGATGTCCAGTTCCCCTTCATCAAATACTGACCATGTTCTTTTGCATTGGCTGCTCTTTCGTTGCTTTGGTGAGTGACCTGAAATGGTAGAGGATGAACCACGGAGGAAGAGAATGTGGGTGCATCCTATTATTTCACAGCGGCCCAGCCAAGGTCAATTTGTTAGTTTGTATGGTGGCCTACGTCAGCACCCTGCCAAGTTTTATAATTACTGCCAGAATGGGGGTTGCAACTTTTGATCAGCTGTTGGCAGAGTTGCGTCCTGGCCTACCTTTCCAGGACACTAACATGCGTCGCTGTGTCTCTCCTGAGGAACGGCTTATTATTACTTTGAGGTAAGTGTAATCTTTGACTTTGAGACAATGCTTCCCGTATTTATCATGTTACATTTTGTATATTACATGCATTTGTAATATGTTTGTAATGTTTTTGACATGTTTTTTTGTTTTTGTTAATTTTTTTTCTTCCGTTTTATATTTCTTGCGACAGGAAATTCTTTTAGTTCTTTACATTTTGAGTTTTGTATGGGGACCTCCACGATTGCTGGAATAGTGAGTGCAATCTGTCACACAATTTGGTTGACACTCAGAGCTGCTATGCTGCCACAACCATCTACGCAGCAGTGGCTGGATATAGCCCAGGGCTTCCTGAAGAGGGCACAGTTTCCAAACTGTCTTGGTGCACTTCACGGGAAGCACATACGGGTGAAGAAGCCACCGAACTCAGGGTCCTGTTTTTATAATTACAAACAGTTTTACTCTGTAGTTTTGTTGGCCTTGGCTGACACAAACTATAGGTTTATAATTGTAAATATCGGGGCCTATGGAAGTTCTGCAGATGCTCGCATCTTCAGGGCTTCCAGAATGAGTCGGTGGCTTCAGTCTAACCAACTCAACATACCGCACCCAGCTAATCTTCCTGGCTCCTCTGGTCCCCCTGCACCTTATGTTATGGTTGGCGATGAGGGTTTTGCACTTTCTCCAAACCTCATGCGTTCATTCCCCAGGGAAGGTTTGGATGACAAAAGGTGCACTTTTAATTATCGGTTAAGCAGGGCCAGAAGATGTTTAGTGCGTTTTTGGAATTTTATCCAGCAAAAGGCAGATTTTTCTTTCTGCCATCCTGCTAGCACCAAAAATTTCAATGGGGTAATAAAGGCGTGTGTAGTGGTACATAACTATATACGCACTACATACCGACTCCTGATGAAGAAGCTGATACCTTTCAAGCCCCTGCGCAAGAAGACTCATCTCAGCTTGGAAGAGCTGGATCAGCTGGCCTCAGGGTGCGAGAATTATTTTCCGATTATTTTATGTCCCCTACAGGTTCGTTTCCTTTCCAGCAGCAGTACTCAAGATGTGGAGCTACATATTTTTTTTATTTTTTTTTTGGACTCATATTGCTGGATGGTATTTTTTAGTTAGTTTCTTATATTTTTAGATAGGGACTCGCAATACAATGAGGACCCTTGACGTGGGTTGCAGGCTTAGATATTTCCTTTCCAAACATGAATTTTACATGTGGGATAGAAATATCCACTAATACCTTATTTTTTACAAAATGTACATAATTTTATGTTATATATATAACTGTTGTGTTAGTTCTGATAAAAATCTCCTTTGTTTTGTTTTATAATATAATCATTAAAATAAAAAAATAAAAATTGTCACTGTATATATTAAATGTTTATGTTTTCCAATTGTGGAGTTTTTTTACATTTTGCATATTGGTTTTGAAAAGTAGCTACCCATAACACTTCCAAAATTATACTTAATCACACAATGTTATAGTCAGAATTGTTTACTCAAGAGACATTAGTCCCAAAATAAAAATGAAACCATACAACAAAATACAGTTATTACACAACTTTACAAATTAAAATAACGCCCCTGTGTGGTTTGGGGACGGTCAAAGGTTTGCCCAGGATAAGGGCCATGTCCCATGGTCATTTGGGGCTGTGAGGGGCCATGTGGTCCTGAAGAATGGGATGGGGGTCCACTAACACCTTCAGCCCTATATGATGTGGTAGGTATTGGCTGCTCAGGTGGTAAAAATGTGCCTTGCCCTGGATAGTCCATCTGACGATGGATAGATTGTGAAGGTGGGGGATGGGGTGCACCATGGATATTTTCAATGGCCTAAAACAACTCACTCGGTTCAATAGGAGGTGTAGCTACATCAAGAATGGTACTAAAAGCAGACTGGGTCCTAAAGTATCTACCAAGAAGCATCTGCCTGAAATGTTCAGCAAGACTACAACCATACAGATCATATGCGTCCTCATGCCTAGCCCTGCCTAAGTACTCCAGAACCCGTGTTCACCTCAACCTCTGGAGCCAAAGGTGCCCTTCTTTTACGGGATGCTAGTGTTTGTGTAGGCACAACATCATGTGTGCAGGGATGTTGGTCTGGGCAACACCAGATGGGCCGGCTTGAGCTTTTTCTTCAGTCTCCTGTGTTACTTGGGCCGGTCCTTCACTGCCAGTGGGCTGCTCAGGAGCAATTTCCTTTCCTTCAGTTTCCAGGCTATCCTCCGTTCTACAAATTCATTCACAATTTAAAACACAAAAATGCAAAAGCACTGTACTTAAAGGGGTTCTCCAAGTTAAATTTATTGATGACCTATCCTCAGGATAGGTCATCAATATCAGATTGGCGGGGGTCTGACACCTGGCACCCCCCGCCGATCAGCTGTTTGAAGAGGAGGCGCACATCATGCCAGCGTTGCCTGCTCTTCATTGTTTACACATGGATAACGGTGAGCAGGTGTAATTATACCTAACTGCCCGATTCATTTCAATGGGAAGGATCGCTCCCATAGACTTGTATGGGAACGAACCTTCCCATTGACATGAAAGGGGGGTTAGGTGTAATTACACCTGCTCATCGCTACCCATGTTATGGCTAGCGGGTAAACAATGAAGAGGAGGCAGCGCTGGTACAGCGCGCGCCTCCTCTTTAAACAGCTGATCGGCGGGGGTGCCAGGTGTCAGACCCCTGCCAATCTGATATTGATGACCTATCCTGAGGATAGGTCATCAATAAATATAACTTGGAGAACCCCTTTAATGAGTAGTCCATAGCAAACATTTAGAATATATTCATTGTGATTCAAACCCAAAAATGTTTGTTGGAATGCTGGAGGTACAGAGGGGATAATAGTCTGGATTTGTGAAAGGCCATGTTTAACAAATTACATAAAGAACGTTTAAAAAACTTACGCCCTCATATCAATGACATCCCGCAGAAACATCAGCTGCTCTTTGTAGATATATGGCCTTTTTTTTAGGGAGACCAGATCCGCTGTGGCCACGCTGCGTAATTTCCTTTTGGAATTGGTCAAGGCAACTGCGCCAACGGTTTTTGACATCCTCAAGTGTCATAAATAATACAAAGAAAACAACCACAAAAAATAACAGCCACATGTGTGCAATGAAAGTCTAGTGATAGGAAAATTTGCTATGTGCCACGCAAGGTACTTAATAAATAATTATTATATAAAAGGATTGTTCTTTACCCAATGCATCCTGATTTTTGGATGAAGCTTGGCCCCACACCGATTGGAATAACTCCTGGGTAGAGATGAGCGAACGTGACTGTAGCGCTCGGCTCCCCTGCGCAATGCCCGCAGGCATTGCGGATCCGTCCTCAGCTGCATGTAAGGCAATGGGGACGGATCGTTTGGTATGACACTCATACCAAACGGATCCATCCTCCTCACCCGACTGAAAGTCAGTGGGGACGGATCCGTTTGGTATGAGTGTCATACCAAACAGATCCGTCTCCATTGACTTACATGCAGCTGAGGACGGATCCGCAATGCCTATGGGCATTTGTTCACAGGGGAGCCGAGCGCTACAGTGCTCGTAACGAGCATGTTCGCTCATCTCTACTCCTGGGTTATTTTTCGCCAGGCGGCTTCGTTTTTGTAACGATCATGATAGGCCGCACTACGAGTGTCCCATATAGCTGGCCTTTCATGAACAAAGACAATTAATTTGGCTACGTCCATGGTTTTGGGGATTCTGGGCATTCTCCAAATTCAGGAACGACAAGAGAAAGATCTCTGGCAAACACCTTCTCACATGCAGCAAAACACTCCCTTGCTTCAGTTTGTACTTCCTGTTTAATCTGCCTTCACTGTTACCTAGTAACCGCCATGAAAAACGCAACACAACGCATTGTATCTGAATATATTGCGTTTTTAACGCAGCCACATTGACTTCTATTGAGGAAGGGCTGCGTGAAACTCGCAGAATATAGAACATGCTGCGATTTTAACGCAACGCAGAACTGATGCGTGAAAAACAACGCTCATGTGAAAGGGGCCTTACTGTGGAGGCACTAATATTTCTTCAGGGTAGTATTTAGGGGTATTGGGGAGCACAGCGAGCAGCAAGATAACACTGTTCGGACTCCAGGTTGGGGGATGATGATAGAAAGATGAGGAAGCTAAGATGTCCATGTGTCACACTCTGCAGAGACGAGGCGGCTGACAGAAGTTGTATGGACCAAATGGAGAAGATCTACATCAGAGGAGACGTTACTTGGGAGGCCATGGATGTGACAGGTATGTGATGCTGTATAGCAAGTACAGCAAAATAGGGGGGGGGGCTGTCGACGTATAGAGAATTGGGCCATATTCATTGGGGCTTGGGCCCTGGATCTTTTGAGACCCTAACAACGTCCCTGCAGGTATATGGCATGTGACTCTTGCAGCCAATCACTTCCCTGTGGTCTCATGCAGGGGCGTACATAGAAATCTTGGGGCCCCATAACAAAACTTTTTGGGCCCCTCCATATTATTTATATATATATATATATATATATATATATATATATATATATATACTTGCTGCTGCTTATATAGAGGACAGTGTGTGCCCTAAGCAGACTTCTTCTCCCCCCATGAACTCTGCTTGCATTTGTTGCTTACTGTGTCCCAGGCAGAGTTCATGGGGAGGTGGGGGGGGGCTGCCTAGGGCACCACTGTCCTCTATATAAGCAGCAGCAAGCAGCGTTTATTTATTTATTCATTTTTTCTTTTTTTAGGTGGGTGGGTCCTTGGGCACACTGTTCCCTCTATGACATGCATCAGCAGCAAATGGAGTTCATGGATGAACTCTGCTTGCTCCTGATGCTTATATAGAAAACAGTGTGCCCGTCCCCACCCAAACAAACACTGGTCCCTGCTGCTGTGAAAGGCAGAATCGCTGCTCCTCTCCTCCCCCACCACCAGATCATGAACTTTGTTTTTTTTTACTTGTAGCCCAGGAGTTACTCACTCTGTCTGTGAGGGCTGGAGTCCAGTGGCTGACTGAGCCGGGCAGTGAGCACATCCTGCCGCTCAGTTCTTTCTCCTGCTGCTGCTGCGATGCACTAGCCAATCAGCAGCAGAAGTCTAGCACTGCTAAAAGCTGATTGGCCAGTGCAGTGCAGACAGAGGAGAGCGAGTGACACGATCATCGGGCTGAAGACATGGGCCCCAGTCCGTGCACTGTGTTTGCAGTGCACACAACAAGGTATGTAAAATAGAGGAGGAGGAGGGGGGAGCACAGGAGAAGCAGGGCCCGCCCACACTCCAGATAGGGACTTGGGACGAAAAAAGAGCCATACTGCAGACATTGTTGGGGGCGGAGCCTTCCATCCACTCCCACCCCCCCCCACCCCCGCCACGGGCCCCGTAGCAGTTGCGTGGTCTGCCACTGGTCTCATGCCATGTACCGCTTAGTAAATGTGTTAAAGTGAAACTCCTGGCAAGTTTCAGCCTTCTGATAGAAGCAGACACATTTTGGGGTATTTTGTGAAATTCATCATGCCATTGATTTTTGCAAGACCTCTGAGACTATTAGCAGCAAAATAGCTCCAAAGTATTCATGATCCACCACTGAATTTTAAGCCATTCTCATTGTTCACATACTATTACTTCATGGTAAGTGACCTATTACCACAAACTGCTATAATACCACAAACTGCCAGCACCATCTGCAGCGGTAACCAGCTGTAATATACAGGTAGACACCCACTGCAATGGCTGGGATTGAAACTAGCTCCTGTCCTGACCATTTTACCCCTTAGGGACTCCCTCTGTCAACGTATCAGCCCCCTGCAACATGATTGCGAAGGGGGAGATTTTTGCTATAGCAGCCAGAGGGTAAATAATGTTTATGGGTTTCCTATCTATGGAACCATATAGACCCATCCAGAGGGTTTAAAGGGCATCTGTCAGCAGATTTGTACCTATGAAACTGGCTGACCTGTTGCATGTGCATTTGGCAGCTGAAGGCATCTTTGTTGCTCATAGAGGCTCATTTGCATATATTAAAACTTAATTTTTCTCAGAAATATAGGCACATAGGAACATGAGACCAACACTGATGCCTTCTGCTGCCAAGTGTACGTGCCACAGGTCTTTTAATAGGCATTGCAGTTAGTGCACTGCAATACATAACTATTGCAATGTATTATACCTTCTGCTGCCAAGTGTACGTGCCACAGGTCTTTTAATAGGCATTGCAGTTAGTGCACTGCAATACATAACTATTGCAATGTATTATACCAGCCATTAGAAGATGGGATGTTCAAGTCATCAAGTTAAAAAAAATGAAAACAGTTTCGAAAAATAAAAAATAAGAATGTCAAGTTAAAAAAATAAAATTTTTCCCAAAATAGTGTTTTTTATAATTGGAAACAAATTACAAAAATGTATACTACATATATCTATTATTACCACATCCATAAGTACCCAAGCTATCATTTTACTTTTCCCACAGTATGAACACTATGCATCTCACCTCCTAAAAAAAATGGTCTAAACAAAAAGTCATATGTACCCCAAAATGGTCACAGTAAAAACTACAGCTTGTCCCACAACAAACAAGCCCCCCGAAAAAATAAATGTTATGTATCTTAGAATATGATGACGCCAAAATATGTAAGAAAAAAAAAATTTATGGCGCAAAAGTGGTAAAACATTTAAAAACTGTTTACATTTGGTATAGCTGTAATAGCACTGACCCACCGAAAAAAGTTAAAATGTAATTTATACCTCATGGTGAGTACATTAAAAAGTAAAAAGAAAAAATACTAGCAGAATTGGCCGCCACCTTTTAAAAAAAATGAAATAAAAAGTGATCAATAAGTTATATTCTCCCCAAAATGGTATTAATAAAAACTACAGCTTATCTCACAAACAACAAGTCCCTCATACAGCTCAGTCAACAAAAAGTAAATATGGTATGGGTCTTTGAATGTGGCAACACCAAAAAATTAAGAAAAAAGTTATTTTATGGTGGAAAAGTAGTAAATCATTAAAAAAAAATTCAAATTAGGTAACACTATATTCATACTGACCTATAGAATAAAGTTAAAGTTCATGGTGAGCCCCACAAAAATAATTTTATATAATTCCAATTTTTGGGGGGACACTTCTTTCAAAATGGAATAAAACACAATCAAAAAGCCACATGTACCCCAAAAGAGTACCAATTAAAACTCCAGTTTGCCCTGCAAAAAAACACACACCTTCACATAGCTTAGTCAATAAAAAAACAATAACGTACAAAAATTATTTGATCAAGCCATGCTCCAAATGGTGCTCCTTCCCTTCTGAGCCCTGCTGTGTTCTCAAGCAGCTGTTTACAGTCATATATGAGGTATTACCACAATAAAATTGAGAAATTGCTTTTTATCCTGTTAACCCTTGTGAAAATTAACAATAGTGTTTCACAGCCCAATTCTAACAAATTCTATAAAACACCAGTTGGACCAAAAAATCACTATACTCCTAGATAAATACATTTAGGACTGTAGTTTCCAAAATAGTTTTTTGGGGACTGTTTATTTATGTTTTGACACCTCAAGACCTCTGCAAATCTGAAAAGTTGCCTGAAAAACATCCTAAAAAAATAAAGGCCTCGACATTCACAAGGTGCACCTTCATTTCTGAAGCCAGTATTTAAGTCACTAGGAACACATGGGATATTTCATAAAACTGCAGAGTAATAAGGGTAATAAATCAGGCTAATAAATGTTGAACTTTGTTTCTCTGTTAAAAACGTTTACTACAGAAAAAGAAATAATTGAACTGAAAATCTGCAAACAAAAAATTCACCTCCATTTTTGGTTAAGCAATTAAAGAGATAATAATGTGGCTTTGAATACTTTGACGCGTGCAGTTTTTAAAATGGGATGATTTATGTAGAGTTTCTAATATATAAAGCTTCCTCAGGACTGAATTAGTCTCTAAAAAATGGTTTGGGAAATTTTATTAAAAATGTAAAAAATTTCTGCTAAACTTAAAAAAGGACATAAAAATTTATTGGTGACATCAAGTAGACTTATGGAAAATGTTAATAGTTTTTGCGGTATGACTTTTCATATTTCAGAAAAATAACTTTAAAAAAAATTTGAACTTCAGTTTAAAAAAATACATCAGCCAAAACTTACCAATTTGAAGTAGAATGTGTAACAGAATCGCTTGTGTACGTTAAAAGTATTTAAAAAAAAAACTTCATTAAGTGACAGATTTGAAAATGGTTCTGTGGCATTAAAGGGACACTATCGCGAAGAAAAAAATTTTGATATGTTTTACAACATAACAAAAGCAGGTTTTAACATAATGTATTTTTCAAATTGTGTAAATGTTTGTTTTTTTTATTCAGTTTTCTTGCCTTACATGGGGGCTGCCATGTTGGAAGTAAAGTGTGACAGTCTGGGTTTACAACACAATGGCACCTCACTTACGGCAGGCATGTACATAGGTTTTCTCAGTCGCTGCCGACCCTATAGAAAATGAATGGAAGACGTGAGCCCGCCCCTGTGAGACACCAGTAACACACAGCCAGGTCCTCCCTCCTTGCTGCTGGGGGAAGCCCACTGTGCCTGCTCCTCACTCCTGCAGCAGCGTCCTTGTCTTCATTAGGCTGCCTGTTCTAAATTCTATGGCAGCTCACCACAGCAGTGCAGACAATTTTTGCTGAGTGTACTGCTGGGGTGAGCGGCCCAGGACTCAGAAACAGAGTAGATGGAGGTTCTTGGGGCTGTAGGACCTTAGTGATGTAATCAGCCATGTGACCAGTGGGGGAGGAGCCTGAGGAGCAGAGATCTGTGTTTTTGTAACGAAGCCATTGTCTCATCTTATCTTGCTGAAGCAGTGATGTCACCGCTGAAGGTGTGAATTGGTGATGTCATTGGTACCATCCACTTTTTTGCAGCATGCCTACTTACAGGTTGCTCAAAGCCTCATTTGGCCAGCAGAGCTCCCCCTGGTGACCAAAGATGGTAAATATGGTAAAATCTAATATTTATTTATAATATTTCACACATTGGAATTTTTATTTATTTATTTATTTATTTATTTATTATTTCTTACAAATATATAATAGATTTTCTTAGCATAAATAAAATATAGAACAGGTTTTTGTGATAGATTCCCTTTAAGGCCAAATCTAGGGGTGTCTATTCAAAATAGACCGCTGAGTACGGTGATTGGCTGCAGTGGTCATGTGCCATATCACAGCACATAACCACTGCTGTCTGTAAACAACAGCAGCAGGAAAAACACCAGTACAGCAAAGAACAGCATTGGAAAAATGGGTAAGTATAATATGTTTATTTTCATTATTTTATTTTAAGCCATTTCAAGGCTCAACTGAGATTTTTAATTATTTCTGGCAACACCTTTAAGGGGTTAAAATGGGTATGAAGTGTTTTTATGCAGTCCCTTTTTGTCAACAAATGTGACAATGGTGGTCATGACCAAAATGGTTTGTCTCAATTTATTACAAAATTCCATTTGTAGTTCCAATTACTTTTTGCAACGTTCAGATGCTACATTTTGTGACTTGCTGTTAGCAAAGCCATCTCTTATGAGAGGCAAAAACAGACCCAAAAAGATTTCAGTATCAGAAACTTTTTTAATCTTAGCATTTTCAACCAAAAGTTTTTTATATCCTCTTCCTCTCTACACTTGGAGGCAGAGACAGATTTGGCATTTCTCGGACCCCAAGAAAAGGTATGTGTGGGGGCCCACATCACATGACTAAGCTCCACCCTATTACACCCTAATCTTTGTCCTGTCACACATCCACCTCTCTTTCTGTTAAAGGGGTATTCCCATCTCACAAATGTAGTTTGTATAGTTAGATATAGCCATACTAATACTATTACTAATAGAATGTATTTATATAAAATGTACCATTTAGTACTTTTTAGTACTTTCACATCTGCGTTTTGGACGCTAGCAGTCCAAAACACAATGGTCAGGATCCGTCCAAAACACAGACTTTATAATCCTGCTCCATAGAGATAAATTGCTCTTGGAACAGGATCCATTTCTCTGTGTTTTGGAAGTGCAGACAAAAATGTTACAACCCTAAGATGTGTCTCCTCATGCTCATGCAATGTGCATTCACAATACAGCAGTTACCTCAGGGCGGGTTTGAACAAGAGCAAGCCGGCCACCACTACTACATGGCCACGGTGGCCGTAACTAGGGGCAACGGCCTGACAGATGTGTGTGGGACAATGCCTATACAAATAGGCAAATCTTCTAAACAGTACATTTTATAAAAATACATTCTATTAGTAATAATATTGGTATGGCTATATCGAACTATACAAACTACATTTGTGAGATGGGCTTGGCAGTGCAGCCTGAGCACTTCTGCTACTGCTCTACAGCTGGAAAGGACCACCAGAGCCCCTGTGCAGCGGAACCAGCTGTAAGGGCTGTATGTCCTCCTTGCTTAGTCTTTTTTTTTCAGCCAACCACTTGTGGCCAGCAGGCTGCCCTCTGGCCTCTCCATTTGCTTGGGTTGCATGCTGGTAAAGGTCACCATTGCATGGGGGCAGTATGCTTATGTGTCAGTGTCCAGGCAAATTGCCAATTGTCACATACTATTAAGATTTTTTACATTATTATTGCCCTGAGGGTACTATCACATTACATTTTTTCATGACTTGTTTTGGCTTGTAAACTAATTGCATGTGTTTTTTTTTTTTCAAAAATGCAAAGAAACAGTCTTAAAACACCACCTCTAGAAAAGCAGAGTTTGCAGGAAGTTTTATCTTTTCCTGTTGGCCAGCATATAACATCTATCCACAGCATTTTTTGCTCCTAAAAAGATGTAGGGGGGGGGGATTTATCATGATAAGAGTATTTGAAGTCAGTTTTGAGTCTGTATCGGTGTACTTTATACCACATTTCTCAAATGTCGCTTGTTGTTTGATAAATTTGTCTTTTCTGTAAAGTGCTCCCGGTTTTTAAAAAAAAAGTTTGCATAATGGCTGTAAAGGGATAGGTCTTTTTTGGCTTCCCTAATTTTGCAGCCTAATTATGCTTCAGCTGCACAGCTAGATGCATCTCTCTCAGAAGCAAGGGGTTTCTCCCTTCTGTGGAATATGCCAGCACTGTACTGCTGTGACATTCTTTCCCTTACTTCCCAGTATGTTTTGTTTTCAGCTCTGGGGCTTACAGAACAGATAAGGGGAAATCACACTTACAGTGAATTCAGAAGCAATGGAGAAGAATTTCTTTTATCGGGATCAGGATTTCAGATAGCTCTGACATGCCCCCACCTCCCCGCTGTCTTCTGTGTCTTTGTTACTAGGGACGGATCTTGCCTGTCAACAGTCAGTGAACTGCAAATTAGGTGGAAGCCAGAAACTTAGTGGCCATGACTTTACAGATTTTTTTCAGATGGATACAGGTATATTTTTTAAATGAAGTGATTTAGAAATTTGCTATTCACACCATTCTCAATTAAATGAAATTGTGCGAAACTACAATAACTCTTTAAATTTGTAACACTTTTGTCTAGAAAAGCTATTCCAGTTTTCCTACTCCATGCTCCTACTGGAGCAAAATTGAGACTATTTTTTTTAACTTTTTAAAAAAGTCTCAGTGATAAATCTCATTAACATAGCTAACCACATCCACTTTCCCACCCATATTTCAAAGCTGGAGTGAGTAATGTAAAAATGTTGCAAAATATTTGCACAAGAGAGCCCAAGAAGTCAAAAGCCACTATTATGCAACTTTTGGAAGCCAGAATTCTTGAGCGAAGGCATGATAAATTACTCCCAAAGTTTGAAACCACCCTTATTGTGCTTAGTGATAATTTCAACTGACTACATGTCATGAAGAGTGCCATAGGGGCTTCATAGATCTAGGAGGGACTTTACCATTCCCAATAAAATTTCATTAAAATTTTGGCATTTTTGCATTTGTGGTGGGCAAAGAAGCAACAAATTGACCAGAAGGCCAGTGCCTCTTAATACATGTGATGCATCTTACTCCAGTGCACTTTGGACTAAGACCGGTATAAGAAAGACTAGTCTTACTAAATTCTTCTTATAAGGGTCTGCCCAAATGTCAAATGTTTTTCATTTTATTTTGCCAGAAGATTTGCTAACATTACCTCGCTGTGCTACATCCCAGTATACAAATGTCTTTGATTTTATTTAAAATCAAAATTATATTCAGTGTAAAGCATTACAATTCAGAAGCAATAAATTAATCCCGAACAAAACAAAAAAATTCTTGTTTTCTTGTAAGGGAGTTCATTTATAAAGAACCCCTTAATGTATGAAAGAACTGGATATACAACCTACTGACTTAGAATGCAGCCTAGATGACTTATTTTGTAAGGTAATTAAATTATTTTAAACGACTGTTCTTGGCTTTCTTGTGTGTATAATATGGATTTCCATGGCTCACATTAAAACATCAACTTTTCTATGGCTTCTCTGGAGTTAGGCCCACTTGGCTGGTTCACAGCTCGGATTACAAACCTGATCGTGCTGGAGAGCTCTGAGCTGACTTCATTCAATTTCATTGTTACAATCCTGTGACAAACTCTAGTAAACAGTATAGGCTGGATTACATGCATATGGCGCATTCTTCTATGTAACAGCCTTCTTTTCCTCTGGGGATCGTAAGCTCGTGTATTTCAGTTTCCAGGATGGGGTTTCCAAGCATGATCCAAATCACTCATTTTATATTGGGATTTTAAAAAACATTTATTTTAATTAAGTTAAATGCTATTCCAGTGGCAGACTCGAATGCCCTTACCTTCTTGCCCTCTCAGCATTGTTTACTCTTTCAATACATGCCACATAAACAGTGAAATCAGAGACAAGAGAGACCTATTGGCCACTGAATCCAAATGCTAATTTACTTGTATAGATTTTAATCTCAGAAACCACACAATAATTTCTCCCTTGGCTCTTAAGTGCATTCTCATGTCCTTCTTCATTTTCTCGTGCAGAGGAGAGGCCCTCCAGTTAAAACGAACATTACAAGTCATTATTTTGTTATGTTTTCTGTGATGCCATTAACATTAGATGTCATTAGATCCCACTCTTGTGACTGGTAAAACGACCCTCAATTCTATCACAGTAGGCCTCTTGCATCGGACTGTATCCCTGTTCTTTCTCTCCCAAGGCCTTATGCACATGGTCGTAGCCATTTTTGCAGTCCGCAAATTGCAGATCCACAAAACACTGATGTCGGCCGTGTGAGTTTCACATATTTTTTTGTTTTGCTTTTTGTTTTTTATTAGTTTCACATTTTGCAGAACAGAATGTCCTGCCCTCTGTCAGAACTGTCTCTTCTTGTCCGCAAAACGGGCAAGAATAGGACAAGTTCAATTTTTTTTTTACATATGGATGTAGACAGCACACAGTGTGCTGTCTTCCTCTATGGAAATGAATGGGTCCGCATCCGATCCGCAAAAAATGCGGATCATATTTAGACCAAAACCACGGTTGTGTGCCTGAGCCTTAAAATGGATAGCACACTGATCCATACAAAAAAATGGGCCTATTCGTACATCTGTTTTTTTTTTTACACTGATCCGTGTACCCAATCTGAAAATCTCACCACAGGTCTCATTGTCCGTTTTGTAGATGGAATACCCCTTTTTATTGATGGTCATGAAAAAAACAGAATGCACATGACAGTTTTCCATTGTTCAAGTATCTATCTTTTGAAAACCGAAAAACCAGACACAGCCAGGTGCATGAAGTCCTAGGGTCAATACAGAAATAGAAAGATGAACACACTGCTCTGATGTAGAGAAGATTCCATATAATCCAGGACCAAATCGAATAAATGAATATAGCCAACGAACTCTGCATACTTGTATGCTTTCTATGTCATTTTATGGATTTATAAGGATATATATATGTGTGAAAATTATGTAAATAGTAGGCGTCAATTAGGATGTGCTGCTTCCCCTTTAATGAATGGGAGTATATAAAAAACACCTGAAAGCCAGTGGAATTACAGTAGAGTCCCTGATGAAGCGAAGGTGAAACCCGGGTCGGGTGCTAATACAAGGCAGAGACGTTTGCCAGGATGATTTTTATGGCATTGTGATGCGCTTTCTATTCTTGGTGAGTATAATAAACAGCCAAAAATACAATTGCATTGAAGGTTCTTTCACTATTGGTGCCCCATCTTTTAACATCTAACAGGGACACATGGAAGACACACATGTGCAGAGTTCGTTGCCTTGGCTAAATTGATTTATTCGATTTGGTCCTGGATTATATGGAATCTTCTCTATATCAGAGCAGCGTGGTCATCTTTCTATTTCTGTATTGACGTATGGTGTGAACTGAACCCACCTCACTGTTTGACCTGCAGCGCAAGTATTTGTGGACTAACTTTGGGGAATATTTGTATTTTCATTATTAAGTCGTAGGGTCAGTTCACACGGCTGATTTCTAAAATATACGTGTAAAAAATCAACTCTGAATCCAAGCAGATTTTTCTGCCTCAAAATTAGGCCTCATGCACATGACCGTATGTATTTTGCGGTCCTCAAAAAACAGATCCGCAAAAAATACGAATCCGTGAGCATTATTTTGTGGAACGGAACAGCTGGCCCCTAATAGAACAGAACTATCCTTGTCCGTAATGCAGACAATAATAGGACATGTTCTATTTTTTTGTGGAACGAAAATACGGCCAATCGGAAACGGAATGCACCTTCCATTTTTTTTGCGGACCCATTGAAACGAATTGGTTCCGCATACGGTCCACAGAAGAAAGCGTAACGGACACGGAAAGGAAATACGTTTCGTGTGCATGAGCATGTTTTTTGTTGTGTTCTACTTTCCATTATTAATTAAAATGGGAAAATCAGTGATGATTCTGGCCCAAGATAGGGTATGCTGCTGCTTCTTTACATGCTGCTTTTTACGCGTGTAAAAAAGAAGTAACTGCTGAGTTCCATTGAAATGAATGAGAGGCAATTTACAGGCGTATTACGCGTGTATTAGGGACAGTTCACCCAATTTTTTTGCGCATAGTTTGACATATGCCATAAATGCCTCAAATGAGATGGCAACACATAATAGGAGCCATAAGTGTAAATGGCACACACAAAAGTAAGGGGGTAAAGATGGAGGGGTATTCAGAAATTTCTGGACAGTCTTTTATCCTGTGTCCGTGAAAAAATAAATTAAGGCTGGTGGTACTTGACTATACTATTTTTGTGGTTATTATCATGACTTTACAGCTGACAGTAAATGCTGGCAATGAGGTTTTATTACTTATAATCTTTATTATTCATTATGGTTTTCCAATTTGTCCATAAAAAATGTTGGCTCTCTGTGATTCTGGAAGTTTGTCCAGAAAAAAGAAAAGTTCTGCTTGGCAACACTGTTCAGGAGGCATCACCTGAGACTGGGGGGGACTAGAAACCTCACATGCATCAGGCTCACTGAAGTAAAGAGGGAGGAGCTACACTGCACTGTGTGAGGGAAGATGGAGGGACATTCAGGAGGCATCACCTGAGAGACTAGAGGGGGGACTGGAAACCTCACATGCATCAGGAGACTGAAATAAAGAGGGAGGAGCTACACTGTACTGTGTGAGGGAAGATGGAGGGGAAGTGGGAGCATGAGGTGAATGACAGGGACTGAATGTTAGTCATAATGCTTCTTAATGTGTGAACATAGCCTAATGAACAATAAGCTGTGAAGAATAATTGGATGCATTGCACTTTAGCTGAATTGTTAACCGTTTTGACCAGATAGTAGTTTGACTATCTCAAGAACTCACACATATGAGAAACATAAAAGCACACACTGCTGGATAGTTATGTATGACAATAACAGATGAAATCCTTAGTATTCAGAATGCTTCTAAATGTTCTCTGAGGTAAATTATTACCCATTGCAACAAAAACACTGTGACCGGTTGCATTTATTAAATTATGTTTTTTGGAGTAAGTTTTCCATTGGTGAAAATGAAGCCTGGAAGTATGAACATCTGGAACAAAGACTATTTATTGCCAAATTTCTGGGGAAAATAATTCCAGGGCATAAAGGTTCAGTACATAGACCTGTACAATAAAGGTATCTGACATAGAACGTTATAGTAAAGGTATAGGAGATAGCGCATTGTAATAAAGATATAATAGATAGACCGGTGCAGTAAAGGTATCTGACATATTAAATGTATAGGAGATAGCGCTATACAATAAAGGTATAGTAAATAGAGCTGTACAATAAAGGTATCTGACATAGTAAAGGTATAAGAGATAGCGCATTGTAATAAAAATATAATATAAAGA
Source organism: Rhinella marina (assembly GCA_900303285.1). NCBI lineage: Eukaryota > Metazoa > Chordata > Amphibia > Anura > Bufonidae > Rhinella > Rhinella marina. The sequence goes on along the minus strand of ONZH01016043.1, from coordinate 888,623 downwards.
CCGGTGCAGTAAAGGTATCTGACATAGTAAATGTATAGAAGATAGCGCATTGTAATAAAGATATAATAGATAGACCGGTGCAGTAAAGGTATCTGACATAGTAAATGTATAGAAGATAGCGCATTGTAATAAAGATATAATAGATAGACTGGTGCAGTGAAGGTATCTGACATAGTAAATGTATAGGAGATAGCGCATTGTAATAAAGATATAATAGATAGACCGGTGCAGTGAAGGTATCTGACATAGTAAATGTATAGAAGATAGCGCATTGTAATAAAGATATAATAGATAGACCGGTGCAGTAAAGGTATCTGACATAGTAAATGTATAGAAGATAGCGCATTGTAATAAAGATATAATAGATAGACCGGTGCAGTGAAGGCATCTGACATAGTAAATGTATAGAAGATAGCGCATTGTAATAAAGATATAATAGATAGACCGGTGCAGTGAAGGTATCTGACATAGTAAATGTATAGAAGATAGCGCATTGTAATAAAGATATAATAGATAGACCGGTGCAGTGAAGGTATCTGACATAGTAAATGTATAGGAGATAGCGCATTGTAATAAAGATATAATAGACCGGTGCAGTGAAGGCATCTGACATAGTAAATGTATAGAAGATAGCGCATTGTAATAAAGATATAATAGATAGACCGGTGCAGTGAAGGCATCTGACATAGTAAATGTATAGAAGATAGCGCATTGTAATAAAGATATAATAGATAGACCGGTGCAGTGAAGGTATCTGACATAGTAAATGTATAGGAGATAGCGCATTGTAATAAAGATATAATAGATAGACTGGTGCAGTGAAGGCATCTGACATAGTAAATGTATAGAAGATAGCGCATTGTAATAAAGATATAATAGATAGACCGGTGCAGTGAAGGCATCTGACATAGTAAATGTATAGAAGATAGCGCATTGTAATAAAGATATAATAGATAGACCGGTGCAGTGAAGGTATCTGACATAGTAAATGTATAGGAGATAGCGCTATACAATAAAGGTATAATAAATAGACCGGTGCAGTGAAGGTATCTGACATAGTAAATGTATAGGAGATAGCGCTATACAATAAAGGTATAATAAATAGACCTGTACAATAAAGGTATCTGACATAGAGTGTTATAATAAATGTATAGGATAAAAAGGATTACAGTAAGGATATAGGAGATAGACCTTTACGATAAAGATATGGGGCGCTGAGCATTATAAAGAAGGCGATACAGAATACAGTGTTACAATAAAGGGATTTGGAGCTCAGCGCTTCTAGGGAAGAACGTGTGACAATATATGACAAATGACTTCTGGTGTGTTTAGTACTATAGTACACATGGCTCTATTCAGCAGTAACACTCTATTATGTAATTTGTGCTATACAGAACCGATATAGTCTCACGTACATAAGGCCTAAGAAAAATATAGAATATGCAGTATGGTATGTGAAAGAGACAGTAAGGTAATCACTAATCTGTGATAATGTTTTAAAGGGACACTACTTACCTACTATGTGAATATTATATGTATCTTTAAAAAAAAATGGATAATTGATTTTCTGAACTATACCGTAATTTTCTGAAGTAACTGTATGCATTCTACTTACTATCCTGGCTCTTAAAACCTCATGGGGTCCGGATGGCATCCACCCCAGAGTTCTTAAAGAACTCCGATCTGTGATTGTTGGCCCCCTGACTGATCTGTATAATCAGTCCCTTCTTACAGGAGATGTTCCTGATGATTGGAGAATGGCAAATGTTGTACCCATTCACAAGAAGGGTAGTAGAGAAGAAGCTACGGTAGTAACTATAGGCCAGTCACCTTGACATCTGTAGTGGTAAAAATGATGGAGACTACTAAAAAATAAGATAATTGACCACCTAACAACAAACAACTTGATGGACCCAAACCAGCATGGCTTTACTGAGGGCCAATCATGTCAGATTAATCTCATTGATTTCTTTGACTATGTAACTAAAGTGCTGGATGAAGGTGGTGCTGTGGATATCGCCTACCTGGATTTCAGTAAAGCTTTTCGATACGGTTCCCCATAAAGAGCTGATAGATAAGTTATCAATAATTGGATTGGGGAGAAGAGGTGGTGCTGCTGCCCCGCTGCCGCAATCTGCAGCAGGGACCCGGCTGATACTAACAGCCGGGCCTCTGCTGTATCCGCCAGCACCGGTGATTACACCGATGCCGGCGGATTAACCCCTTGTATGCCGCGGTCACGCTGACCGCGGCATACAAGGTAATTGCGTCAGCTTTTTAAAGCCATCGGGTCCCCGTGAGGCGGTGGGGGGGGCCCGATGGCTGAGATGGAAGCCCCGATGCCTTGCCCAGAGGCATTGGGACTCCCATCTACGGAAGCCCAGGAGACCCAGCCACAGTGCTGGGTCTCCTAGGCAACGGTCAGCGTCTCACAGTGTGAGACGCTGACAGTTGAATGCAGCACAATACAGATGTATTGTGCTGCATTCAATCAGGGATCAGACCCTGAAATGTTAAAGTCCCTTACTGGGACATAAGTGAAATGTAAAAAAAAAAGTTAAATAAAAGTGTTTTAACAAAAAAAATTAAAAAAAATAATAAAGTTTCAATAAAAAAAAAGCCCCTTCCCCATAAAGAAACACATAAAAATAGAAAAAAAAAAATAAAAAATATACATATTAGGTATAGCCACGTCCGTAAAAACCTGCTTTATTAAAATATCACATGATCCAGCCTGCCCGGTCAACACCGTAAAAAATAAAAAATAAAAACTGTCTAAAAAAAGTCATTTTTGGTCACATTTCATCACAAAAAATGTAATACCATGCGATCAAAAAAGCGTATGCCCCCAAAAATAGTACCAGTATCTAACCGTCATCTCATCCCGCAAAAAATGAGCTCCTACCCAAGACAATCGCCCAAAAAATAAAAAAACTACAGCTCTCTGACTATGGAGACACTGAAACATGATTTTTTTTGTTTCAAAAATGATATTATTGTGTAAAACTTAAAAAAATAAAAATAAGTATACATGTAAGGATCGCCACGTCCGTAAAAACCTGCTCTACAAAAATATAGCATGATCTCTCCCCTCAGGTGAACACTGTAAAAAATAAAAAATAAAATCTGTCTAAAAAAAGCCATTTTTTGTCACATTTCATCACAAAAATTGTAATACCAAGCGATCAAAAAAGCGTATGCCCCCAAAAATAGTGCCAATCTAATCGTCATCTCATCCCGCAAAAAATGAGCCCCTATCTGAGACAAACGCCAAAAAAATACAAAAATTACAGCTCTCTGACTATGGAGACACTAAAATGTGATTTTTTTTTTGTGCTTCAAAAATATTGTGTAAAACTTAAATTAAAAAAAGTATACATATTAGATATTGCCTCGTCCGTAACGACCTGCTCTATAAAAATATCACACGATCTAACCTGTCAGATGAATTTTGTAAATAACAAAAAATAAAAACTATGCCAAAACTGCTAGTTTTTGTTACCTTGCCTCACAAAAAGTGTAATATAAAGATACAAAAAATCATATGTACCCTAAAATAGCACTAACAAAACTGCCAACTTATCCCGTAGTTTCCAAAATGGGGTCAGTTTTTTGGAGTTTCCTACTCTAGGGGTGCATCAAATGTGACATGGCAACTTAAACTTTTTCCAGTGAAATCTGCCCTGGCGTTCCTTTCCTTCTGCGCCCTGCCGTGTGCCTGTACAGCAGTTTACGATGACAAATGGGGCATTTCTGTAAACTACAGAATCAGGGTAATAATTACTGAGTTTTGTTTGGCAGTTAACCCTTGCTTTATTCTCAGAATAAAATGACTTATATGGAAAATCTGTCAAAAAAGTGAAATTCTGAAATTTTTGCTACATTTTCCTTTAATTCTTGTGGAACACCTAAAGGGTTAAAAATGTTTGTAAAATCAGATTTGAATACCTTGAGGGGTGTAGTTTCTAAAATGGGGTCATTTTTGGGTGGTTTCTATGATGGAAGCCTCACAAAGTGACTTCAAACCTGAACTGGTCCTTAAAAAGTGGGTTTTGGAAATTTTGTGAAAAGAAGATTTGCTTCTAAATTTCTAAGCCTTCTAACGTCCCAAAAAAATAAAATGTAATTTTCAAAGTGATCCAAACCTGAAGTAGGCACATGGGGAATGTAAAGTCATAACTATTTTTGGAGGCATTACTATGTATTTTAAAAGTAGAGAAATTGACATTTGGAAATTTGCAAATTTTTCTAAATTTTTGGTAAATTTGGTATTTTTTTATAAATAAGAATGAAATATTTTTACTCAAATTTACCACTGTCATGAAGTACAATATGTGAAGAGAAAACAATCTCAGAATGGCCTGGATAAGTAAAAGCGTTTTAAAGTTATCACCACATAAAGTGACACATGTCAGATTTGCTAAAAATGGCCTGGTCCTTAAGGTGAAAAATGGCTGGGTCCTTAAGGGTTAATATGTATAGTCTGGAGGAAAGAAGAGAAAGGGGGGACATGATTGAAACTTTTAAATATGTTAAAGGACTGAATAAAGTTCAGGAGGGAAGGGTTATTAATAAGAAACTGAACACAAGAACAAGGGGGCACAATCTGAGGTTAGTTGGGGGAAAAATCAAGAACAACATTAGAAAATATTATTTCACTGAAAGAGTAGTAGAAGCTTGGAACAAACTTCCAGCAGAGGTGGTTGATAAATCCACAGTAACTGAATTTAAACATGCCTGGGATAAACATGTATCTATCCTAAGATAACAATAAAAGGATAATAAAAGGGCAGACTAGATGGACCAGGTGGTCTTTTTCTGCCGTCAATCTTCTATGTTTCTATGTTTCATACATATGACCATGTCCGTTTTGTGGTTCGCATTTTCAATGGGTCCGTGGTCCCATCTTTTTGCACAACAGACATACGGCTATGGAAAGCACACGGATCATCCATATGTTCCACAAAAAGAACATGTCCTATACTTGGCAGCAAAATGCGGACCACAGACTCATTGAAGTCAATGGGTCCGTAAAAAATGGGGTTCCAACACAGATGGTATCTGTATTTTACATAACGATGTATCATGGAGCCTGAGGTAATTTTACATCTTAACTTTATCTGAGCCCTATCATCACCGGGGTCCTGATAGTATCCTGTAGGGTCTGGGTATATTTCTTATACTGGCTCTGAAGTGGCTCCAGACAGTGGTTATGGTAGCACAGGCTTCAGCTGTGGCCTAGTGGAGAACAGCAGAGGGATCTCTGCAATGGAGCTATTCAGGTGAGTGAAACTTTGGGAGCATGTATAGCTAGATGACTTCAGCCAAAGGATTCAGTTTTAGTTTTACTTTCTCCTCTGTTTGGACTTTTAGCACGTCAAACAACCTTTCTTGCCTTCCTCACACAGACCAATCATTGTGGTCAGAGGGCGAAAGAGTGCAAGTGACTCAATTAGAGTATTACACATTACACTGATAGGTGCAATGCTCCATTGTGGGCATCATTATCTAGCCCTAACTACAATTCAGCTGTTGCATCTTCCTACATGTACTATTTTACTTGCAGATAACATCTTTCCCTGGCGGCAGCAGTACATAACAATGGGATCCCTATCTATATAGGAGGTTTAGCTCTCTGTGCTGACTGCTACAGAAGGACAATATGTTGCATTTAATTTTCAATGATACAGTACTGCCGAAATGAATATTGAGTTACAAGAAATACTGATGGAAGTGTTTCTTTAATTTTATCTATAAAAGTGTGTTCAACATGTTTTATAGTATATTGTCATTTTAGTGTTTTACTATTATGTTATTATATTGAGTAAGAATTATTGCTTGTATTAATAATAAATTGGAATCATGTCAAGGCCACTTTCACACGGCCAGTATTTGATCAGAATTTTGCTTCAGTATTTGTAGGCCAAAACCAGCAGTGGGTTCCAAACACAGAAGAGGCGCGTTTATTCCCATTACATTTTCTCTCTTTCTTCCACTCCTAGTTTTGGCTTATAAATGGCAATGAAAAATACTGACTGTGTGAAAGAGGCCTTACAATGTGTATGTAATAAATAGCCAATAAAATGACTACTACAATATGTTCATCACATGAGTATAATGGTTGCTTATCCATATGGAAGAATAGATCGTCTCCCTACTACAAGGTGATACTGAATCAACACACTGACAGGCTGATAGGAAAAGGAAAAAACTGAAGAAACATTGCAAGCAGATTTCATAAAAGCAGCTATAAAAAGAACCAGCTGGCAGAAGTGGTAATATTGTAAGAGCCTACAATGATGAGCTGTAACTGCTTATATATACCAGTATTGTATTTCACACCAAGCCTAGTTAAGCTGATTTAAGAGGTAAGCTAAACAGTTTTCAAGGTTGCAGTGGGATTTTGGCATGTTCTAGTGGATTGGTATATGAAACACTGGGAGCTGCCACTTACAGTTTAGGCTAGTATCAGTTTTTTTCTTTTTCAGCAATTCCATAATACATTAAAATTCATTGAGACTGTAGGTATATCAAAATGATACATAAAATAAACCCGTTATTTGATGTAAACACTGTGAAATAAGAACTCTTATCATCTAAACATTACACCATTGATTCTATGGGTGGTGGTACCTGGCCGGTCATTAAATAGCACCAACATATTCTGCAGGGCTGTGCAATCACACAGTTTGTGTCCAAAAGAATCATACATTACATAGCAACAAAATGTCAACAATTAAAAAAGAGGAGTGAGGGCCCTACTCGCAAGAGCTTACAATCTATGAGGAGATAGGGATTCAAAAAAAGTAGAAGAGGGAGTCTAGCGTCCAAGAAACTGAAGATGTTTATTGGAGTGACTACATCCCACAACAGGAGCTGCACAAGCGGTCTAAGTCATAGCAGAAAAGAGGCATACAGGTACAGGATTTACAAAGAGTCACAGAGCCAATCAAATGAACTACGAAAGCACACGTGACCTAAATCGTTGCTGGTTACAATTAAAGGGAACATGCTTTGAACATGGTGCTTGAGCTGCAGGCGGCACGTTATAGAACAGGAGGAGCTGAGCAGATTGATATATAGTTTTATGATAAAAGATTATGTAAAACTTGTATTTTATACTTTTAATTTCCTGCTCATTCTGGTCTGTAAAGTCAGGGAGACGATCCTATCAGTGATTGACAGCTATCTCTGTATACACAGTCATAGAGGGAAGGCTGTTAATCACTGATAGGATCGTTTCCTTGACTACAAAGCCCAGAATGAGCAGGAAGTTATATTGAATCTTTCCCCATGAAACTATATATAAAACTGCTCCTCTCCTCCTGCTCTATAACTTGCTGACAGGTTCCCTTAAAGGGGTTCTCCAAGTTAAATTTATTGATGACTTATCCTCAGGATAGGTCATCAATATCAGATCGGCGGGGGTCTGACACCCGGTACCCCCGCCGATCAGCTGTTTGAAGAGGAGGCGCGCACTGTACCAGCGTTGCCTCCTCTTCACTGTTTACATGCTGGCTGTAACATGAGTAGTGGTGAGTAGGTGTAATTACACCTAATCGCCCCATTCATTTCTATGGGAAGGATCACTCCTATAGACTTGTATAGGAGCGATTCTTCCCATTGAAATGAATGGGGCAGTTAGGTGTAATTACACCTACTCACCACTACCCATGTTACAGCCAGCATGTAAACAGTGAAGAGGAGGTAGCGCTGGTACAGTGCGCGCCTCCTCTTCAAACAGCTGATCGGCGGGGGTACCGGGTGTCAGACCCCCGCCGATCTGATATTGATGACCTATCCTGAGGATAAGTCATCAATAAATTTAACTTGGAGAACCCCTTTAAGCACCTGAAAAACCCAGATCAGTACTCACCTAATAATGCAGCATTAGATCGGTCTTCTGATTCATGCTGAAGGAGATGCAAGTTTTTAATAAAAATATCCACTACGTTTCACGATTAAAAAATATTTGCTGGTGATTGCCACCTCTTGCAAGACGGAAGATGTTGTATGATCTGCAATTTCAAACTAGATATGCCTTTGTTAAGCACTTGTAAGAAATGTAACAAAACAACAGACATATTTCTAACAGTAGCATCTATTTTGGTTACACTGGAAATATGTCGCCTGATACGTGCTTCCAAAATGCAGGCGGTGCAGCCCACGTATTATATTTGTCAGGAAATACATGTAATCAAATAAATGACGTGTTATTACAATCTGCATATTGTTGCATGTTGAATGACTGATAACACATGAAAAAGAAGCTTCAACCATCAACCACGTTGTAACAGATGCATTTAGTATGACAGATTCAAATGTGCCTTTTAGTTTTAGCCAAGATGAAGGAGAAGGCGGCAAAAAAGACTGGGGGACAGAATTAGTTCCAATGAACCAGCCCGTCTGGATACACACCTATATCCCTGGCACAAAAATCAGGATCCTGATGTAAGATAGGTGAATGTTTGTGAAGTAATCCACAAATAGATGTAAATTCCATACTATAAGTGGTACATCATTATTATAACTAGATATGAGCGAACGTGCTCGAAACGAGCACTGTACCGCTCGGCTCCCCTGCGCTCGCATGGGTGCAGGCAGCGGACGGAAGCAGCTGCCTGCGCCCATGCGAGCGCAGGGGAGCCGAGCGGTACAGTGCTCGTTTCGAGCACGTTCGCTCATCTCTAATTATAACGAGAGGGTAAAACTAATTCCTATTTTTATTTCGAACTGTGCAAATTGCACGACAAAGCATCCAATTAGGATAACCGCATGACCAAAGATGAGTCCATGATGCTCAGAGAGGTCAGATCACTAAGAATTCCAAAATGCTTCATAAAATTTCATACTATGCCCACTCAACATTTGCTGAATACCGCAAATCTACCCTATGATACCATTTTACTTGTCTTAGAGCAAGCATACTAGTTCCTACCATCCACCATCATTTTGCAAAATCAGACAATCACCCCTCCCCTGGGCAGACCTGCAAAGGGACGCATGCTTACCTGCTTCCCAAGGCTGGTTCCCGGTATCTTCTTTCCTCAGCTGCTCCTCTGGACACCCTGGATGTAAACCTCCTGTTTGACGCTGCCAATCCCTGGCTGCAGCAGAAACCTGCTTCCGCTGCATCACATGACCACTTGTAAGTGGTTGCGGTGGCATCAAACAGGAAGTTTGCCAAACCACCCTCCAAAGGTGCACAACCCCTTTAAGGGTTAAAGGATGGGCCTATGCACTTACCCTGATTGTTTCAAGCACTCAGCACCATATGCTAATTTATTTCACTGGCTTTGGTCCTGCCCAGTAATTCAGTCATTTTGATGAGAGGTGTTATCCCAATTAACTAGCTTTGTACCGATATACCCTTTTTAGGCACGTTTTGGGTACTTAGACACAGAAAAATTTAGCTGTACTCAAGGTTGAAGAAGGTTATTGCATATCGTTGCAGTAGACACTAAAACTATATGACAAACCTGGCTACAGCAGGGCACTCCCTCTTTACACGTCTTTTTAGAGAGACTCACTTTCATCTTAGCCATTAAAGGACCCTGCAATTTTCACGTTTTGCGTTTTCGTTTTTCACTCCCCACCTTCTAAGAGCCATAACATTTTTATTTTTCTGTGAACATAGCCGTATGAGGGCTTGTTTATTGCATAACATACTGCATATGATGTAGGGAGGAGCTGGGAAAAATTCCAAATGGTGTGGAACTGGAAAAAAAAACACAATTCTGAGAAAGTTTTATGGGAGGAGGTGGGGTTACGGTGTACCCTATGCAGAAAAATTGACCTGAAACCTCATTCTCTAGGTCAGTACAACTACAATACCAGGCTTCTAGTTTTAACAACAGCTGGAGAGCCGAAGGGTGGCCAGCCCTGCTGTGTACCAATAAAGTGCTGCCACCTGCAGCCCTGTATTGGTATATACCAGTGATAGTTTTCAGAGCCTGCTTGAGGCTATGAGCCATGACAGGAATATTACAGCTTTCCCGATCTCAGCTGGGGAACGCTGTCACGTTTTAACACAGCATCTGAGGAGTTAAATATCTGCAATCCACCTTATGGCTGATCACAGGCATTTGCCCTGGGCCCCTGCTGTTTGAAATAGCAGAAACCTGGTGGCTATGGAGCCTGCTGCACTTGTGAGTGGGCGCCATCTTTACAGTGCCAACTTCTGCCAAACATGTATGGCAGTGGTCGCAAAGGGATTAAAGATGGATTGGACTGATTCCAGACTCCAAATGGAACCACGCACATGACACTTTTTTGAAATGTGTTCTGACAATAGCTATTTTATATTGTAATGGTGTCTTTCCTTGTATGCATATAAACATTGTATAAAAACTTTCACTTTAACAGATGGGGAAAAAACATGTTATTTATCACTAGGGATGAGCGAATCGATTTCGGATGAAACATCGTTCCAATACTGTACAGAGCAGGAGCTCCGTACAGTATTGGAATGTATTTGCTCTGATGAGCGAAAGTTATTGCTTTGCGAAGTCGAGAGAGACTTCGCGTAATAACTTCATAGATTAATTTGTGCCTTGGAACCAAACCCGAGTTCGGGAAATGTTTTTTTACAGTACAAATTAATTTATTAATTTGGAACATCGGCGCAAATACATTCTAATACTGTTCGGAGCTCCTGCTCTGTACAGTATTGGAACGAAGTTTTATACGAATCGACTTCCTGAGGACGGCAATATAGTTGAATTCAGGATAGTACCTGCCCCTGCTGACTAGATGCATAAGTACCTAATACTCCTACATTAAAAGGGTTGTCTCTGCTGAGACAATGGGAAATTTCACTATTTTTTAACTATTAGCCCACTTAGAGTGCTAGAACCTGGAATGTTTTGATCCCCTCTCCTATTAACCCTAATAGATCTCTATTAGGGTGAATAGGATTTCAACAGTCTCCATTCTGAGCTAGCTCATTATTGAGAAAGCCATGGCAGGCCTGGATCGCTTCAGCAGCGTCCATGTTGCCATTGCAACCGATCGGAGCCTCTCAATTTCACTGAGGGGGCTCCGATCGGAAGGCAGAGGGAGCCATATCCCTCTGCCTTCACTCACAGGTGCTGTGATCAGCGTTGATCGTGGCACCTGAGGGATTAAATGACGGGGGCAGCGCACTCGCCGCTCCCTGTCAGTGTGGCCCGGTGCTGGCTGTATGATGCAGGTGGTGCAGAGGCCCACTCCATACATCCCCTGCACTACCATGATGTACCGGTATGTCACGGTGGCTTAAGGGGTTAATTCATGCAGAGTGCACCAGGAATTTCCATGACATATGATCTACATATTATATACTTACTAATGCTAGGGCAATGTTAAATACATTATGCAGTTTCACATGAGTAATACCACTTTTGATGTGCTAGAATAACATGCCATCTCCTGTAAATAATATTTATCGTTATATATGAAGTAGGTTAGACTATAGGGCATTGCTACATGGTACTGTCATAGATTTAACATCAGCAATCCTGAAAGGAGCCCCTCACACACCAAGATGTAAAGCTGTAAGATTCCTTCTTCCTGCTATTACCATATTACAATTCAGGATGAATTAGTAGCTTTCTAGAATTTAAAGGGGTTCTCTGGGAATGTAGTAACATAGTAACATAGTTCTTCCAGTTCAGCCTGTTATGCAGAGGAAGGAAAAAAAAAAAAACCCTGTGAGGTAGAAGCCAATTTTTTTCACTAGGAGAAAAATGACCACCGTTCTATTAGTACACATAGAAACTGTCCTAATCACAACACTGAGGTAAAGAGCTGCCTCAGCCTTCTCTCTACTTGTCAGGGATTATGATCCTGAATACAGTTTAATATGATCTTCAGCTGAATGTATTGGATGAGGAGACATGAAGTACAGAGAGGATGGACAGGACAGGCTGTGGTAATGGAGACTGCATACAAGTGCTGCTGCTAAGTAACCACATTTCAACCCTTCTCTCTGTACTTCATGTCTCCTCATGAACTCCATTCCTACAGAGATTCGGCTGAAGACCTTATCAGCTGTATTCAGGGTTATAATATCTGACAAACAGAGCACAGAGGAGGATGAGGCAGCTCTTTACCTCAGTGTTGTGAAGTAACTTGCCCTGCTGTGTGATTAGGACAGGATTTGTGTGTACTAATAGGACGGCAGCAATTTTATTTCTCCTAATGACTGCTCCATAGAAAAAACAATTGTAATATAATTATAATAAAGTAATAATTAAGTATTTTCATTGCCTTAATTCCCAGAGAAAGCTTCTAAGGTATAATACAGCAAAATTTAGGTGAATGCTATAATAAATGGGATATAGATCAACTAATAATATTGTCATTGGTATGTGCGGTATTGAAGAGAATATGATTTACAGTCACGAAGGAATTTCATGGCTATATAAAATGGAACGAGGCAGTCATCAGTCTAAGTAGGCTATGCTTGTGTTTCCCTAATAAATACTGGAATTACAATAGTCAACAATGTCATTCGTTTTTCGAAAACCCCTGGTTATATATTTTTTCAAGAGGTTATAATAAACATTTCAATAAATCGTGTTCAACAATACCAGACACTCTCTTAACTTCCTAATGTATACAGTGCTGAAAGTTGTCTGATCCTCAGCTCATCTGTCCATAGAGTAGACTAATGGATGAGCCACTATCTAACCTCTAGCTAATGCCCCCATCACACACTGTTTAGGTATCAAATTTTATTGCAATATACATTAGGTCCCCCTCACGCATGAATTTGCTTTGGCATGTTTTAACCTCTAAAATAACGCTGGTAAAAATGCAAGCTATGTTTTTATGGTATTTTTAGTAGCATTTTTATCTTCACACGTGTGAATTACATTCTCTTTTTCAGCCATCTTTTCCCTATAAAAATGGGTATGGAAAAATGCCTGAAAAAAAAAAAGAAAAAGCCATGAACACAAAAGCACTGAAATTGAAAAAACAGTATAAGGCCTCATGCACACGTGCTGCGGGCCGCAAACTGCGGTCCGCAATGCACGGGCACTGATCGTGAGGCCACCGCATGTGGATCGCGGACCCATTCACTTGAATGGGGTCCGCGATCCGCATCCAAGGGTCCGCACTGCAAAAGAGTAGTGCTTGGGCTACTTTTTTGCGGTGCGGAGGCACGGCCAGAAACACAGCGGAAGCACACCGTAGTGCTTCCGTGGTGTTGCGATCCGTGCCTCCGCTCCGCATCTCCCGGATCGCGGACCCATTGAATGTGATGCGGCCTGCACATGGCCGGTGCCCGTTTATTGCGGACCCGCCGTATGCGGCTCCTGCGCACGACCGTTGCATGTTTTGCAGTCCACAAATTGCGGATCCGCAAAACACGGATACCAGCCGTGTGCATTCTGCATTTTGCGGAATGGAAGGATCGGTCCCTAATAGAACAGTCCTATCCTTGTCCATAATGAGGAAAATAATAGGGCATGTTCTATTTTTAAAAAAAAATTTTTTTTTTTTGCGGAATGGCCATGCGGACATACGGATACGGAATGCACACAGAGTAATTTCCGTGTTTTTTTTTTGTGGCCCCATTAAAGGGAATGGTTCCGCATATGGGCCGCAAAAAAAAAATTTTGAACGGACAAAAAGAAAAAAAACATTTGCATACATGAGCCCTAAAAAAGTGTGTCCTGCTTATCAAAATTTCTATAGCCTTTGAAATTGACATCTGGCTTTTCTGTATTTCCTGCAAAAGATGCATCCAAAATTGCAAAAGTATTTGAATCCAGCCTTAGGAAGTTAAAGTATGTCTTGTATTTATTTTAAAAAAATAGTCTATGACCTATTTGAAGGGGCATCATTTTTTTGTTTTGTTAACAGCCTGTATGTAAATACCCTATGTAAAAAAATGTTTTACTGGATATCATTTTTTTAAGGCACTCTATGTAGTCTACTTCCTTTCCTGCGTCTTTAAAGGCGTTTTCTGGGATTTTTGAATCAGTAGTAGTCCTATATCCTGGACCACCGCCGATCAGCAGTAGTGCTGAGGCCTTCTTGCTCCTCACCAAGCACAGGGCCGTCCATTTGATAGTGGCTGTGCTTGGTATCACAGCTCAGTCTCAAAGGCTAAGCCATATGACCAATGAACATGATGTCACTGGCCTAAGGAAAGCTCTGACAAGGCCGTGGCATTACTGTGGTCCCAGGTGTTGGACATCCACTGATCAGATACCTATGTCCTATACTCATCAGTTAAAAAATCTTGGAAAGCCCATTTAGCTTCCTCTTGCAGCCCTAGAATAAAACATAGTCTGGGTTACCTGAGAAGAGTCAGGCCCCGTTCACATGGCCATATTATTGTGGGTCCGCATTATTGCGAACCGCAATAATATGGGGGCCGCCCGGCGTGTGTTCCGCAGCGCTCAGAACACACGCCGGGTGGCCCCATTCAAAGTGCCTATACTTGTCCTCACACACGGACAAGTATAGGACATGCTTCATATGGAGCCACGGCATGGAGCTAGCTCCGTGCGGCGGCTCCCCGCGAGCCATAGAGATGAATGGGGGCGCATCTATTCCGTAATATTGCGGGATTGATATGGCCCCATTCATACGGTCGTGTGAATGGGGCCTTATGGTTATTCATGGTGTTCAGCTTGATCTCTTCCACCCACTGATGACTGACAGTCTGTTCCTTTGTCTTCTCTGGAGGGGAGAACTGCCAATCATCAGCAGGTGGGTGAGGAGAGCTGGAGCTTATGAATAACCAGGGCTCTTCTCTAGGCAGGATCTGCAATTATTATGGTACACTTCTGGGCATCAAATTAGTTGACCTAGAGCTATATGAGAACACATCTGAGCCTGAAAGCTGTTGGGCACCCAGGCCTTTATAGCTAGAATACTTGTATGACAGAACTAAGGGGTTGTTCACATATCAGTTATTTGATCGGTTATTTCCATCAGTTATTGTCAGCCAAAACCAGGAGTGGACACTAAACAGAGATCAGATATAATGAAAAGATTTGCACCTGTTCAGTGTTTTTGACCCGCACCTGGTTTTGGCTCACAATAACTGATGGAAATAACTGAGCAAATAACTGATATGTGAACAACCCCTAAGATTTTCTTTACAGATATATCCACACCTAGCTCAGGCAGCACCCCTTTCAGAAATTCATGTACAGCTCATAAACATAAAGGACTTGGGACCATGTCCACAACAGACATTAGATGATTCCTCTGCAGGCTATTGTAATTACCACGTTACATTTCACATGCGAAAAGGTTAATATTAGTATAAGTGATCTATATCAGGCGGTTGGCAATGCTGCCGGGAGCAATCAGTATCTACGATAGTTTCCCCATTTCGATAATAGAGACCGAAAGACAAAACACTGCGCCATGTTGAGCACTAGAGGGCGCTCGGGTCCAGAGCATTGCAGCAAACAGGTGGCTCCCACTGCTAGTACATATGCAAATCCCAAGAAATGCGGCAGGCGTCAGCATATCCCACCCAGCAGTAATACCCGGCTCCCTCCAGTATAAGGTCACGGAACTGATGCAGCTCGTCTTGGATGTGTAATAAGCCCTCCAGATAATAGCGCTCACCATTGTTGGCCTCACAATTTAAAGCTTATGCTGCACAGAAAGCTCCCTTCTCCCCGATTACAGCTGAGCACTTCAATTACCAGGATTACTCTAATTAGCTGTCTGCGGAGCATCACTTATGAGAGCACTATACTGGTAATAGGAGTGATGTGTCCTGGGGAAATTACTATTTGTAACTGCTGCCTGTACTGTCTACAAACATCCAGAATCATGATGGTATAAGTAATCCATACAACATGTCAGAACCAAGTCAGTTCTGGGGAGTTTAGCCCCAGTGAGTGTAGCAGGATGCTATTCACTTCCCCTCCTTAGCATGATGATGGACTGAACACTAACACTGTAAGATGCACGAAATTTCTAATATACCACTATCCTAGCCTTCTGATGTATAATGACATCACCAGACACGTCAGCACTAAAGCCTTATGGTATACAATGACGTCACTTCATGCCTTTACCACTCTAGGCTTGTAATATATAATGACAACACCTTACCATCACTTTATACTTGACCATTGTACCCCTCTAGCCTTGGAATATATAATGATGTCATTTTACACTTCACCACTGGCTTTCTAATATACAATGATATCACTGAATGCTTTATCACTCTGAAGATGTTACCAGTGTAGCCTTAGATATAGTGATGTCACTGAACATTTTACTACTCTAGCCGTTTCTACCACTCTGGTTCTCATGTCCAGTGACGTCCCTGAACCCTTCTAATATACAATAATGTCACTGAACACTATAGCACCCTCCCTTTTCACTGCTCTACCACCCAGACTAAGGCAGATAATCCAATACTGTATAAAAGAAATGTCTCAGTAGAGAGTATAACAGAGAGTATAACAGATAGCAGAGCAGCAGCTCCTCCGACACAGTCTAGAAACAGCAGTATAATCAGAAAATAATAATGAAGAGGTAAAATAAGATCTCAAAACCGGCAAGAAGCTTGTACTCATATTACACAGTACCCAATACATTAATTAAGAACGGTGCAAACAGAACCTCCCAATACAGTGTAAAACAATAGAATAATTCCCATAACATAATCAAAGGACTGTTCCAAAGAGAATATAGTGTATATTTCACATAATAAGGAGAGTAACTGTATGGTTCAAATAATAGATTAACTATGAAAGCCTAATATCTGACTAATGGAAACACTGTGTAAATACCACACTGTCAGGATAGGAAAATGAGATGAGGGCAAAAGATGTCACCTCTGGATGTGATTGGGAGGGGGGGGACTCCGAAAAACTACAGCCTAGTAAATGATGTGACCCAATACTTCACTACTCCAGTATGATTTTTTATTATTATTATTATTATTATTATTATTATTAGCCATTAATTCAATGGCGCTATACATCAAGAGGGATTACACATACTTAATGTAAAATACAAATACCAAAAACATAAAACTAATAACAGACTGGTACAGAGGGGGAGAGGAGATTAAACACTATATGGCAGAATTTTTCCGATCAAAACCATGGATACTGACAGATCCCATTATAAGTCATCCTTAGGTAAGGCTGGTGTCCTTTCTGTGACCAATCCAGCATAGCCTGGGGGCCCCTTATAAATGGAAGCCACAAGGCAGATATGAACAGAACCTAAGGCTTATTTCAGTATGTGAATTGTGTCCAGCCAGTTGTCTTATGTCTGAGTCATACACAAGGGATGACAAAATTGTGCACTTTGTGTGCCAGTCTGGAGCTCATAGCTGGACAGGAAAACTACAGTCTTCTGTCAAGCTGGGAGAGACATCTGGTGTCACAACTGGAGCCACTGGTCAGAAGACTCTTCCCATGGGGTCAGTTCTGTCATGTGTTTTTTTCCCTTGCTACACTGGGAAATCATGATGGGAGGGCTAGAGGTATGGGAATTAGGACACTTACATAATGTTGCCATTGAACAAGATTATTCAAAAACTGACATTTATAGCAAAACAACTTCCTGAGGCTTGTCTGCAACTTACTGTCCTGTGACAGTATTAGAAACACAACCAAATAGCTGAAAGGTCGCAGGTAAGTGCATTGTGGTCTGTGATAACAGTCATGTGCCACTTGCTCAATGTGACGAGAAACCAGTGAAGGATTTTCTGCCATGTCGCAGGCAGCAGGACCATCACCATGCGACTCTTATGTAGAGGGACACGTCGCTGTAGCCCCAGCCTAATGCTAAATTAGTTTTAGACTATAAAATTAAGTCTGAGAAAATAACTGAGGGAACAAATACTTTTAGGCTTGTGTTTTCAGCTGAAATTTAAAAAAAAAATGGAAATAAAAAGTACAAAATGAATCAAAATAAACTGCAAAAACAATTCATTTTCCCTAGTAAACTAAGCAAATTTTGACCCTTCCAGGAAAAACCCCATCAGGTTTTAGCACAAACGTCAGTTTAGTTAGAAAAATAAATTGGATGTGTTTTTGTGGCAGGTTTCTGAAACAACATCTACAAGTAACAATAATACATCTGTAATAGAAACCTCACAGTGATCGGTGTAACCATGTAATGTGTGACCAGGAGCCTCTGCATGCCCTGCACACCAATATCTCCACAGCTCTCTACAGAGAAGCCGGGACCTGTGCACCCAGACAATTTACTGTCATTCATCCCGTGAAACTTGCTTTTTCACCCCAAATAACCTCCTCCTGGCTCGGGACAGTCTGACACTTCAGCTGTCAATTATAATAAATTTATAGAAATGCATCGCTGCGATTCTTTCCCCTGTGTTATTAAAAGGACAGAGTCGGTTCTGTGCGACCTTCATGATGTAAAGTCAAGTGTGTGTATAAATGTACTAGATGGATAGATAGATAGATAGATAGATAGATAGATAGATAGATAGATAGATAGATAGATAGATAGATAGATAGATAGATAATAGATAAATAGATAGAAGATAGATAGATAGATAGAAGATAGATAGATAGATAATAGATACATAAATAGATAGAAGATAGATAGATAGATAGATAGATAGATAGATAGATAGATAGATAGATAGATAGATACATACATATAGTTGATAGAATCCACAAGTTTTTATTTATTAATCTAAATAATATAGAGTAATAGATACATAGAAATATGTTTAAAAATAAATAAAATGTAAAACAAAAATTAGAATATAAATTATAATAATTATATACAAATATTTTCATAATCAGGAAATTAATAAATATTAATAAATTAATAAACATGAATTTTTCGAATAACCTTTAAATTTTTATTAGTAGTAATTATAATAATTAATAATAATTGTTCTCCCCTGTTTGAAACAAGTACATTTATACAGAAAGTTTACAATTCAAGAACAATGTACAACGTCGATCCGAGACAATAACTATTTGTATGGATTGTGTTATATTTTGGTCTGCTATAACTATGTTTTCCACAGAGCTGACGTGGTCGGGGGCTATGCCCAGTATAATGCAGGTCTGGTCTGGTCGGGGGCTATGCCTAGTATGATGCTGGGCTGGTCGGGGGTTATCTCCAGTATGATGCTGGTCTGGTCTGGTCGGGGGCTATGCCTAGTATGAGGCTGGGCTGGTCGGGGGCTATCTCCAGTATGATGCTGGTCTGGTCTGGTCGGGGGATATGCCTAGTATGATGCTGGGCTGGTCTGGTCAGGGGCTATGCCTAGTATGATGCTGGGCTGGTCGGGGACTATGCTCAGTATGATTCTGGACTGGTCGGGGGCTATCTCCAGTATGATGCTAGTCTGGTCTGGGGCTATGCATCTGATGCTGGCAGTATTGTGGCAGTCGCCCGTTTAGGGTTAGAGGGGGTAGTGGAGAGAAATGCGGAGACATAGGCAGTGTACACAGCCTGAGGCTGGCAAATAAAGTTCATCTCCAGGTCCCTGTGCAGGGCGTCTTCCCTCACCTGTAGGGGCTCCGTCACCAGCCAGTGACAGGAGCAGGAATCACCAGGATGGAGGACACTGCACTATTAGGAACATCACTCAGTCTTATAAGAGATTGTCTAGTGCAGGCAGTAAATGTGCCCCAGCCCTTCACGTGTGGAGGATGATGGGAGTAGTGTCCGCAGATGAATTATTACTATTAATAAGTCAGCTTTACATCAGTCCTTTTGTTTGTATTCGGCTGTTTCCGAATATTCACAGAAATTCAGCAGATCGGGCTTCCTGCAGGATTTCCACTGAAGCCAGACAATATTTGGGACAGGCTAGAAAAAAATATAAAGAAACTATTTTCAGGAGGGTTTTTATGAAAGCAATGAACGGAATCCCTGCAGGTGGAGAGAAGGGGCTTATAATGCTGGGGGGGCACATGGGCGGGAGCAGGCAGCTGGTCAGGTTGCCCCCACAGAAGGTGGCACACACACAGGCGTTCATTTACAAGTCACAGGCAGGTGTGAATGGAGAGGCCTGGAGATAATGAGGCCAAATGGTCCCATTTACCACCTTGTGTAGATGAAAAGGAGGAGGTGTGAAGGCCATCAGGTGGCCATCCAGAGCCCAGACCTTCACACTGCACCTTCCCTTCTCCCAATGAACCAATGCTAACAGCATTGATGCAGCCCCTGCCTCTCCAGGGGCTCCAGGCATCAGCAGAGCCCGATATGGTGCCCCAGTGATGGAGGTACCAGGCAGCACAAGCATTGTGCCAGGTTGTTATGGCTGCAGGCGACATGTCACTCTCTTGTCACCTGGGCATTGGCTGGAGGTGTTCGGGCAGAAGCATATAAAGCAGATTAACCGGTTTTTCAGTATTTCAGTGAGTTTTATCTTGTCATTCACACACCCTTGCACCGCGTTTAACCCATGCAACTCCAGGAAAATGCGTAAAGGTTGCCCATAGAAATCAGTTGCTGGCAAACGCTGCCAATATTGCTGGCATCTGAAACCAAATCTCTGTTGCCACCTTCCCCTAGACATCCAGAGCTGGGCTTGCTGGGATGCAGTCTATGACATGTAGGGTGTCTCGGGTGTGAGCTCGGTGTGTGCGGGCAGTGGGGCGCAGGGTGTGTGGTCAGTGCCTGGGACCCGGCACTAGCTGCTGCCGCAGCCCCTGGTGGAAGCCTCTCCCGTGCTCTGATTGGCAGACAGTAGTGTAGGGGGCGTGGCTCAGCACTCTCTGCTGCGCCGTAGAAAAGTCCCTGCCTGCTGACTGATGCTCAAAGTTCACAAGTTTTCCCAATGTTCCCCGAGCCGCGGAGAGCCTGAGACCAGCACCCAGTCACCGGAGAGGGGCCCCCGGGAGCCGCTGCCACTGGCTTCTCCTGCACTTCTCATTCACTTGGAGAAGTTCCTCGAGTGCCATCTGTATCCAGAGACAGCTGCTACGTTCTGGGGAGTGACAGTACGAGACGCCGGGGATCTGTACAGAGGAGGATAAAGTTACCCCAAGCATCGGAGAAGTGGAAGCGGCGTGTCCTCTATGCGGTGACCTGCATGCTCTGGGCCTGGATCTGTCTGGCGGGACGTACACTGTGGATTCTGTATGACACTTGATTCATCCTGACCCCCCAGCTCCCTCTCCACTCATCAGCGTGCGAGTGCCCGGGCGGGAGGCTGGCTGGCTTGGCCTCCACAAGGAGGTTGCAGAACCATGCAAGCGCGTTACTCAGTGTCCAGCCCAAACTCCCTGGGTGTTGTGCCATATCTTGGAGGGGATCAAAGCTACTACAGGGCGGCAGCAGCTGCTGCAGCAGCTGGTGGAGGCTACACTGGCATGCCTGCCCCCATGAGCATGTACTCCCACCCAGCTCACGAACAGTACCAGGCCGGCATGGCCAGATATGGGCCTTACACTCCTCAGCCTCAACCCAAGGACATGGTGAAGCCTCCCTATAGTTACATCGCCCTCATCACCATGGCCATCCAGAATGCCCCCGACAAGAAAATCACTCTGAATGGCATCTACCAGTTCATCATGGAAAGGTTTCCATTCTACAGAGACAATAAGCAGGGCTGGCAGAACAGCATCAGGCATAATTTGTCCCTCAATGAATGTTTTGTCAAGGTGCCCAGGGACGACAAGAAACCAGGGAAAGGTAGTTACTGGACCCTTGACCCAGACTCTTACAACATGTTTGAGAATGGCAGCTTCTTGAGGAGGAGGCGCAGGTTCAAGAAGAAAGACGTGGTCAAAGATGGCACCAAGGAGGAGAAGGACAGGCTTCTTAAGGAGCACCATCAGTCCCAGACCCCAGCTGGCCAGCAACAGTCTCAGCAGCGCCAGGCGCAGTCCCAGGGAGACCAAGACAGCAACTCCCAGCCTGTCAGGATCCAGGATATAAAGACCGAGAATGGTACCTCTTCTCCCCCCCAGGCCATGTCTCCTGCCCTCAACGCTGTGCCAAAGATAGAGAGCCCAGACAGCAGCAGCAGCATGTCCAGTGGCAGCCCTCACAGCATCCCATCCAACAGGTCCATGAGCCTGGACACAGCCGAGCCCCACCACCCACACCAGCACCAGCACCACAGCCAGGGCTTCAGCGTGGATAACATCATGACCTCCCTTAGGGGGTCTCCGCAGGCCACAGGAGAAATGGCCACCAGTCTGATCGCCTCTTCCAGGACGGGAATAGCCCCTTCTCTTTCTCTCAGCTATTCTCCGGGTCAGGGCTCTATCTACAGCTCACCTTGTGGTCAAAGTACCAGTGGTGCAGGCTCTGCAGGGACCTATCATTGTAACATGCAAGCCATGAGTCTATACTCTGGAGACAGGTCTGGACACTTGACTTCAGCCAGCACGCCGACGGCCACCACAGTAGAAGAGACATTGCCTGATTATTCCATTACCACAACCACCACCTCTGCCCTGAGCCATGGTAGCCTGAGCTCCGGCCAGGAGCATCCTCACCAAAGCAGACTCCCATCATGGTACTTGAATCAGTCGGGGGATTTAGGCCACTTGGCTGGGGCCACCTACCCGGGACAGCAGCAGAACTTCCACTCTGTAAGAGAGATGTTCGAGTCGCAGAGAATTGGCTTAAACAGCTCCCCTGTGAACGGTAATAGCAGCTGTCAGATGTCCTTCCCCTCCAGTCAGTCTCTGTATCGCACATCAGGGGCATTTGTGTATGACTGCAGCAAGTTCTGACCTCCCGACAACCACAACTCCCAGTATGTAACCTTGAGAAGAGGTGCTGCATAGAGCTAGTGCCACCTCGTCCAGCCCAGAACTCTGTAAAGGCCCCATTAGTTTGTACAGACTGCCAGGTTTGTAGAGGGACAACACGTAAGTTCCTGCTCTTTCCACAGGTTGTTTTTGTAAGGTATCTTATTTTCCTATGTATGTTACAGAGCATATATATATGGCGAGCTTTCTATATGGACATGTATATTGCAATATAGTAATTTATTTTTTAATGTCTACATGGATAATGAGGACCAAACCAGACAGTGTTGTCCATCTGCTTGTGTGAACATTTGAGTTTTCATTACAACCAAAGGGAATTTGTACCCGTTTATTACCGGTTTGTTTTCTTTTGAAGGCATAGTAGTATTGTTTGTTTCCTAATAAATGACCATTCTATCTGAACGATCGCAACGTCTGCTGCTTTGTAACATTCCTCTCCCATCAGTGCCAAGTAACAATAGGATGGGCAGCGGGACTTGTCATGCCAATTAATTGTCAAGGAGTAGCCCAAACTACTGTACTTACCTTTTCCTAATTCCAAAGAAAAATATATTTATTTTCTGTACACTAGTTACATCAATTATAGAATAAAATGTCCCTTTATTTTAGAATATATATATATATATATATATATATATATATATATATATATATATATATATAAAATTTGATTTAACATTACTGAAACATAATTTGTTTTTCATTAGTGCACAGCGAGGGGTCACTGGTAATTAAGAGAATGAATCTGAAGTTTCTCTTGTTCCATATTAGCGCCTTTTTGCTGTTCTTCCCCAGGTAGACACTAACCCTAATTTACAAGGTAGAGTCCTGGGGGCAGTGTCCTGCCCTCCCCAGATACATCAGGAAATAGCTTGCAGTGATCCGCCCTGTCAATCAGGAGTTGAGAGCTGATGAGCTGATTAGGCCTGCATACACATACGGGGAATTATCAGGCCCTTATCTAGAAGGAGCCACTTAAGACTCATTATTATCTCTTCTTGCCGCAGTTCTGATTTTATAGCTAATATATCCCAGATAACTTCTTTTATTCCAGTGCTCTTACCATGGACCCCGCGCTGCTCTGCATACAGTGAAGTAGTCATATGCAGAAATCAGTACTGTAACCTAAGAGTCATAGAATTCTGCATTTATTCCGATTCATATTTTAGAAGGACGGCTGTACTTTTCTGCTTTGTCTTCCGACTCTTGAAAGTCTCCTTGGTGGTCCAGGCGCTTGGAGTATTCAGTTGTCATTATTTGTGGTAGTGCTGACAATCCTCCACACTCCTAACGTGCAGAACGTGTTTACCACCATCACTGCCGCTCCTTAGATATTATCTGTGTGTCTACCTATATTATCTCTCATTAACTTCTAAAATATTCATCTATTCATATAAAATCTACATGTCTACCTATCTGTATGTATATTATTTATTTATTTATTCATTTATTTATTTATCTATCATTGAATTCTAAAATGTTGTCTATTATTTATTTATTTTTATTTATCCTTCACTGAATTCTGAAGAATTCTATTATCATCTGATATCTATCTATGTAATATCTATCTATCTATTCTATCTATCTATCTATCTATCTAATTATCTATTATTTAATATCTATCTATGTATCTAATTATCTATCTATCTATCTATCTATCTAATATCTATTTATTTAATATCTATCCAATTATCTGTCTAGCTAATTATCTATCTATCATCTATCTAATATCTATCTCTCTAATATCTATCTATCCATCTATCTAATATCTATTTTTTTATAATATCTATCTGTCTATCTAATTATTTATATCTAATATATATTTATCTGTCTAATATCTATCTATCTATCTATCTATCTATCTATCTATCTATCTATCTATCTATCTACCTAATATCTATATCTGTCTATCTAATATCTATCTATCTATCTATCTATCTATCTATCTATCTATCTATCTCATATCTATCTGTCTAGCTAATTATCTATCTAATATCTATCTATCTATCTATCTATCTATCTATCTATCTATCTATCTAATATCTACAGTATCTAATATATTTCTATGTATTCTATCTATCTATCTATCTATCGTTTTATAAAAGATCTAATATATATATATATATATATATATATATATATATATAACATGTATACATAATTACAAAATACTATCTTTGTATCTATCGCGGGCACTGCTCCATAAATAATAGCACGGAATAAGGTCACTGATCTAGTTTCTATCTATTGTATTTTCATCAGAGGGGTCTTTGGATCAGTGTAAGATAAGAGCAGACTGTGTGGATGTAGAAAGCGCCGGGCTCCCAGTACCTTCCTGTAGTGCGGTCACCCCTAGAGGGGCACAAGTGGCTCCAGCCTCTGGCTGATGCTCAGCACTATCAATTAGTGATTTCTTTAAATTGGGAGAGCAGGTCTCCACTCATCCACACCTAGTCTGATAATAATTATTGTTACTTCAGTTTTG
This sequence comes from Rhinella marina, assembly GCA_900303285.1. Lineage (NCBI taxonomy): Eukaryota > Metazoa > Chordata > Amphibia > Anura > Bufonidae > Rhinella > Rhinella marina. The sequence continues at coordinate 863,435 of ONZH01016043.1, read as the reverse complement.
TTATAAAATGCTGCTGATATACCATTAGTTGTTATTGTAACTAATAATAATAACACAATTGATTAGTTAGAAAACAACTTAGAAAAAGAACTACTAATAATAATAGGTGAGGTTCTGTGGAGATGACAGGAGGTGATATTAGCGCTATGTGTAAGGTAGGGCTGGCAGGCGTTTTTCTTTTTTTGTGGTGTCCTGTTTAGCGTTCATTATTCAGAAATAGGCAAGACAAACATGCGAGGAGCAAGACTAATTGTAAAGCAAATCACTGGGAGCAGGCGGCCACTGAGGAGGGCACCCAGGCGGGCAGTGTGGTGTGGGGGCCCGCTCCCCAGTATACACAAGTGCTGCTTGTATTGCTGGGGCTATGGACTCCACATTGTATTCTCCATTTTCTAGTGAACATGTCTGCTAGAAGTATAAGGCCACATCACACTGCTGGCAATAAGAACTTCTCTCCAGCCTGTCACCTCCCAGTAATCCAAAGCAGAATATGTGCTCCATCCAGGACTGCTAATTGTGGAGCTCTGAATACTTACTACAGACTAAATATATGCCGGGCACAAAGACAGATACTGAGGAAATGGATATATATATATATATATATATATATATATATATATATATATATATTACTACTTTTTTGTACTTTTCTATATTGCAGTGCATTTTCAGTTTGTAACAACCCACAGCCCTCTCTATTATATATATATATATATATATATATATATATATATATAGAGAGAGAGAGAGAGAGAGAGAGAGGATAAATGATAATAAAAGAGGAATAGATAGATATTAGGTAGGTAAGTGGGTTGATATGGTAAAGGATAATAATAGGAAGGTAGCCGAATGAATAGATAGAATAAAGGATAATCGTAATAATAGGCAGGTAGATACAATAATAAAAGTTAATAATAGGTAGGTAGGCATGGTGACATTTCTTTTTTCTTTTTTTTTATTTCCCAAATTTTTTTTTTTGTTCTAGTGTTTCAAATAGGAGTTAATATCTTTTATAGGTTAGAATTCGGTGATAGCTAAATATACATATAGGTAGACACTTCAGTAATTTTTGTATGAATAGATAGATAAAACAAAGAATAATACATAAAGGATAATCATAGATGAATAATAGATATTAGATAATAGACAAATAATTCGAGAAAATAGTTAAAGATAGACATAATAATAGAAGATAAAATAATAAAGGATAGACAATAATAGAAGATAGGATACTGAAGGATAAACATAATAGAAGGTAGTTAGATAAATATTATGTGCAGAATGAAAGCTAGATGATCGATAAAATAATAAAAGACAATAATAGAAGGTAGATAGAAGTCTGAGTGTAGAGAAAACCTGACAAAATTACTTATCTATTCTCTATTTTATTCTAGTTACTACCTAATATCTTATTTATATGGTTGTCTACCACGTTACCTATCTAAATGTCTAATATCTATCTATCTATCTATCTATCTATCTATCTATCTATCTATCTATCTATCTAATTATCTAATATCTATCTATCCATCCATTATCTATGGTTACCACAAGATAGCGGCACAATAGGAAGGTAATGGCACAGTAATATAGGAGGATGCAAGCCACAGGTACCCCGACTTCAGTATCCTGACAATCTAATATAAACCCAGATTTGATCATGATAATCATAATTATGGTCTCCAATAATACAGGTGTGTGAGACAGAGGAATATGGAGGGCATTTGGAGTGGGTATGTATAATTGGTATCTAGGCACTGCTTATATTAATGAAGTAAATAACCAGTCTAAATTTACAGACACATTTCACAAAGCAGAGTCATTTTATGATTTGCTTGCCAGGTTTCCTACAGATTGGTCAAACATAGGTTTAGTATAGTAACTTAATATATCTACTTATCGGCTGCGATTACACTAACTATAGACAGTGTGCAGTGATGTGTCCAGAGCTTCGGAGCGTTGTACTTTATATGTAATTATAGGAGATGTGTGTGTGTGTATATATATATACATATATATATATATATATATATATATATATATATATATATATATATATATAAAATTTCAGTATATCTTAATATATTCAGGATGCATATGGACAGGTATTCAACAAATGGATTGTAAATACTGTTATTTGATAGAATATATCAAGTATAATATATTAACATTAAGTATCTATCTATCTATCTATCTATCTATCTATCTAACTATCTAATAAGGGGCATAGACACATAAAAACTGATTATCGATAGCCAGATACAACAAATACATATTTGATAATCATTGTATATATTTAGAAATAGACAATACATGTATTAATATGTATACCAGAGACTGCAATATAAATTGATAAATGATGGATTGATAGATAGATAGATAGATAGATAGATAGATAGATAGACAGGCAGATAGATAGACGGACAAACAGATAGATCCTTGATATTGTTGATACATTATACTTGATATGATATGGAATAGCAGTATCTGCTGACTCCTTGTGGCCGGGTCTGCCTCTCCTGCGGCCGGCTGTGCTGTGGATGGTGCAGGCCTCTAGCTGTAATTATGATCAGACTCATAAAGCCATTCATTTCATTCCAGAGCTATAAACAAATGTCGCGTTAGGCCAAGATTGATGGGCTCTATGTAATAAAAGCAGGTCTGGTCAGGAAGGAATAAAACTCAATCACAGACTGGGAATCATTTTTCAGGGCTAGGAGAGACAGGAGAGAGGGACGGGGGTCACACAGGGGAGAGGATGTCACAGTGCACACGTCCCAGACCAGTGATTTCCCCAGCACTGTACCTCCAGAGCGGCACTCGCTATAGGCGCCCTATATATGATGTTCTGTGTGTGTAACATATATGAGAGATGTCAGGGCAGTACTAAACACTTACTTATGATGATGTATGTTTATTCAGATTGTATTTAGTGTGATTAAGATGACTGGTCACATATCAGGACAGGTGACAGAAGATATACTGTAGAGGGAATGGCGCAGTAAGCTGTGCCTCCCTGCCGGTGGGAATGTATCATCAGTGCGATCATAGCGCGTCCTCCATCGCTAATTGATACGCGCTGGGTCTTTCCTAATGACATGGCTGCAGACTCAGGAGTGTAGCACAGAGCGGCCATTGTGTGTCGCACACAGGCGACTTCTTGTGCGCCAGTCACCCAGCACCTCTCATAATTGCATTATTACAATCACTGCTCCACCACAAATCACCCTGCTCCTGGAATAATCACAGAGCTGCTGGCCTGGAGGTGTACAGTGGTCACAGCAGGATGGACCAGGGACTGACTGCTGCCGCCAGGAAGCGCTGCTGTGTGGTCCTGTGTGGGGGTCTCCGGGCAGCAGCAGTCGCCCCAGGACCGGCCGGGCTGTACAGCGACTGGGAGCACCTCCCTGACAGGTCCTGAATATCTATATATACATCCAGTGTCCTGCAGGTATGTAGCAGACTGTACGAGTTATCGCCGCGCTGTATCCTGCACTGACAAGTTATCGCCTGCAGATACCATGGGAGATGTCATACAAGGTAACATCCCAGTCACCTGGAGAGCACCTACCACCGTCACCCCCTCAGCTAGGTATGTAGTCAGTGACGGTTATTATTGCTGATTATCGGAGGGGCTGAACGTCCTCCTGAAAGGGATCCTGGGAAAGTGCTAATAGATGTCCTCCTGCAGCATGATGAGCCAGCACATCCAGAGCAGGGGGTACTGGAGGTTATTGCTGGTTTCTTGTACAGGGGGACAGGTATATAGGGCTACTGTATGCCAACAAGTGATATGGCTGCTACCAGGCAGGAAAACACAGAGAGGTTACAGCAGCAGTGCTGGGTAAGGAGAGGTATCTGGAGAGGGTATTGTGTAGGGCAGGCCCTCAGTGCGCACCTGTAGTCAATGAGTATAGGAGGCCAGGAGCTGCTGCAGGTCCACACTCATCTGCTTCCCATTAACAGCAAACCACTGCTGACCCAGGTTCTCCAGCACTTTCAGCAAGGTGTCCTCTAAGGACACACTTTTCACAGCAGGCCAGGTGTTCCACATCTCAAGCCAGGCCCAGACTTTCCACTGAACACCTCTGGAAGGCTCCTTCTTCTTCTCCTCCATCATCAGTGCCATACAAAGAGCCCTCTCTTCTCCAGCACAGGCAGCCCCCACACTGCACGCACACATTACAAGAACACTCATTCCAGCAAAAAATATTCCCTCCGTGACTAAATTACTCAAAGTCTTGGATGTCATAATTAATTAATACTATGTCCAGATGAGGAAGCCCATAAAAAAAAATCACTCCTATCCATTTGCAATTGTTTTCGCACCACTTCATTGTACTACTTTTTTTGTACTCTTTTTATATTACAGTGCATTTTATAAACGAGTTGTGAAATCCTAGCAAGGTAACAACCCACAGCCCTCTCTATGATATATATATGTGTGTGTGTATATATATATATATATATATATATATATAAAGAATATATTGTATATATGTGTGTATATATATATATATATATATATATATATATTAGATAGAAATATATTTATATATATATATTATATTATATATATATATTAGATATATATATATAATATAATATATATAATATATATATATAAATATATTTCTATCTAATATATATTATATATATATACACACACACATATATACAATATATTCTTTCTATATATATATATATATATATATATATATATATATACACACACACACACACAAATATCCACGTCCTGGATACCTAATAAAATCTTTTCTCAATACATGACAACTAGAAATGGCTGTAGCATACATCAGATACAATAATTCCATTCACTCCAGTGCATTTTTAAGTGTAATCTATACTCCCATGGTGGGTAGATTCCTGCAATGAGTTTTAAAAAACGACTGCAATTATAATAAACTTTATGTAGAAAATAAATCACTTTCCTTAATCACTCATCATGTGACTAATGCCTATTTTGTGTCTTACAAGTGTCTGTCCATCCTTTGCTGTGAATTACTCAGTAATGCTGAAGCAGGAATCTTATAAGTAATGTGCCAAAGAAAACACACAATACTTTGTGTTCTTTTTCTCTTTTCTTTAACCCATAAAACTTTTTTCTTTCTGAAGAACTACATTAACATCTTTGAATCTTAGCAAATATACAAGACATTTACTGTGCTTCTTCTAGCGCCTGACCTCAAGTTAGGAAAAAAAAATGAATGGGATTTAAGAGGGGAAACTTGATGGAAGATGCTTTACTGTAGTATGGGCTTTATGACCTCTGCATAACCCGAGCGCCTTGGCAAAGACGTCTTGATCAACATTGACTAACCTTACAGCTTTGTAGGTATAGTCTTTCTAGTCTCTGCCATCTTTTCAGCTGCCTCAGGATCCTGTGCCTAATTATAGAAAGGAGAAACAGGAAAGGCATATGAATGGCACTATTCTGAAGGTGCAGGGGCCTGGATATAGAGGAGCTTTTTGTCACCAATTCTGTACTAGGTTACTACTTTCAAGACGACTTCAAACCTCCCAGTACACACTTCTTACACTTAACCACATTCTCAAAGGAGGCTTTTGAGCTATTAACTTGCATTACTGAAATGCGCATTAGCAGGGTGAGTAAAGCTAACCATAGACGTAAAAAATGTTTCCCCAACGCAATAACTTTTCTGACTTTTTTTTCCAGTTGGAATACTAGTCAGGAAAGGGACACACATAAATGGGTATTTTCAGTGAGTCATTTTATCACAAGGAACAGATTGCAGAGCCAAAGGCATAACAATTATCATCAGTGATGATCTTTACATCATTGGTCAGCTAAAGGATGCAAAGAAGAATATGATGACATTTATGGATTTATACTGGCTGTGAATCCCTGGGTAACCCAAAAATCCCTATGGGTGCCTTCACATGTTGCAGAATTTTCCGCAACAAAATCTGCAGGTGCAGATTTTTCAAAAATTTTTTTTTGTTGCGGATTATGCTACAGATTTGTGTGTGAATAATTTTGCACATTTCTGCGCGGATTACATCTCCATTGAAGACATTCAGCTAAAGGAAGATTGTATTTGCTCCCTGTTCAGCTGCGGAATATAAATTCTGCAGCGCAGCAGAATGCAGGTGTTGACACTTTCATCCTCATAGGCTAACATGGCGGATGTCTTTGTGGTGCGGAAAATTCCGCAACGTCTGAAGGAGCCCTGTTTTTCCTTAAGTGTCAGGTATCAATGGCGAAGATCACGTCTAGTGTTGAGTGTGGACTTTGATCTAAATTACAGGGAAAATTCAGTCCACGGTGAAGCCAAATTTCCTTGTGTTTTGTGGTAATGAACTGAATTTCCCTGAAATGGGTAAAAAAAAAACCCAAAAAAAAACATACCTCATTGCGAATGAAGATCCCGTACAAAATCCCGTGCTCGGTGACATCACCACGCGGGCCAACATGGTGATGTCATTGCAGGCTATGCAAGATTTCGCTCTGGATATTCAATCAAGATGGCGGCACCCGGATCTTCGCAATCAAATGGATGTGGTAAGTATGATTTTATTTTATTTTTTTATTATACACTTTCATATTAAACTCAGATGGTGCGATCAGCAGTGTATACGGCATCTAAGGGGTAAAATGACGGGGAGTGGCGCAATCACCCTTCCCTCTCATTGCACCCACTACTTACAAAGAAATGCGCTTTGTGATGAAGTAATTCATCACAAAGCGAATTTCTTTGTAAAATTCAGTGAGCCAATTTTTTGAAACCTGAGCTGGAAAAAAATTTCCATGACAGGTCTATCTCTACACAGGTATATTGAGAAAAAATTGTGCGCCAAAGGTTAAGACATATGCAGGTTAACCGGTGTTGACTAGATGTAAAGAATGGTGGAATATGTTGATATGTGGCTAATGAACTATTTGATATCTTTACTTTATTGATTGTCTTATAGCAACTGTTCCTTAGTTCAGTGGTTCAGTAGTTAAAAGCCACTGATTAAAAATGTACTGGTAAAAATGGTCATAGATGCAAATGTTCTTCAATATGCTGAGAGGTTAATGTATTTTTTGCAGTTGGAATGGACTTCAGAAAATGATCCTACATAAATATATATTTGCCATGGTATAAATGATTATGTCCATGTCCTGGAAAATATTGTGCGTCTGCATTACCCTACATGCATTTTTCTTGGTTATGATAATTTTCAGACATCCATATCACAGATAAAGAAAACCTGCCAGCATTCCTGACATGTCTATTTTAGTAAATTATTAGATGCCTAATAAAATAAGAATTCTGGAGCTTCTTTTCTGTGGCCTTCGTGTTGTGCTGTTCCTCTGCTATTGATCTTAGAAATGTCTACATACAATGACAACTGGATATTACCGTTTTCCATGTCCCTTCCCAATCTGATACGGTCTGCACCGACTGGACAATGTCACACTGTGCGGGGACACAACCTCATCTGGTAACATCCAGTTGTCAATCTATTCCTAAACATCTAGGAGGAATAATAGAAGAACTGCACAATGCAGAGGTCGCAGAATTGTTATTTCACGGGGAATACAATAATTTACTAAAACAGACATGTCAGGAGGATAGACAGCTCCTCTGTAACTGAGCTCTCATAAACCATGATGGTTCCCCTGTACCGTTCAGGATCAGGTTTTTTTTTTATTAGTCCTTACATCCTGGGGAAAACATGTAATATAACATATCTATATAATAGTAATATGACTTTTTACAGATTGGATAATAAATTCCTTTTTTATAGACCTTTTATTAAAGTGTCACATATATTTCCTAGCTTTCAACGTTTAGGCTGCATATCATAGGGTGTCCACTGTTGGCCCATTTGCTGTGATCAATGCCTGTTTAAAAATAAAATCTTTGCACAATCCCTCAAGAGGTAAGAAAATGAATTTATAGTGTAATAACTATGTGAGATATCCGTAACACAAATAAATGCTTATTGTTAGGCCTATTGTCAGGCTGGGTTTCACAGAATGATTTTGCCCACACACTGACAAAACTTCTGACCGTTTTTTAAGGTTTTTCCTTTTCTGCCTGTTTTCCATGTGATCCTAGCAGGGTTTCACAGTTAGGCTAGTTTCACACGAACGTTGTGTTTTGCGGTTTTTTTTGCGGATCCACTGTAACAATGCCTATCCTTGTCCGCAAAATGGACAAGAATAGGCCATGTTCTGTTTTTTTTTTTTTGCGGGGCTATGACACATATATACGGATGCGGATAGCACACAGTGTGCTGTCAGTATTTTTTGCGGACCCATAGAAATGAATGGGTCCGCATTTTATCAGCAAAGAATGCGGCTCAGAGCCCGCAAAATATACTGTCGCCTGAAAGAACCCTTATACGTTCATATTTCACTCTGCGGATCCACTGCTATTGTTGCTTATTCTTAATTGGCATTGAGCATGAAGACACAATCCAGCACATACACCCTGCGTAGAGAATTGAGAGGAATTGGTTGTACCATCATTTCTGCTAAATTAATTTAATGGCACACATGATAAACCGGATACATCTGTAAAGATGTCTAGAAATGTTACTCCAGTTTTTCCACACCCCCCCTTAAAAAAAAAAGGTCACAAATCGTTATATCTGGCAAAAAGTTGCTACCAACGTTCACTTTCTCAACCACTTTTCAAAAGTGATGAAAGCAGTGTAATACCACAAAAAGTTACATATTTTTGTGTAAAAATGCTGTGCACAAAAATATGTAACTTTTTTTTTTTTTTAAACAGGCACGCACAAGGCTTCATAAATTCCTCCATTGCTCCTTCTGCTGCAGGCTGTACAGAAAGGCACATGGGCCTCATGTACCCCAAACCACACATCATGCATGTCTGGGCTACATGAACGCAATACAATGCACCAACATGGAAATTTCTCTGCGCTGAGCATTTCTACACAAAAAACAAACAAAAACATTTAAGTGAACATGATCGCTTTTATAGCAAGTAGTAGCAAAGTGTCCTTAAAATGTCATATAAACCTTATTATACAATAAAGGTATTGCCCAATAATTCTTAAAGTGTACCTAAACCTTCAAGTGATTTTTTAAAACTGCTACAAATACATAAGAATGGTTTTTGTAATATATTTCATTTACAGATTTTAGTAGCCAAACAGGCCCCCAAAGTTCAGGTCTTGCTATTAATAGCAGTTCATATAGAATCTATACACTGCACCCATGTTTGTGTCGTGAGCATTCTGACTTCTACAATATGCGCTGTTCCTGTCTGTGTCCTCTGCTCCGCTGAACGCTCTGCAGGGAACATCGCCAACCATGCCAGGAGGAGTGAGGACAGGCAGGAGCTCTGCATAGCACAACGCTGCTCCGCCAAAGCCTAGCATAGCATATCGGTGCACAGTATCCTGTTTGGCTCATTCACACAAACAAATTTTCTTTCCGCGTCCGTTCTGTGGACCGTATGCGAAACCATTCATTTCAATGGGTCTGCAAAAAAGACTGGTTACTCCATGTGCATTGCGTTTCCGCGTGTCTGTTCCGCCAAAAAAATAGAACATGTCCTATTATTGTCTGCATTACGGACAAGGATAGGACTGTTCTATTAGGGGCCAGCCGTTCTGTCCTGCAAATTACGGAATGCACACGGACGTCATCAGTATTTTTTGAGGATAAGTTTTTGTGGACCGCAAAATACATACGGTCGTGTGCATGAGGCCTAAGATCTATATATAAAATACATGACATAAATCATTATTATGGTATGTGTAACAGTTAAAATATATATATAGCCAGTATATAGCCACAGTAACAGTTCTTCTGGGTATACATGCTTTTCCTACTACTTCTAGTAATGATAATTTTGACAAGATAATGGACTTCAGTTCAAACGTTTTCATGAAGCCATTTCACCGTCATCTTGACGTAACAGCCCAGTTACAGCTTCGAATCATTTTAAGAGATACCTTATTCAGGCTGCCAGTGCCCACAAAGCTCTACAAATTCTGACAAATAAAGCCCTGTTCCTATTTTTCCTACACTCACTGAAAAATGTGTTTTGTGTGTATGTTTCAATATGGTACATCAGAAAAAACACTTTGGGGAAAATTTATCAAAGGCTGGCATTTTGCAGCGGTCTTTGATATCCCCTGTGCCGTCAGAGGACGTGCTTAATTTATGACGAGGCACACACCTCATCATTAATTAGGCGCATCCCCTGGCAGTCTGTGCAACTAAAATGAAATATATGTCAGTTCGTACCTGGCATATATTTAAATCATCATGTATGCCCACACTCTGCTCCCACCACGCCCCAATTTGAATCAGTGCATTGAATAAGTATTAAAGAGAACCTGTCACCAAGAAATACATGGCAGTCTGTAGGCAATAAGTTACAGAACAGGAGGAGCTGAGCAGACTGATATATTGATTCAGTAAAGCTTGTAATATATTCATTTAAAACCCTGCTCTATCTATGCTGAGGAGTCCTGCTCAGTGACTGACAGCCTGTTTGCTTAAGGTCTCTTTACATGTGACAATTCACTAATGCCATTGCTCGTCCTCATACATAATCATTGTTTGCTGGCAGCAGAGCCTGTTTAGACGGCACGATTTGCTGCCGGCAAATGGTAATTTAGGTGACTGCATGGTTTTGCTCGTTCATCGGGTAATATGGCAGCACCTTTACACCGCTAGATAAACTCTAACGAGAGTTCCTATCAGGGGCAGACTGGGAAAAAGTGGCCCTGGAAAAAATACTAAAAGTTTTATAATCGGGTCTAAATTGATGGAAGGCAGGGCCAGCAATACCATATTGTAGCACATTATACCACCCCAACAAAGCCAAATACCACAATCCATCACAAAATACTGCCAGCAGCACAAAATACATCCCCAAAAACTTCCATTGGCCGGCTGTGAGGAGGGCTCAGGCGGCCTCCAATCTGCCCCTGGTTCCTATGAACCTTTAGTTATGCCAGTTAGCTGTCAGTCACTAGATAGGACCGCCCACATGACTCCAAAGCATAGAAGTAGAAGAAATTTAAATGTATAAATTACAAATTTACTGAATCTTTTCCCACAAAACTATATATCGAATTGCTCAGCTCCTTCTGCTCTATGTTGCTAACATGTTGCCTGCAGATTGCACTGCATTACATGATGACAGGTTCTAGTATGACACGTAAAATTAATTTTCAATCTGACTTCGTATACACTATGGGGGTCATTTACTATCAGACCCAATCGCCACAATCTGCAACTTTTCTACGTTCACCCCAGGTCTAAAAAAGGGGGCGTGGCATGGGCCAGGAAGCGACTTCATTTATCATTTTGTACACCTGTTTTAAGCGTAGAAAATGGCCTAAATTTAAGCCAGCAAGGAAGCTGGCATTGATTTAGACAGGTGGTGGATGCGCCAAAGTTATGTAAGAGGCCGGTGCCTGTACATAACTTTGGCGGATCCACCGCCAGCGCAAGGGGTTATTAAGACTGACATCTTAAACGCCGGTCTTAATAAATGACCCCCTTTGTTTTTCATTTTAATTATTGAATTCTGGGCTGTACAATGATTTTCATTGGCTCCATATCAACCATTAGGATTTGTACACTGAAAAATGTTCATGTAGGAAAGCAAATAATGAATTTGTTCCCAGTGTAATAGCTTATAAAGCAGTTCCCTATTATATAAGTGAATACCTCAGTAAACAAATGGCCATTGCCTGTCTGCACACAGTATCTCCGCCTGCTTTGATATGTGGACTACAATAAATTGTCGGATGTTTTAAGGCTGGTGAATGCTGCGTTTTTACCTCTTCATTGGTATTGTACTGTACTAGTACTACTGAACATAAACCTATGTGGAGCTGATTGCATGGCAGAATGCTTGCTTTTCCACATTCTGATATGAGTCGTTCAGAATTTTATTAAAAATTAATATCAACATTTTTTGCTTACCAATATGGACAAAATAGCAAAGATCAGTCTTTAGCATTTATTTTTACAAAGCAATTTATTAAGAAAGAACAAATGTGAAAGAGCTAGAAAAAAAACGAGAACCATCATAATCATATCATAATATATCAGGACAGAATACGGAGTAAAAGAAACCCAAGAAACAGTAACAAAGAAAACATAACAAAAACCCCAACAAAGTTTTCCCATAATACAAAAAGGACACATGTGACTGCGAGCACTGTGCACCAGTTATATGAAAGCAGGTCAGAAAACAAATCTCATTTGATATATATATTTATATTTAAAGAATGATGGGATAGAGTGATTTAACAAGTTGTCCTAATTGATTCTGAAGGGTTCAGTAGGCATCGCTGTTTCAGGCATTGGGATTGGTTTCCATCAGACGAATATCTGATTCTACCATCTCTTTTACCAGTTCCTGCAATGAAAGAAATCAGTGTTAGCTAGTCTTAATACAGGTGGTTAGCATACATGGAAACAGAACTAAAGGGAATGGACCCATTGTTTAAATCACGTTTTTATGTTTAACATATTTTTAAAGAATTTTTGATATTTTTTAATTTTGCATGTCAATATCTATATTTAAACAAAACCCATAAATTCCCGCAGTTTTTGCACTGGCCACTAAGCCTAATAATAGGCACCACTTCTTGGTCTGTATAGATCATTTTACTGCAGTTACATACATATGTGCCATTCTAATCCTGCCTGTAATGATATCACCTCTGTGTATAGATAACACAGGATCCTCCATTCAGAATAGGTGATTGTCAGAGCTTATCTATTCTTTCCTTGTACAATGACCTCTGCACAAGTCACAAAGCATTCCTAAAAAAACTCTCCCATGGAAGTCAATGACCTCAGGCAAGATGGCCAAAATTATGTTCAGAAAATAAAATAAAAAAATTTGCCATCAGAAAATAAAAACAGATTTAAAAAAGGGAGATGTGCTTCTATCTGGTTTAATCACAGTCTGCTGCTAGCAAGTAATGATTCTGTATTGGGACGAGCAACAGCATTAGCGATTGCTCCTCCCCATACTGTTGAGGAGATTTCTGCATGGAATAGCAGTGGTCTTCTCTACTGACATGCAGGTGATTGTTGGGAAGGAATACTTCCTTCCTGACAATGGAAATGCTGATCTGCTGGTCTAATACAGGCCTAAGACTGACTAAATCACAATTGAAAATATAAGCGGTGATGCTAACTTGTAACAACCACACAAAATAAGCATGTCTCTTGTTCTTAACCCAACCCCCACCCTTCCTAATGGCCTGAAAATCACAATTCTTCTCGATACTTCCTATGATATTTAGAATGAAAATGTTAATCACATCATGAAGTACTTTCATTATCGCCAGCAGCACAGCAGCTAGATATACCAAGCCTCAGTGACCTGACAGATGCACCCGCCAGAGCTCTATGTTTTAGTCTTTAGAGTCTGGTCTGGCGGGGACGTCTATCGGGGACGTCACAGGAAGTTATGCTCTACACAATAGCCCTCATTTACCAAATCATCTAGCAGGAAATCTGGCTTTGCTGCACATACCAACCATTAAGAGCTCGGCTTTCACTTTCTAAGCTGCTCTGGTTGTTATGGGCAACAAGGCTAGGGTGGTATAAAATGTGTATTGTGCAGTAAGAGTGGGATCACATCACATTTTATGCCTCCGTTTGACGTATACGTTAGAAAAAAAGGATAGAAAAATGCAACACACCGTGTTCTTGTATCCTGCAGAGTCCAATTAAAAAAAGGTATACTTTTTTTTTTTTTTCAATGGAACTCTATGACGAACGAATGCGACTGTATGGCATCACTCTGAGACATCCTTTTAACGTATATGTTTTTTTGTATATGTTAAACAGATGGGAAAAATATGATGTGAACTCAGCCTAAGAAAAACAATATATTTCTGACCCAAATACACAGTATATCACGGCAGGATGCGCTCTGAACCCTGTGTGGCAGGGTCGCTTAATTGGCATAAAAGACCAGCTTCTGTATTACATGCTTTAATCTGACTGTGTGTACTGTAATGGCATTTACACGGCCCGATAGTCGGGCAGATTATTTGGTATGAATGTTCCTATGAACCGTCTAAGGCTGATCACCCAATGAAACACTCTTCATGTGGTGAAACTTGTTCATGCAGGCAAGCAAATCATCATTTCTGGCCATCAGATCATGCTGTCTAAACAGCACTCTGCTGCCCAGAAACAATGCAGCTGTAGGAGGATGAGCAATTGCAATAGCTGCCGCTTATCCTCATACTGTGGAGGTGATCACTGCATGCAGCAAGCACATCACCTCCACTGAATGAGCAATGGTGCATATCCACCAAAGGACTAATTACTATATTACTTTTTTAAAGTGTCGGTATCTATATCTATCTATATATATATATATATATATACATACATAATCATAATAAAAATGTTACCACAAAGCTGATGAAAGCACCAAGTATTACACAACAGCATGTCTGACTACCCACCATACAGAACCAATACTGTGACTCCTTGCTTACTAGGAGTTGAGACAACCTTGTTATCATCAGTATAATCGTATGGGAAATTTATCAAAACGGGCATGCTGGAGTGAGATAAGCCAAATTTATTAAGAGACAGATCCTTCTTAACTCCTTAGTGACCACTCATGTGCCCTCTTACGGCACTAAGTGTCCTTAGGCTGGGCCGCCACCTTTTCACAGCAGCACAGTCTAGGCGCTGCACAGGAAGAGCACTCACATGCACTCATATGAGAGCCGCACTCCTGCTTTAATAGCCCAGACAGGAAGGAGTGCTGATCCAGGCTGTTTAACCTTTACATGCCAAAAGCAATAGCAGCCACCGCATGTAAGCAGTGAGAGAAGGAGCAGACTTCAGTAATGGCACCCACCGCATGTAAGCGGTGCAAAAGGGAGCGGACTCCCTTTGTCTTCCATCGGAACCGCGCAAATGCAATCACAGGATGCCGATGTGTGTATAGGCACCTGGGACCTGGTGTAGGCCCTAAGGCTGCCTTGAGTGTTGCCCAGGAGGCTGTGCCTCTCTATCAGTATAGTATGGACATTTAAATGCAATGCACTATAGGGATAGTGCATTGTATTTTTTTTAAAGCAATCAAAAGATTGCCTGTTATAGTCCTCTTGTGGGACTATTAAGAGATAAAAAAAAGTAAAAAAGAAAATAAATAAAAAATTCTAATAAAAAATACACTTTTTTTTCTATTGAAAACACACTTTTCAATTAAAACAAATTGCAAAAATAAAATCTCCCCCAAATGTTTGATATCGCTGCATCCGTAATGGCCCTCACTACACAATATCATGTAAATTATCCTCTACAGTGAAAAAAAAAACGTAATAATAAGCGATCAAAAAGTGTTATTTACCCCAAAATGATACCAATGAAAACTACAACTGCAAAAATCATTATGGGCCTTGGGATGTGACGATGCAAAAAGATTTTTTTTTTCTTTTTTTTAAAGCGGTTTTATTGCACATAAGTAGTAAAGCATAAAAAAATTGGTATCACTATAATCGTACTCACCCAGAGAATAATGATATTATGTTATTTATGCTGAATAAAGAATGTTTTTTTCTCATCTCCCTCCCAGAAAGAGTTAATAAAAGTTAATCAGAAAGTGATGTATACCCCAAAATGGCACCATTAAAAACTACAACTTGTCCCTCAAACAACAACAAGCCCTTGTACAGCTACACAGACTGAAAAATAAAAAAGTTAGAGCTCTTGGAAGGCAACGATGCAAAAAGGAAGAGAAACTCTTGGTCAGTAAGGCCCAAAACCAGCTGGTCACTAAGAGGTTAATAAATGAGGCACATTTGTGGCACTCTGTGCACCAGAAACTCATAGCTCAAGTCTATTGACTGGCGTTGATTTAACTTGTTTCTAGCGTAAGTTCTATTAAATTCTGTGAGCGGCGAAAGGCCCAGCCCCTACTGCTAAGCCCCACTCCTTTTCTCACCACTATTTTCACTTGTACATTTCCCTAAATCATCTTTAAAAGTAAAATTGAGTCTTTACTCTTAATATTAAAGCAAGATCATAATTAAGATAAACTATACATATTTGGCTTCATTGTGCAAGTCAGAATTACATGATTCATTTTTGGGGTTAAAACGGTTGCTCGGATACATTACAAATTTTGAAAAAGGCTTCTATTCTGATGCTTTCCGGTCCCCATCTGGCCTCTATCTTCCTGGTACTTATCAACGCACAGGAAATGACAATCACTGGTCACAGTAGTGGCCCATCTCAGCCGTGAACCAGTGATTGTTGGTGTTGGTGAGTGGTCATTTCCTATGTATCTGGATGGACCAGGAAGTAGGGACCAGCAGGGGGCAGAAAGTAATTTTTAAGGTATCACACCGTAATGGTACACCATGCAAAATGTGTAATCACTGGACAACCCCATTAATATGTCTGACAAACTAACAGCAGAACATGAAAATAATAATAAAATAATATCTATCTATCTATCTATCTATCTATCTATCTATCTATCTCATAAAAGATATTAACTACAAAAAAATAACTGGCTATGGGAAATAGAAATGAAGAATTCCAAAAAGTTATAATTTGCTCTGGGCATCGAGGTATTAAAAAGGTTAAACTTATTGAAATGCATCAATAGGATACTTACATCAAATGAGACCTTTGTTGCCCAGCCTAGCTTCTGCTTAGCCTTGCTGCAGTCTCCTTGTAGAAAGTCCTGTGGGAGCGAAGAAAAGTAACAAGATTCAGAAGCAGACATGAAACAGCTGAATCACTTTCATACTATTACAGTATATCAGGTTTCAGAGTCCTGTATGGTGTAAGCATATCCAAACCTCAAATACGTAAAGCAAGTGTCATCCATACAAGTTTCGATACCATGAAACTTGCAATGACAGAACGGTAAGGTGAGTTTTCTTATGGTCTTATACTGTACTGTAGTACTGTAGGGAAAGTCACGTGTTACTTGCGCTGCTAGTTTGGCTTCACACAAAGAATTGTCATAAGTTTTCTGTGGGGTAATTTTTTAAAAACTTTTTTAACTTTTGTTTTTAGGGGTCAGCAGCATGGGTCAGATCGACAAAGACTGGCCTTTCATTAACCAGTCTTAAATATATAAAACAAACAAAAAAAAAAAAACAGCTGAAGTAAGATGCATCGTAATAAATTTGGCACATCTTCTGACAGTTCTATACACCATAAATTAAAATCTATTCCAACTGGTGTATAATTTACTTCAGTTTCTTGCGTAAATTATAGCAAATCTAGTGGACCACAGCTAGCTCCGCCTCTTTTCCTTCTCACTTTTAAAGTCACAAATATGGTGTGCACCATAATCTGGGGCTTTAAGCTGCAAAATTGTTATAAATGCTATCTGCCCTCTATGATGTTTTTTTCTTGCATTTTGTCCATACATTGGATCATAGAAAATTTGCATACAATTTTTTTTAAATGCCACTTAAAACACTTGGAAAAAAGCCACTAAAAATTTACGGTGATTTACATACATTTTTAAAATGGCAAAAAATAAAGTCTATGTGAAGGAGACCTAAGAGAAAGAGATGCAGCTGAAAATGAATCACTACATAGGTGTAAGCGGGTCTTTTTAAAGGGGTTGTATAAGCTAATGATATTGATAAGCTAACCTCAGGATAGGTCATCAATATCAGATCAGGGAGGGTCCAAGTTCCAGCACCCCAATTGATCAGCTGTTTGAAGAGACTGCAGCGCTAGTACAAGTGCTGCGTCTTCTTCACTGTTTAACTGTCAGCAAACCTGTAGCGGAGGTACAATGTAAATACAACTGTTCATCCCATTCACTTGAATGGAATGACCTGTTGTAATTACACTGCACTGCTGCTACAAGGGAGGCAGCACTCAGGTAAAATTTGAAGAGAATGCAGTGATCGCGTGAGCTCTACAACCCCTTCAAACAGCTGATCAGCAAGAGTGCTGGAAGTTGAACCCTCAATGACCTGATCTTGATGACCTATCCTCACGATAGGTCACCAATATCATTACAGCGCCCAACTCCTTTAAGAAACATGGGTCCTATGTTGGATTGGAGCGCCTTGGGTACAGCCTCATAAAACGCATGAACATGTGCACTTCCATTTTATGTGCATCATAAATGTTGTTGCCATAGCACATGCAGTACATTTCACCAGATTATTCAAGACAGCACAGTGGGTCAGCAGTTAGCACTGTTGCCTGGCAGCACTAGGTTCCTGACTAAGTGTAATGTCTACATGGACTCTACATGTTCACCCCATGTTTGCATGGGTTTTCTCCAAGTACTCTGGTTTCCTCCTACACTCCAAAAGCACATTGATAGGTTTATTTGGAATTTAGATTGTGAGCCTCAATAATGACAGGTACTGGTGTGAGTGATAACTGCAGGATCTGGTGGTGTTACATAAGTTAATAAAATAATAGGTTGTTTGTGGATAAACATATAAGAGAATCTACTGGCAAATGGCGTACTACAATGTCAACTCCAAACTGTGTTGTTGTCCATTGGACCTTTTGGGGCCTAGTGTGGGCCTAGATCTCCTGGTGGGCCAGTCTGAGACTAACTACAAAAGTGAACTTTATTGGTCAAGATGTGCAGCATGGCTACTGCTCTGAGGCACATTATCATGTGGCTAGGACAACCCACCTACTGACTGATTGTCCTGAATGTCTTGGTCACACTGATACACATTTCTATGGAATCAAATGTCATGAGGCAATCACCGAAGTTCAGATGCTATGAAGCAGTGAGGTTTCACTTAAACCTAACCCAAAGAAAATAAGGCAATCCTCTAAACACAACACTTTTCTGTTCATTAGGAGGTCACAATCCTATCTACAGCCTACTCAGTAATAATGTATTGAAAATTTGGGCTCCAATTATATCTTAGAAATAAGCCACTGAAGATACTATTGTGGATATTATGTTAAGTAAAAATAATATTAGATCACTATAAATATAGACACAAAGATAGGTGAGAAAAATAAAAAATGTGCCTACTAGACTGTATGTACTGACAAATTTTTAATTTGTAGAATAAAATAGTATTTGAAAAGTAAGGAGGATGAAGAAAAGAACTCATGATTGCTACATGCTTACTAAACATTACATACTCAGACATAATACACTTCCAAGCAGCAGCTTAACCCACCATACACCAAACAAGAAGGAGAGCCTCCTTATTAAGCAGAGTGTGATTTCTGCTAAATATCTTTTTAACAATCGGATTATCATCGCTGAAGCAATTAGCTTTTTCAACAAACTAATCCACATCTCTATAATGAAAAGCAGTTTACGGGCCCTAAGTAGCTACAATTTGTCCAAAACAATGAAATCAATCTAAACCCTGAGGCCGCAGTAAGCCTTTTCAGGGACAGTGTTCATTTTAGGGTGAAAGGTAATGTCAGGGCTAGGCTCCTGTAACTGATTACTCAGCCTCGACCATCCCAACCACAAATCTCTATGTGCCACCGCTGAAAACCCCAAAGACACAAACATACCCCCTCCCTCAGCATAAATGAAATTACTTGGGTTACAGTTCATGGTCTACATTTATGTGAAGAGCCGACAGATAAATTTGTTCAGATTTCTAGTTTCTCTCTGCCTAAACCACACTTGGGAAAAAGAGCAGAGGAGCACTAGAAAGCCCAATGGTCAGGTTACTGAATCAACTGGTTCAAATTATTGTCTTGCTTTGTTTAAAACAGAAGTAAATCACAAAACAAACACAATAACAAATGAAATGCCCGACCTTAAATAAAGAACATCTGCTCAAGGCAAAAAGTTGAAACTGCTAAAACTGCTGAGATTTTTACTAGTGTCAAAAGGTTGCGTTATCTATGCTTTTTAGTGCAACCTGCCCTCTGCTGAACTGAGCTAGATTCCTATTTTCCAGCACTTATACCAGGTAGGCATTTATAAATTATCTCATGCGCATTAACATATGTAAATTCAGCATTTATATATGGCACATTGATGATTTCTTTTTGTATATTTAGTTGCAGGGTGCTAATGAAATCATTATTAATGCAGAACTCTGCACGGTGAATGATTGCCTATTACAGGCAGCATTGTCACCAGTAGCATATGCAGAAATAAATACATCATATACCTTTTTTTACATTAAACTATTCACTTCAAGTTGAAAACCAAAGAAGCATGCAGCAGGACCAACACCAATAAATAATATATCATAGCCTTACCTACTGTTAATAATGTACTTAGTCTAAACTAGTGTCTAAAACAATCTGCTAGATGATTAAGATTTGTATCTTTGGGGTTTTCAGCGGTGGCACATAGAGATTTGTGGCTGAGATGGTCGAGGCTGTTGAGTAATCAGTTCCAGGAGCCTAGCCCTGACATTACCTTTCACCCTAAAATAAATGCTGTCCCTGAAAAGACTTTCTGCGGCCTCAGGGTTTAGATTGATTTCATTGTTTAGGACAAATTGTAGCTACTTAGGACCTGTAAAATGTTCATTACGGAGACATGGATTAGCCTGCAGACGTGTGGATGCTCTACAGACAGCGCTTAGATATTTTAGAACCGGACTATATTTTACATGATTTTTCACATTACAGAACCATTTTCACACGGGGATAATCTCTCAAATGATCATTTACAATCATCGCCCAGTGTAAACATGTCTGGCGATCAACGACATGCAATAATCTGATCATGAGTCATTGATTGCAGCTTCTATGCTGACCATGGTTGGTTAGCAGCACATTCTGTGTAAACAGGCATCTGTATCTCGCTTGCAATAGAAACGTATCCAATCGGAGAAAATAAACGATCGCGTGAACGATCACATGTACAAAACCCCCAAACTATTATTGTTACATATCAATGCAAGCAAACAAGCACAGATTAACTTGCTATACTGTTGGATACCACTTGTTACGGGCAATTTATCTGGCTGCGTATATATGGACCCTACGCAGGTGGATTTGATAACTAGTGTAGTAACTGTATTGTGCTTACACACATTCGATGAACATCGGACAAATTCACCATTTTTGGTAGGACCTGCTAACCATCTAAGGCAGGGATGCTCAACCTGCGGCCCTCCAGCTGGTGCAAAACTACGACTCCCGGCATGCCCTAACAGCTGTAGGGTTAACAGCAGATGGGGAAAAGAAGGATCAGGCTGTTAGAGTTCAACATGCCTGAACATTTGTTTCCATGAGAGAGAAGCCACCAAAAGAGGTTTCTGGCAGCATCTTATTCCCCTCTCCTCATTAGGAACACAGACATGCTCTGCTGAGCCAAGTGTGCATGTGAATAGCGAGGGGGACTTCAGAAGGAACAGTTGTCGGCTAATAGCTATCTAAGGTGTATAGCCACATAAGGGATAGACCAGAAGCTGGCAAGTTGCTATAGCACTGAGATATTTGACCTGTGTATGAGCCTTTTATATTTTCCATGTATTGGATAAAAGGTGTTTACATTGATTGTTACATGTTTTATTTTACATAAAAGGTTATGTTTTGATCAGCCACTGCCCACAGTGGTCATGTCAGTATGTGAATTACTTGACTGCGGGGGCAGCCACATCATCGCTTTAGCAAGGCAAATACCGATCGTCAGCGGACAACCAGACCAACCACGCTGGAGAGGCAAGGGATTTAAAAGGTGAGTATTGTCTTTTTTCCTTATGTTATTGCCTATGCAGCTGCCAGAAAGCCCCTCTAAACCTGCCATGAAAGTATCACTCAGTCCTGTTAAGCAATAAACTATCAACTTATTAATAATAAAATCAATTTGCCACAGTAAAGAATATGCTTACACTCTCCTACACCGAAGACAAAGGGACATATTGTGTAGTGCTGTGACAGCATTTCAAAAACGAGTGAAAAATGTGAAGCATTTAAATGTAAATACCCCGCTTCCTGAGCACTGCTTCGGGGTGTGAGCACTGCATTTACTCTGCCTATTTAGGTGAAAGATATGGTCTGAAAATGTATTTGGGTTAATTCAATCATTGTAATTGATATTTTCAAAGTATTACGACCGCAAATAAAACCAGCCAGGTTAACAAGCTCAGATTTTGGATAGTTAATCCATGCTGGAAAACCTTGACTGCAATAATAAATTGAAACGATCGCTCAATTTCATGTCATAAATACGCAAACTCACAATCTTTGTGTTTTTTAATCCACTGAAATGTTCCTTGTAATTCCCCAAGCATAGTCCTCTGGAGAAATTGTGATTAGAAACAGCTATACCAGCCATAGACGGACATACCAGTCCTCTCATTTCCTTATCAGTTAGATTGGCTGCTATTACCAACGGTTCATGAAGGCTGCATTTATCACAGAATCAACACAGACGCTTATAATAGTAAAATGCATAAATATCATTCACAACTAGACATGTAAATGTTTCTGGAGGGGCTCAGAGATAATTTCAAGACTTATTATTTCCCATTAAAACATAGTTAGCTCCCAGAAAAGGTGGTCTGCCATTCAATGCCTACTAATGGGAGATAATGGGATAGTTCATGTAGAGATAAGTGGCACTAGTTGGGCTACCACTTCATTTTTCTACTCAAGGTTAACACTTTCAGCTCACCTACACATGCACATTTATAATGGATAGCTGTCTAAAGGATAAATGTTATCTTCCCTAACACCCCACCAGCATACCACTGACTGAAGAAGAGATCCAAAAGCTGGAGAGATAACGGTTGGTGAAAAGAGTCCTCTGAAAATGACCTATTGTGTATATCATGTTTTTATGTTAAACACATTTTTTTTTACAATTTTTAGTGAGTTTTTAAAAATTTCCATGTCACTATACATATATATATATATATATATATATATATATATATATGTTCATGATTTCCTGTTCTGTACAGGTAGCTATTATCATTATCACCAGGGAGGGGCTGGCCACAGAAAGGAGTGAAGTTTGGGTGCTAAGAGAGCAATGGGTGATGACCTCATTTGCACCAAAAGCATCATTTCCATATTAATAAAAAGCAGCATAACTAAGGAACTAAGGAACTGAGCCTCGGATCAACAGAAGAAAAACTGCACTTCAATCAGGTGAACCACAGCGATAGGGTAGATTTATCAAAACTGGTCTAAAGGTAAACTGGCTTAGCTGCCCACGGCAACTAGATTCCACCTTTCATTTTTCAGGGATACCATTGGATAATAAAAGGTTGCTATGGGGAACAAAGCCAGTTTTCCTCTACACCAGTTTTTACAAATCAACCCCTATATGTTTATGCAAACGGTTAGGGAGGTCACTGGTGACGGGTTCCCTTTAAAGAGAACCACCACTACGAAATGCTTCTTTGCAATCTGCAGGCATCACATTATATATATAGAATATAAAATATATATTCAAAGATTGAGTAAAACATGTATTTTATACATTTTTCCTCTGACTTCAGTTGTACATGGGGAGGTGTTATCAGAGATTGATAGCATTCTCTGTGTAAGTGTGTATACAGGGATAGCGGTCACTGACACTTTACATGGGGGCGGTATTAAGTTCAGAAAGAGCAGCGATATAAATGTATAAATTACAAGTTTTACTGAGTCTTTTCCCACAAAATTATATATCATTCTGCTCAGCAACTCCTTATCTATAACATGGTGCATTCAGATTGCCATGCATTTCATGGTGACAGGTCCTCTTTAAGTTCAGCAAATCTAAATATATTCACTGTATTGATCTCGTTTTCAAGGGATGTCTATTTTTCTTCTTAATCTGGACATACACATTAGATAAATCTTAAATAAAGTGGACAAAATGTTGGCATTCCTAGCCAACCATCTAATGTGTATGGGGGCCTCCCAATTCTCCCGACACGGAGGTGTGGAGGACAGAATGATCACACAAAGGGGTTTCCAAGTGCCAGGGCCTTTGTTCTCAAGAGCAGCTGCTTACTCCATTCTCCCCATTCAGAACCAAAGCGCTTTTGGGTGACAGCTGTAATGTGTATGGCCAGGCTTTATAATCATTATAGAGGTGTCCAATATGGAGATTAGAGTGTAGATTGAAGGTTTATAGTAATAATGCTACTACTGAGATACTTCGGTGATAAATTTAAATAAAAACAGCAAAATTCTGTACTTTACTCCAGACTGGAATAAGGAATAAAATTAGACACTTAGGGGGAGACTTATCAAGACCGCTGCTTTCCGCACTGCCAGAGGATACACTTAACTTATGATGAGCCAAACACCTCATCAGAAATTAGGCGCATTCTCTGGCTGTCAATGCGCCAAAATGGAATTTTTTGACAGCTCAGGGCTGCCTTTGATTTCTGGCTTCATTTGCACCAGAAAAGTGTGTGTAAATAAAGATACGAAAATCTTTTCTTGGCTGTTGGCCACACCCCTTTCCCACCCTTACAATGCCCCTTTTTTGAAAAGTAAAAAGAGGCACTTGCGACTTTTTTTTTTTTTTAAATGAGCATTTAAAAAGTCACAAACACACAGCTTGCGACGTTTTAAAGCCGCTTTTTTTGACACAAGGGAAATGATATATTTCCCCCTTAGACTATGACACTATTTATTTCTTTCAGTAGGAAATAGAAATATGTTTCAGCAAACCTTTATCAGGTCTCAAAACCCACAATACATCTGAGGACAACAAAGTAATAAGCAAGAAAAATTCATCCCGTCCAATCTTTGCTTCCCAGCCATAGATTTAATGATCCTTAGAACCACAGAAAAATTTTAAGAAGAATGAATGATACATGAATGAAAAATGGTTAGAAACAGGAAAAATACAGTTTTTATACAGTTTTACCTATATTTTCATGCTTTGTTTGAAATGGATTGTCTGAGTTATTTAAAAACGTGTGCAACCCCTGAAAATGGCCTTTAAAAACAAATGAATGGATACCCATTTTCTTCCCTGCTTCTTCCAGCATCCTCACAATGCTGACCACATCCTCCTGGCTGCAGCGGTGACGTTCCATGCACACAAGTCACAGCTGCAGACAATCACTGAGGCCATTGATTGGCTGCACTGGTGACCTGTGTGCACAGAACGTTACTACTGAGCCAGGAAAACAAAAAGCTGCTCGGAGGAGCAGAGCAAAGAGCAGGAAGAAGCAGAGGTGAAAACGGGTGAGTACCCATTCAATTGTGTTTTAGGCCTTTTACAGGGGTTCCTGAGTTTTTATATAACTCAGTCAACCCCTTTAAGCTAGGTTGATCAGTAAGTAAGATTTATCCCAAAAATGAATCCTCCTATGTGTACATTGTATGACATCACTACAGGGCCAAAACCATAAATCTAATTTTAGCCTTACATGAATCCCCTACCTTAGCTTTAGACCAGAGATCTCAAACTCGTGGCCTTCCAGCTGTTGTAAAACTACAACTTCCATCATGCCAGGAGAGCCTACAGCTATTGGGGCATGCTGGGAGTTGTAGTTTTACAACAGCTGGAGGGCCAGGAGTTTGAGATCCCTGCTTTAGACTATGTATCTGCACATGGATAATAATCATCCAAAAGTAGACAGGGCAGAGGCAGAAGACTGGCGGCAGAGATTAATATGGAATTATTTTATATGGTAAGATACAACCTGAGTGACAGAACCGTATTCACGCCGGAGCAACTTGTGGCCATACAAAAATGCATCTGTGTCCTACAGAATGCCTAAAATTGTTGTGTGTGGGTTAAGAAAGCTGTGCAGATTTTTTTGGGGAGAGAACTTTTAATGTTTATTTTGTTCAAATTTTATTTATTTTTACTTATTTACATTTACAACATTTACTTTTATTATTCTATAATTGGATTGTCTTCCATTAAGATACTCTGGATGCACAGGGCCTGCATCAAAAGAGACAAACAAGCTGGCTTTGTTGCTTATAGCAACCATTTAAAGCTCAGCTTTCATTTTTGAAATGTTTCTGGGAAAAATGAAAGCTCTGAATGGGTTTTATGGGAAATAGCCCTGTAACATTGAGTGATGTTGCAGGTAATTATCGGGAACAAAGCATTTGAACTTCAGAGGAGGTGAGAGCTGCATGCATAGTCTGTATAGGGACTAGCAATTACTGTGACTACTCATCCCTATAGAAAATCATTGCTTCTGGGTGACAGATCCCGTTTACACAGGGAGGTATGCTGCACAGAAACAAGGATTTTTGATGCTAGCCAAAAAACACAAGTGTTTGCTTCTTCATCAGGTGATTGCTGGCATCTTTCCGCAGTCCAAATTATTATTCTACAAATGCTCATCCACAAAAATTGGCCTGATCATCGGTCCATGTGAAAAAACCTTTAGGCTATCTGCACATGAGTGCGTACAGAATTTCTGTGCGGATTTCTGTGCATTTACACACCAAATCTTCATCAAAATGCACTTGGATTGCCTGTGGATTTTGTTGCAGATTTGATACGATTTTGGCACAGATTTCACCTTTGCATTCCAAAGGGTATAATCTGCACACAAAAACAATTGGCATGCTGCAGATTTCAAAATCTGCATGGCAGGTCAATTTCTGCATGGGAGAAAAAAAGCAAAGTATACATGAGATTTGTCTAATACACGGTTACTGTGCTGGTAGTGTATTTCACTTAGTTTTTTTCGTATGAGAACCCACACAGAAAAAACGTAATCCGCAACCTGTGCAGGTAGCCTTAGGAAGGCCAATTTTTTTAGTCTATAATGTGCAGGAAGGAAAATTTGTACACTGTTGTCTTAGATTGCTTCGGTTTACAGGAAGCTCTTATCAGAGTACACGTTATAATGGAGGTTATTGGCTATTGTGTTTTACGTTTATGGGACCTTTACATTAAATCTCAGCAGTCAGTAGAGAACATTAGTAATCTCACAATTCAGCAGACGGGGAATTTTACAAAGCTAAGTCTAGGAAATGACATTGTTTGGGTGACAAGCCACACATTTGTAAGAAACAGAAAAGAGAATTAGTGTTTTTATTTTAAAGTTGAAGGGAAAAAAAAGATTCATTTTATACTTCTATACTGATAATGTTTTGTGTGATGCTCTTATTTCTCAACACAAAGTGAAAAATGAGTGTAATCCATTATTCATCCTCATCTAGCTATGTTGGCCCACAAGACTGTCTAAAGGTAAGACATTGTAAACTTAAAACTATGCCAGACTTATCACAGTGGCTGATGCTAGATGATAAATCTACCACTAACATCGACTGCCTAGTGTAAATTTATGCTACCTATTTATTGACTTAGCATACAACAAAAAAGTGACAAAATTATGGAGGCCCTTTTTTTTATTTATTTTTTTGACATTACACCAAACTTTAGCCACCCGTCTTTCTCCACAAAGCCATTGCTCTTTTTGGAAAGCTACGCCTGAGCCATAAAAAAAAGGGTAGAAAAGTGTCTAAAACAGGTTATTAAATGTGGTACACAGTATGCACGCCTGAATTCTGGTGCAGTAAATCTTCCCAGTGATCTTATATCATCTGCCCCTTGTTTATGTCCAAATGACTTAAGCCAAATGAAATCTTGGTGGTCGCAATGTGATTCTCCTGCAGGAATTCTTCTACTGTCACATGTCAGTCGTAGAGATGTTACACTGACTGCAGGTCACTTGCAGCTAACCAAACATAACCTACATTGTAAAAATAATTCACCCTGTCAACAAAGAAAGCCACTAGGCAATGAGCTTTAAAGAGATATTCCCAACTCAAACATCATATGTAATTTGATCCCCTTTCAATAGTTATTCAAACCAGTAATTACAATGAATTGTGAAAAATGCACCTTTCTCATGTTAATCCTCGGAGTCTAACCCTGTACAAATTATCCCTGCACCAATCGGACAGGTGAACTGGTCCAAACACACCTTACTTTATTGCCAATAGACACAGTGGTGTACATCGCCGGTGTCTGTGCATGCATAATCCTCTAATCTGGCCCTGTCCTCCTGGCAAATATTCTCTGCACATTTACAGAAGCTTCTTGCCTTGTCAGTTTAAGGCTTTTTATTTTTATTTTTACACATGCCTAGAGCAAATCTGACGTGTTTAAAAAAAAAAATTAGGCTACTTTAACTGCAACATTCCGATCCGGCCACCAGTTCCGGCAGAGAATGCCAGGACCAAAGACTGCTGCGTGCAGTGGTTTCTGTCTTGCCAATTCTCTGCATTTTTGCTGGATTGCAGCACGAACTCTGCCGGACCCCATTATAGTTAATGGGTGCCAACGGGCATTCTGGTTGCAGGATATGGAGAATTCCAGCAGGCTGTTGCAGGTGTGAAACTAGCCTTACATTTTGAACAGCCTTCTTTCCTGGCATTTTTACCCCAGAGAAAACACTAGCAGAAATGCTATAACTAGAGCCCTGTTTTGGAAAAAAAAAGCCTCCAAACTGCTACCAGAAAATTCTGTATATGTAAACTTTACAATATTTTTCTAGAGTTTAACCCCTTCCCGACCAGCGCCGTACATGTCGGGAAGTAACTTTCTGACCAGCGGCGTAGTACTACGGCGCGCTGATCGGGCGGGTGCAGGAGCTGCGCCCGCCCAATCAGCTGCGGGGGGCCGGCCCAGTAGCCGGACCCCTGCTGCGTATGCCCGCATCAGTGAAAACTTATGTCTTATGTACTCCAAAATGGTACCAGTGAAAACGTCACCATCCCGCAAAAAATGAGCCCCCACATAAGACAATAACTCAAAAAAATAAAAATCAATGGCTCCCGCAAACCAATCCATCAAAATCTGTGCTGCAAAATCCATATGGTGCTCCTTTTGTTCTGAGTCCTGCCATGTGCCCCCACAGCAGTTTACCACCACATATGGGGTGTTGCCGGATTCAGGAGAAAATGGGGAACAAATTATGGGGTGCTTTTCTCCTGTTACCCCTTGTGAAAATGAAAAATTTGGGGCTAAAGCAACATTTTATTGGAAGAAATGAAACTTTTCATTTTCACAGCCAAGTGTTTCCAAATTCCATAAAATGCTTAGGGGGTCAAAGTGGCCAGTACCCCCCTTACTATATTCTTTGAAGGGTGTAGTTTCCAAAATGGGGTCACTTTTTGAGGGTTTCCACTGTAGGGGTACGTCAGGGTCCAGGGGTGTAGCTAAAGGCTCATGGGCCCTGGTGCAAGAGTTCAGCTTGGGCCCCCCTTCCCTTAGTGCTCTGTGTGTCTTCTTATGTGGCACAAGGGTCTTTGGGCCCCCTCAGGCTCCTGGGCCCGGTAGCGACTGCTACCTCTGCACCCCCTATAGCTACGCCCCTGTCAGGGTCTCTCAATTACAAAATGGTGCCTAAAAACCATTCTAGCAAAATCTGCCTCCAAAATCCGTATGGCGCTCCTTTCCTTCTGACCACTGCCACAAACCCATAGAGACGTTTACCACCACATATGGGGTATTTCTGTAAACTGCAGAATCAGAGTAATGTATATTGAGGTTTAGTTTGCTGTTAACCCGTGCTGTTTTGCAAGAAAAAAAAATATTAACATGAATAATCTACCAAAAAAGTGAAATTTTAAAATTTCACCTCCATTTTCCATTAATTCTCGTGGAACACCTCAAGGGTTAACAAAGTTTGTAACAGCAGTTTTTTATAATTTGAGGGGTGTAGTTTCTAAAAATGGGGTCATTTATGGGTGGTTTCCATTACATAAGCCACTCAAAATCACTTTATATCTGAATTGGTGCTTAAAAAAATGGTTTTGGAAATTTTGTTGAAAATTTGAAAAATGGCTTCTAAACTTCTAAGCCCTCTAACGTCCCAAAAAAGTAAAATGACATTTATAAAATGATGCCAACATAAAGAAGACATATGGGGAATGTAAAATAATAACTATTTTTGGAGGTATTACTATATATTTTGAAACTAGAGAAATTGAAATTTGGAAATTTTTCCAAATTTTTGGTAAATTTGGTATTTTTTTTTATTAAAAAAATGAAATATTTTGCCACAAATTTACTACTGTCGTGAAGCACAATATGTGACGAGAAAACAATCTCAGAATGGCTTGGATAAGTAAAAGCGTTCCAAAGTTATTACCACATAAAGTGACACGTCAGATTTGCAAAAAACCGCCTGGTCAGGAAGGTGAAAACAGACCCGGGGTTGAAGGGGTTAAAGTGACCTCTGACTGCAGCATTTTCTAATAAAATAAACACATGAAAACCCCCCACTAGAATAAATGCATAAAAGTGCCGCGTGTGAAACCAGCCTAAATGTGGTATGATACACTGGTTTCATGTATAACCACCCCCAAACCAGAAAGTGTGAGTTAACAACCTGAGAAGCAATGAGGAGAACTGGTGGTATTTTATACTAATAATATCACTTGATTTCTTTTCTTGTTTACAGGACATTGAACATCATGACAAGGTTTTGCTGGACGAAGTGAGAAGGTTAGAAGATTCAAGTGTGCCATCAATGGCTATATTGTTGTAGGTGTCCCATCTTCACAATAATGCTTACAGATGAACGGACCTTCACTAGAAGGACTTCAGTCCAGCACACTCTACTGCAGTTAGAAAGGGTGTCCACATATATCTGGTTATGTTGTGTATCAACCAACTTGAGATGGTCAACATTTTATCCATGATTTATTCTATATATGATTGTCAGATGCAAGTTTAGATGTGTGTAGCAGTTTTTCATCTGCTGGTAGCCATTCTATTCTTCAACAGGATTACTGAGAGAAAGAACATATTGTTGGCCCCTAACATATAATTTATTAACATTCCCAGTTGTGATATGCTCCGGAGTTCACTATTTATAAGCAATTCTGAGCAAATTACCACAATGCATTGCTTGCTAGGCAGCTCCTAAGTATATTTTGGTTGCTGACTAGAACACAGAGCACATTCAGCCATTTTCAGGTCTCTCCAGAGATGTTCAGTTTGGCTAAAGTCAGGGCTCTGCCTGAGCCACTCAAGGACATTAAAGGTCTGACCTATCCTCAGGACAGTTCATCCATATCTGTTTGCCAGGGTTCCAACGCCGATGAAATGTTTGAAAAGAAGGCAGTGCTCCATACAAGTGCCACTTCCTGTTCATTATACTGCCTGTCGTCTCAGAAGTGCAGTGTAGTTACAAGTACTTGCTCCATTCACTTGAATGGAGCGAGTACTTGTAATTACACTATGCCACTGCTACTTCCAATGCAGCAGAATTTTTTTTGCCCACTTCTCTAGATCTTTCCTCCACACAATCCCGTCTCTGAGCTCTACAAGCAGTTCTTTCCTACTCATGCCTTGGTTTTTGCTCTGATATGTAATGTCAGTTGGGAAATCTTACATAGACAGCGGTGTGGCCAATCATCTGAATTTACAACTCCAGAAATTACGTTTTTCCTTTTTTAATAAATTTGCAAATGATTCTAAAATTCTATTTTAACTTTCTTATTATGGGGTATAGAGTGCAGATTGATGGGGGAAACGTGAATTCTTATTCTTACACATGACAGCTACATAAGAAATTGTGGAAAAAATGAAAGTCTGTAGACTTTTCCATTGCATTGTATAATAGGATGCAATTGACAACTTGGGGAAGTGCTAAAGGGCACGTATTGAAGATGCGCTACTAGCCCTCAGACAGCATGAATTGCAGTACTAGATTCCAGGATTAAGGTATAGTTTGTCGGTTTGGTTTTCTTTTTTCTTCTCTTTTCTTCTACAGAAAAGGCTTAACAAATAATTTTGTCTATGTTTTTAGGTCCCCAATAACATTCTAAAATACAGGAGGACAAGATGACATTTCATTTTGTAAAAAAAGCTACACAACACGCCATACAGCTGCAAAATTTATAAGATATTCTTTATCCTCCAGCGATGACTGAATGTTACACAGAGTACAAACTATCACAAACTGAAAAGACAGTCTCGTGCTTTTTCAGCATTCCTAGAAATCTCATGCAGTGGAACAGCCAGGGTATCAAGGGAATGAAGGAATTTTAGGGGATTTAACTCCTAGTATAAACCTGTGGTAGCGACGACCTACATGGAAAAATGCTACATACACCAAGACAATAAAAAAAACACCACTGCTTTAAGTGGTAATTAGAATATGTATATATAGCTTATAGAAAAATAAGAGAGACAGTTCGGAAATATTCTTATCTAGGGATTGTACAAAAATCTCCAAATCTGCTGTGCACAGGAATGGAAAAAGAAAATGTCGCAGTGGAAAAAGCGATACAAGTGGCCAGTGACAACACATACAGTGCGCCCTCCTGGAATCTTGGTTTGTGAATATCAGCACAAATTAAAGCAGAAAGCAGCTCTGTGTTTTAATGACAGGGGTGATAAGAGACGACAAGAAAACAGCAAGCTGTCTGGTCTGCTCAGGAAGTTAGGAATCAGCAGCATTGTCCGCCAGTGGAGGCTTAGAGAATTCCATCAGTGCTCAAACAATGCTTCAGCTCAACCTTAGGGAAATGGAGTCAGTCAGCACTGCCTCTGACAAGCATACTGACACTGGAGATAAAATAGTAAATGGAGTGAGCCAGAGGGAGCTGGCCCCTGCACTGCATGTTCCACACTGCCAGTGCTAAGGATGCAATGGACACATTTATCAACACAAGCTCATAATATATCCCTCTATTAATGGATGTGTGCAGCTTTCCAGCTGTGTTACTACATTTATGGCATGCATAGTAGGCAGTACAGTTATATGAGAATTCAGGGATGTTACAGGATTAGAAGCACTAATATCACTTCCATCTTTCTAAAATGTTTTGCAAACTTAATGCAAATTAGTGGTAAAAGAATAACTAAGCTTTTAATCAAGTTTTTTTTTAAATTTTTCCAAATACCCTAAAAGTATTTTTTTCTAATACTTTATTTATTAATTTTGAATTTTTACTAAAACTATCCCCCCCTAAAACCCTGATTTCCTGCTCACTTTAAATTCACTATTCTCCACATCTTTGACTTGTCAGCAGTGTACAAAGTATGGACTGTGCACTTAGGGCCTCAGTAAACCACCGAGGTTTACTAAATGCTGGCCCAGTACATGGGTACCCTGTAACCATGTACTATGGCAGGATTAGCTGAGCGGAGGGGCTCCTGCCTGTGCCTGCTTCACTAAGCCAAAAGCTTACATGCAGGACTCTTAGCTTAGCGAAGCGGGTATAGGCAGGAGCCCACCCCACTTGGCTAATCCTGGCATAGCACATGTTACAGGGTAACCATATGATATGCCAGCAGTTAATAAACTTCGGGGGCACAGGCAGATACAGCATTATGTGCTCCTGCCTGTTCTCTGAGGTCCTAAGTGCACATATTTTGTACACCACTGACAAGTCAGCGATGTGGATAATAGTGAATTAAAGCGTGCCAGAAATCATGGCTTTAGGGGGCAATATCTTGAGTAAAAATTCAAAATCAATAAATAAAGTATATTAGAAAAATTATTTTAGGGCATTTAAAAAAACGTGAATAAAAGTTGAATTATTCTGTAAACAAAATTAGTGCAAATTAGTGTTTAAACACAGGAAAGCAATTAACTATATATATATAAATCCTATCCACGCAGGGTGGAAAAATATCTGCTCAGAAATTAACATGATGCTGATTTTTTTCTGCAAATCTTCACTGTGGATTTCACCATTAGCAGCAGATTTCCTGGGTCATTTGTGGCAACATTAGGTATGTATTTTTCCGTGCTCTACAAAATCTCAATACACTAATATTAAATCAAGGAGATGACAAATATAGTGCATAGTGATATCTTGTGAGACACTGGCATACAGTGATCTTTTACATACATGATGGTGCTATAATTACTACTTAAAATGGCTATAAAAAGAATCTACAATACAATGAATGTTACAACGTTTCCAAAATATTCATTGGGAAAGAAATATTATTATGATATGAATAATAATTTTGCATGTGCATATTTCTCAGTTGATAGTAGTAATGTGACCCCTACTTTTGTGGCCTTTGCTGCTAATGATAGCTAAATGTTTTGATCAATGATACAAAGTTCCCTCCACTGTAAATTATTACTTTTAGCACCAAAGCTGTACCTAGACCAGCTTAGGTATAAACAGATGTAACCAGACAGATTGGAAATTAAGAATCATTCTTTACATTTCCAGTTTAACCTAATATTTGAAACACAGATGTAATATGAAACTTCCGAGCCCCTTGTGCCATTTATATTATTGGTGTCTAGAGGGTCCTTTAAGTCTCCTTAGACTCCAAGGCCTGCTGTGGCCGCTACCTATGAGCTCCTGATCGCTACACCCACTGATTTGAAATATACTTTAGAGCCACTGGTTAATCAAAGGACTCTCAAGATAATAACAATAATAATAATATGTATTTATATAGTGCCACCATATTCCACAGCGCTTTACAAATTCATAGGGTTCATGTACAAAGCAAAAGTAACTGGCTAATATACAACTGAAACACTAGGAGACAGGGCCCTGCTTGCAAGAGCTTAGATACAAACAAAAGCACTTCAACAATAGTTGACATGTCTGAAGGTTTGATAATCTTTTCTGTCTCCACTATTAATCCAAGTCTGACCCTATCAGCTGTTTCCTATGCAGAACCAAGCCTGCTCATGAACGACACCACGCTCACATAAAACTAACCAGGTTTGCAAACAGGTTTCATCTTCAGGGCAATAAAGATAAGCAACTACTCACAGTTCCTTAGTGGAGAAGGTAAGTATCCAGGTTTATACATTTAATTCCAGGTACATGGAATTTTCAAACAAGAACACTGAGCTCTTTCCTCATTATACCATGTCACACAACATTTTGGGGAGCTCTTCTCCCTTCATCTTGTGGAATTTCTTTACCACCAATGCTACAACAAGATTTCAAAAGATGAGGAACAACCCTTGTACAAGCTCTAATGGAGGTCATACTGGATGTCTCACAGCTTTTCTAGGAATTGTAAAAGTAAACTAGAGTCAAATAGATTTAAAATTTGTTTTTTTACACAATGTGACAGAACAGAGGACGACTCAAGGACCGAAACACTACCCACTTTGTGTCACACAGTCACATAATGACACAAAACTAAAATAAACTCCTGTTCTTTACAGTTGGGTTAGCAAAGTGCTTGTAATCTTTTTTTTTTTTTTTTTTTTTTTTATTAATTTGCTAGACCCTCTGGTAGTGGCTTATCTCCAATAAGAACAAAGGACTGGGCATGGTGAAATTCAATATACCCAAATCTTTATTTCTCCCAACATATTCATTGAAGAAGTATCAGGATACCACCATACATTTGATGGCTGCCTGGTCCTGCCAAAATTGGTGGGTTTGAACTACATTCAGTTTCCAGCCATTGCCTTGTATCTAAATATCCTGTGCAAAGCAAAGTGGTTTTGTTGGTATTCCCTACCAACCAACAAGCCCCCCACTCTTGGTTTTAGTAATGTGCTACACTACCGCCACAAGATGACCAAGATAACTCAATGACATGAGCTACATCTGTATCTACATCTACTGCAGCAATTCAGTTAATATTACAGATTTTACAATTACATTGTCACGACTTAATTGAAGGCCTAAATTGCAACGGTACAGAGGCATTAATATGACAACAATATGTGCATTCACTGCATACGTAAGGATTATAGCCGGCAATAACTCTCTATATTCAGAATATCAAAATGACCATAAATAATGTTAAAATACACTGCTAGACATGTTCCATATTAAAGTATATGTTATCCGCATATGTAGGTGTTGGAGCTTGGTCCAGTTAAGTGACAGCATTCTACAGGCACATTTCCAATTTCTTTTTCATGCAGCATGCCCAATGGAGGAAGTCCAAGCTGTGGCCTTTCACATGACATCATAAAAGTCTAATTTATCACCAGCCACCAAACATCTAGAAAATCATAACATCCTTTCAGGAAAACTGTGTGGAAAATAATCAGATTTACTTTGATGAAAGCTTTATTACACTTTGCACAGTAACCCTTTAAACAGAACAGCTAAAATGAACTAGGATAATGCCTGTAGTTCAGGCTTTAAGCATTGATTGGCTCGTCAGACCAAAGGAGAGAACAGAACCAATGCCCAGTGCAGTACAGACCAGATATTTTCA
This sequence comes from Rhinella marina, assembly GCA_900303285.1. Lineage (NCBI taxonomy): Eukaryota > Metazoa > Chordata > Amphibia > Anura > Bufonidae > Rhinella > Rhinella marina. Next base: position 827,424 of record ONZH01016043.1, on the reverse strand, counting down.
GAACTGAATGGGTTACAGTATCTCAATGTTCTTATCTGGATTGTGTTACTATCTCACTGTTTCATTGTTGGCAACATTTTACAATTTGCTCAGCTAGAGAATAAGATACAAATTAATCTGTTACTTTGAGTCTTTCAGGGATTATTTTTCTTCTGTTTATTTAACATTGTTCTTCCACTTAGAAGTCTGTTTAAAGCACGTTTCCGAAACGTTGTCCAATTGACAATTTACCGCAAACTTATATACATACTGTACATCATCCACACAAGCGGTAAATCGCCATAAATCACTGCTGCTAGTGGTGAAAAATTGAGGCAGAGAGGCAGCATTAGAAAAAAATGGCAGAATCAATGGCGGTGTTTTAGATAGATATAGATGAAAATACAACTAGAAAGGATGGCTCCGCATTCTTTTAAACAGTAGGGGACCATAAAAATGTATTAAAGGAGCTGTCAACTCCAGCCCATATGCCCAGTCAGAGCATAAGGAGGTCATGGGAAAAGGAGGAAACAGTATGGGACTACCACACTGTTAGCCAAAAAGGAAAGCTACTACAAAGAATTACTCCTACTCTGGATGACTCAGTCTGACTAGAGAACATGAATGTCATGGGAGGCATCTTCCATTTCAGAAGGGGTTTCACAGCTGGGACACCATGCAATCACGATAATTAGTGACACTTCCCAAGGGCAGGTAAGCAAAAAGGTAATAACAGAAAAAGTAGTTCCACTGAACTAGCTTTCCATATAAATTCTTCACAGATTATGCCAGAGAGGAAGAACTTTCTGTAATTAATGTTATGTTAAACAAATACATTGAACATTTTATGTTATACATTTTCTTACACCCACCAATTCCTGATATCATCCTTAGATTGGTGAGTGTAGAGAGTCCGTGGACAACAATTTACAATTCAGTAGTAGAAATGACAATAACACTTGTTTATATATGGATGTTCAATGTTCCTTTTAGGTCTCATACACCAGAAAGGAACATGTGCAGAAGGCAGTAGGCAGGGGTGTAACTACCATAGCAGCAGACCATGCGACTGCTATGGGGCCCAGGGCAAGAGGGGGCTCAGTCTTAGTTGGGATTATCTCCTCTTCTACTGGAGGTGAAAACTTGGTCAGGACTCTACCCTCTGAAAGAACAACTTTTAGCAAATGAGGCAGTGGAAAAAATGGCCCAAGGGTCATTGAAAGTGGTTTAGGCGGAAACCCTTCTGTCCTGTGTGGAGGACCTGGTTTGATCCTTGCTATAGGGCCCTTACTTCTCTATGTATGCCACTGGTAGTAGGATTAGTACTATCACATAAATCTATGGGAGATTTTCCCTGTAATAAAGCGCCCAGTGGAAGATGACACAACAGAAGTCTAGGGTTGCCCAAAACTCTGTATAAAGGTGGATTTACATGGGACGATTCTGCAGCCGATTGTCAGGAAAGAAGCGTTTCTTCCCAACAGCTGACTGCTCATTTAGTGAAGGAGACTGCTGCATTTACTTTGTTCTCATACAGATTCATGGTTTCTGAGCAGCAGATCACTGTTTAGACCACACGATCTGCAGCCCAGAAACTATGATCGGTGCATGAAAGACAGGATCAGCGGCACAGTTACACGGGCAGATTGTCCATTACCAAGAACGGTCATTCCAAACAATCTTGACATTTATTGTAAATGCAGCTTAACTCAAAGGTTCTACTGAAGCCACAGTTTGGCGAAGTGCATGGGGCCTTCTTGTTTTGTGCATATATACTGGGCTATTATCACTCAGAATCATTCAAAACGTAACTACGGTTGTTACATGGACACACACAACCTTACCAATATAATAATACTTTACAAAAAGGATTAGTCATATGAAAGCAATGGGGCGATAAGTTGACTGCTGTACAAAAATATTTCTGAATTCATAATTAGGCAATCGACCTGTTCAATTCTGCTGATTTGGATAGGATCCCATGTAATGTGCCTTATTGTTACACAATGTAATTGAGCTGATTAAACCATTTATCTTTGTGTGCACAACTTATAGCAACTCTGGTCTCAGCAGAATGGGAAAAATAAATTCTATCGGACATATTAAATATATTTAACCAATGACCCCATCTGGATAACTTCCAAAGTACTGACATGATGACAGACAAGGCTGGGGCCCTCTTTCAGTTTCAGTAATACACAGAATTAATTAGAACAATCCATTATTTACTAAGAATCGGTCTGTAGATATTTGTGTTTTCTAATATATATTTTATTATGCAGAAGGCATGAAAAGGGCAATAAAAGAAGACATATCCTTCCATTTGAGTTAATTAGCCTTTTATTGATGCATAGTTTGAGCAGAAAGACCTGTTCCAGCTAGTGCTAATAACACAAGAAGACACAAACTGTCTGGTAGTTTGCCTTCAGCTGATACCTATCACACCTTAAGTAATGGTAATTTACATCCTTACATTAAAGGCGCCTCTATGACAGTTCACATACTCTGCTACACCAAGAAGTATCATCAAATGCAATCTGCCCTTTATTTGAACTGTGTAAGGAAACGCCTTAACTTATAAAAGATAAAAAAAACTGGAAATATTCCAATTGTGTCTATTCGCCTCCTGCTTTACCTCAGGACAGTACGTTTGTCTTAATGTGAGGCTTGAGGTGAGATCTCAGTGGTGCTGAAATAAAGCGTCTAGCATGGTACTACTGTAATACAAGGTGAAGGGTTGTGTAAATAAGGTGCAGTAAAATGTTAAAATAATAGGTGCACTGGTACAGAAGGATGTTTTAACAGCATAATTATTAGGCAAAATCTTGTAGTATGCCTGGTGCCAGAATTTAGCTTCTCTTGGACATATAGTCATACACAGAATAAATCGTTTAACGTTGTGGAGATGCCTACTCATGTCTTCACTGAAGAATGTGGTCCTATTTTGACCACATTCTCTGCTCCACCCAACAGGGTCCTCTTGATTTTTAGAACATTGTTACTGGCATAAGCTTCGTTTAACACACATCAATATTGCAGAAATACCGTAGGATATGTGGGCACTTAAAAAAAAACAACTTTAAGGATCCAATGTCCCAGTCAAACAGCTTATTTATCTTGCTAGGGTGGTATAGTAAGTTGACTCTGATTATCACTCATGTTTATATATTTGACCACTGCCACTATAAATCTTTACATGTTCAGGATTCTTTATGCCAATGTTGGGAATGGATCATAAACAGAGGGCATTTGTAGGGGAAAGGCTGAGTCTTCTGTTCTTTTCAAATCCATTCCTGTTTTGGCTGCATCATAAAACCTCAATGTAGAAACCCAGCCTAAGATGGACACATAAGCTGCATCTAAATTAACCCCCTACACTTCCAAGTGCAACAGAAGTGTAATTCTCTTAGAAGACAGAAGGTTAAACATTGTTATAAACATTCACATTCTTGCTAACTGAGCTTAAAACCTGGACACATTTCCTTATGCAATGCTGTTGCTACCCACTGAGGTTTATTTTTCTAACTGTAGTGAAAGGTTGCTGCCTCTGGGGCATGAAAATATTCACCTCATTTGCATGCATCCCTTTCTTTTTTTTTTTTTTTTCTGCCATAGTTTATATCTAGGTCAAGCTAAAGAAGAACCTCCGGAATTTTTAAAAACTTAGCATTTCTTTTAGATTTAAAATGTTTTACTAGTTATAATTGTTCTTGTTAATACATAACCAATTTTTGATGTGAACATTTTTATGTGATTTTGAAAACAGAGTTTATACCTGTGAGCTATAAACTATAACTAAGCAGGGGCAGCATTACACCATGGCACACTATTAATATCAAATATAATTTACAAATGCAAAGGTTACAAACTGTAATTTTTAAAAAGTTTGTTTATTGCATTTTTTTTCTTTGCAACTTTATTTTCTAAATGAAACTTAGCTTTTTGAACATTTCAGTCTCATTAGGGGATTTTACCTGATATTCCATGGGTATGATATGTTCATCAAAGTGTGGGAACTACCATCATTTTTCAATATACATGTGGGCCCAGGCATGTTGTTGATATAAATGCTCTTATTAGCAAAAAGGACAATTTCCTTGGAAATTATTTGCACTTGATTTACAAATGTTAGTGTACAGGAAGGAAGCTACTACCATAACATCAAGTAGGTCAGTTAAAACTCTGATTTCAGATTATAGCACCTCGTCTCTTTCAGACAGTCCCATGCATGCATTACTGTTGGCTATGTAGTCATAGAGGTCCAAATGTTGCATATATAAGGGAAGGTTTACATACATTTAAAGATCTACCCAAAATGCCACAAAGTCTCTCTGGTCACCAGAAGAATTTTCACTTTGGCCGCTTATACAACTTTTTGTTTACTAGTATTATTGTAATGATATGATATTTTGATTTTCTGAATATAATTTATAAGTTAGTAACTTAAAATTGTTTCAGTTTTTTTTTCTAATGAATTCCCAGTAAATGAAGCATTTCTCATTCCTGGTTGAAGCTTTGGTATGAAGAACCACTAGCTGAATGAATCTCAGGTCTGAAAGCTGGTCATCTACATTAAATATTTGTAATTGAGACCTGTCATATGGACAGGGGTTGTCTTTTAAAGGGAACTTGTCACACTGAACATACAGTACAGTCTGATCGGCAGCATGTTATAGAGCAGGAGAAGCTGAGCAGATTGATATATTTGTTCATTAAACTCTTCTTTCGATCTGTGCTTAGCCCACCAGGTGGCCCATCAATGACTGACAGCCTTCGTTTCTTAAAGTGAATCGGTCACGCCAATCTTGGACCATTATATACAGTAATACATGAGTATCACTGCAGATATCTATTTTTAATTTTCCTACTGCCCCCCATTTTCTCGATGTCAGCATTTAGAGCTTCACTAAAATACATTGTCAGGACTGCTAAGCATGCGCACAGGAGTCCTCTCCATTATGTTAGCACATCACAGCAGTCTAGACTGTGCTTTTCACTGCAGCTTTGAATGCTGACAGTGGTTGAATGCTGATCTGGACTCCTTATGTGCAGTACTACTCATGTATTACTGCAGATAATAGTCCAGAATCACTGTGGAAGATTTTCTTTTAAGGGGTTGTCTGGGCTTTGGTGAAAGTCCTCCTGTGTGCTGATCTGTGGATGGAAGAAAGTCTACTCAGTCCTTATCCCTCCACTGCACCGCTGTTTCCACCATATCTGCTGCGCTCATGTGACCGCTGGGACTAGATGGAGGACCTTCAGTTCAGGTCCCAACAGAATGTGTTCTTTAGTCTTCCTTTTCAACTGCATACTTCTTCTAAATTATTTGTTACAATATTAATTCATTTAGCACATTTAGTTTACAGGATCTAGAACCCACTTCCACTTGAAACTCTGCACAGTTTATTTACTGACCCTATTATATTAATTTAAAGTTAACCATTGGAGTCTCTAGCAACATTTACATCAAGAAAGACTTTTCATTCATTTACTAATGTGCTGTTCGTTATAGTGAACTGAGTAAAAATATAAACGCTAAATGAAGAACAAAGTGTCATGGTCCAGTGAAGTAAACTGCAAGTACAAAATCTGCATTTAATTCCTTGTTAAGGCATAGTTAAACAGCAAAGAAACTAGGACTTATCAGATGGAAAGAGTATGCACAACATGAGATAAATAAATGCAGACATATAAGTTGCTAAGTTACAGTTCTCTTGGCACTTGTCCGTGCCTTTGGCGCTTTCAAGTAATTATAGTTATGTTCTTTATATCGAAAAAAAAAATCTAATCAAAAGCTGAAGCTGATTGTGGTAGTGTCTTCTTCTGCACGTAGGCAATGGCTGGCATTTTCCTGACTTAAACACTGCTACTCATCTTGACATCACACCTGTCACACAGGTTAGGAAACCATGATTAATAAAACAACAAAAAAAAGTGATAATCCTAACAGCATTTAGAGAGCCTCCCTAAATCACACACTTCTTCCTTCTCTTCACATAGGACAGTGTTTGCCTACTTAATAAGTAGGATTATGAGTTCCTAAAGCCAGATGCAAGGTAGAAACTCACACACTATGCAAATCAGCTGTGCTAGGATACAGAATCAACAGAACATAATGCAGAATACCACTGAATTTCTTAATGATGCCAGGCTCCCTCAGACTATAAGACAACAATGAAAATCATAACTACTGCAAGCCAGGACAAGATAATAAAGTCTCAGAATGGATTTACCAAAGGGTAAATTAGTATTTCTATTAAGCCAAAGTTATAGTAAGTCACAAAGTACAAGAACAAAATCTGAAAAAGTCATGTGTAAAAAAAAAAAGACTAAAGTATGCATTTGAGAAAACAGGTAAAACACAACCACACCACTGTAAAGGTAAAACCACAAACAATACTTCAGAAGTAACTGGGATCAAGATACAGCCTTTCACTGCTCATTAAACCAAAATCAAACATTAAGTGGTCAGACAACCACCAAAGGTAACCACTCTTAAAGAACGACAACCAAGGTGACCAGAACACCATCCATCCTATAATTTCCTTCTAATGTCAACTCTGAATTACGTAAAATCTGATTTAATCAGTCAATAAGGCGTTCTAGCTTTCCAAAATCAAGGTATACAGTAAGTCAAGTGTTGGTGAAGTAGCCCCCTCTTAAACTGAGACAGAAAGTCTATGCAATGAAGCCTAGCACCTTTGAGAAGGAAGAACTGGTTTGTTTTTAGACCAAGAATGTTGAACTTCCAAGCAGCCCAACCAAATATAAGTAGGGAGGAAGAGGAATGGAACACATAATATTGTTTATTTGGGCACCAATAGCACCAAGATACAATTTCATTTTTCAATGTCTTCATAAAATAGGAGGCTTCAGAGTGAACTGTAGGATCCAAGACATATTTTCTTCACGAGTGAAGGGTCTGCCTATACCATCCTCTATTTTCAGAGAAGAATGGAGGATCAAAAGGTAAAGGTCACCCCTCCCCTGACAAGCCAATGAAGACGAAAGACTGCAAAAGGGGCTATTGTCTGGGTAGTTTACTAAGGCCTATCAATATTTGAGGGCCAATATACTAAGTTACGAGACATGGTCTGGAAAAAAGTTTTAAAGGGGTTGTCCCATCTTGCTGTTTCCATGAGTTACAGAAGTAGCGTAGCTTGTTCTGCTACACTGTTTGCACAGCTCCCATTTACTACAATAAGCTGACCTACTTGACTGTTTTCCCGAGACTGGCTGCATGGGTCTGGCACTTAGACCCATCTCGCCATAGAAACCGAGACAATGGACAAACTGTTTAAGGGTGTTGGTCATGAGAACAAAATCAGTACGAAAAGTATTTTTCAAAAAACTCAACCTTCTTTTGCTATTATTATATAATACAAACCAATATGGACCCATACTTTGTGTTCCAAATTACCCTTACTAGAAACAAAGCAATTAAGAGTAAAAATCACATTACAAAGCAGGACAAAAACAACTCTTAACACATCCTAATATGGCAAAGGATTGTTGGGAGGGAAGCATTCCTTATTACATGCAGCGATCTCCTCTGAATCATGGGAAGGAGCGATAGTTATGCCATCGCTTCTTCCCATGCTGTATAGTGGCTTGACAGCAACAGATCATTATTGGACACCACGATCTGCCGCCTGCAAAAGATAATGAGCAAACGTTTGCTCGTTCATCAGGCAATCGGCGTCAGTATTACACTGCAAGATGATCACTAATAAGCATTCATGCGAACGCTCATTAGCAATTATCTGCGTAAAAAAAAATCAGGCAGTGTAATACAAGCTTTAGTCCACCTCTCCCTTACCAGTACATACTCTATTAACTGTTCAGACTTCACTTTTTAATCATATGTTGACTTCACCCAAAATAACAGAAGCAGCCCTGGAAATGATAGCATGCCACTAGTGACACCATTACGCCTATCAATTTCACAGTTCTGTTACTTGGGGAGAGATTACAGAATTACAAAGACAAACAATAGTTCCTGAGAACTTGTGTGGGTGGCTCAAACGCAATAAAACTTCCCAATTGGGGACTGCTTGTTCAGTCAGATCTGTGTCTACTCTTTTCATTCCTCTCCATAGAAAACAATGAAACCTGAAAATCTAAAATAGAATTGGCTTATATGAGGTAATACTGCCCACATAGCTTTAAAGTAAATATCCACTCTTTAATAAGATTCGTGTTTGTTCAATTGTTTTAATCTAAATAAGTTCAAAATTCTGCACTGATTAATTTTTAGATATATCTTTATCGGAGTTAGAGCTCTGTATTTTTCTGAAACATAGCTCCAGATGCCCTGCATAGACAAGATTAAAAAACAGCCTACTTTAGAGTGATCTTCGCAGATTACTGCATGCAGTCATACATTAAAAGGGGTTTCAAGGCTGACAATACTGATGATCTATCTTCAACATAGATAATCAATATCAGTTTGGAGGGGTCCAACAACTGATAGCCCCACTGATCAGATGTTACCTGCAGCCACCATAGTCAGAACTACCACTGAGAACAGAGCCAGAAGTACAGCCCTGTTCAAAGTGTAGTGGCCATGCCAGGTTACTGCAGCTCCACTCTCATTCAGCTTCGGGTGTTAGACCACAACCGATCTGCAATTGATGACCTATCCTAGGAGATCACTACTGTTAGCCTGGAAACCGCCTTTAAAATCAATAGTTATACACAGTATATGCTCCTAAACTCTCTCTAGTGGCTGCAGAACTATGTGACTGGATATAGAAAGGCACTCAAAGGGCAAATACGTCAGGACCTGCGTCTCAAGAAGATGATGTAGTCCGCTCACCTGTTTACGTTGTGCTAGCCTGAGCACAAAACCAGTATGAGCAGAAGAGAGGAGTAGTGCTGGTTGGTGCAGCCAAAACTATCAGGAATCCTTGGGGCAGGAGTCAAACCGCTGGTGGGGTGAGGTATGACAATGGAAATTGGCAAGACTGAAGTCGGTGAGCTGATCGTTGATAGTAAGAAGGGCAGTACACAACCAGACGTGAGTATTACGATGAATTGGATTTTATTTTGGGTCTTCAACCCAAAATAAAATCCAGTTCAGAGCTCTGTATGTGAATAATCGAGCTCAGACTATTATAAACATACATTAAGAGATTAATAGGCAAAGAGTTTTGAGCTTGAGCAAAATTTTGCTACTTTTTTGGGGTTTTGCTCCTGTGCCCCACTTTTTCTAAAAAGGGAGCGGGGCTGGGAGTGGCATAGCCAACCCATCAAATTTATTATGATTTACGCCTAGTAACTCATGTACATTATACCGGAAATCTATACCAGCTTCTTTACTGGTGTAGATTTTAGTTTTGGCACATGGATCCGAGACATGCGCCTCTTAATAATTGTGGTGCATCTGACGTCAGCGGGTGACAGATTAAGACATGTACGTAGAACTCCGGTCTTAATAAATGTTTTCCATGGTATTAAAAGGTGGACATTACAGGATATTTATTATTGTAATGAGAACTTTTGATTGATATTTTCTTAGCGGGCATAATTTCATATCACAGTGTAGAGGCCATATAATCATCTTGTCAGGCTTACACAAGGCAAGACAGCCACCAAGAAAATGACTATACAAGATGGAAAATACTATAGGTCTGCAGCTTTTATGACCAGCATCAGTCACTGATACTGCAGTATTTATAATAATTTATAGCTTGCATTCATATATTCTGAAGAAGTAAATCAAAAGTAAAACTATCTTCTTAATGCTAATCTCGTCTTACCATAAGATAAAAACAATATCGTTTAATACTATTGCAAAGAAATACACCTTTGTCTCGAGAAAGTAAGATCTAAAGATCAAAGTTATTTTTCAGGCACATAATTTAAACTGAAGCCCAAAACAATTCCATGTTAAGAAGGCTCCATGCATTTATATTCCTACTGACACAAAAGCAACTTTATATAACAAATACCCCCAGAGATAAAGTACAAACCGTTCCACTTGTGGTAGCCGTGCGGTTTTAATCTGAGATGGTTTTAGCATATGGTTTCCCCACAAGAGATCCTCCATTTGCATAAAAATGTCAGTTTTCTACTATTTGATACTCAGATTTACTCTGGAACCATGAGAACAGAAAGTCATGCAAACAAAATGCTATACTGTATACTTGTTTATGTGACTGAACATGTCCTTCATTATACACACACGCCATACGATAAATTCATTTAATTGTACAAATGTAATATACATATTCACTGGGAAAGAAAGCCTCAGAGCTAATCTGTCCTCATTCCATCGCTTCGTTTGAAGTATTACATATGAATGGCACATTTCTGGCAAAATTACAAATTAATCTGAGAGCGCAGAATCCACTTTTTAACTAAAACAAAAAGAAAATTGACACACTAAAAACACAACACAGATAAAGTTGAAAAATAGTTCAGCATGAGATTGTCTGTTTCCTATTATTTAGGCATTTCTGATGAACACATTACGTATGTTCATTCATTTACATGTAATAGTGGTTACCACAGCAAATCAGATTTTTGCTGTTCTTGGATTCAGATTTTTCCCCCCCCAAACCCGAGAGAGTATAATTACAAAATACAAGTGTATATCAGGAGAAGTAGTGGGCAGGTCTTTTTTTCCTCTTTACATCATTGCAATGAAATAAAATGGTACATTAACTAAGCATGTTGCTCTAGAATTATTGCGTTAAATGCGCCATAAAGAATGGTGTGTTGATTTGTGCCATATACAGTACAGACCAAAAGTTTGGACACACCTTCTCATTCAAAGAGTTTTCTGTATTTTCATGACTATGAAAATTGTAGATTCACACTGAAGGCATCAAAACTATGAATTAACACATGTGGAATTACATACTTAACAAAAAAGCGTGAAGCAACTGAAAATATGTCTTATATTCTAGGTTCTTCAAAGTAGCCACCTTTTGCTTTGATTACTGCTTTGCACACTCTTGGCATTCTCTTGATGAGCTTCAAGAGGTAGTCACCTGAAATGGTATTCCAACAGTCTTGAAGGAGTTCCCAGAGATGCTTAGCATTTGTTGGCCCTTTTGCCTTCACTCTGCGGTCCAGCTCACCCCAAACCATCTCGATTGGGTTCAGGTCTGGTGACTGTGGAGGCCAGGTCATCTGGCGTAGCACCCCATCACTCTCCTTCTTGGTCAAATAGCCCTTACACAGCCTGGAGGTGTGTTTGGGGTTATTGTCCTGTTGATAAATGATGGTCCAACTAAATGCAAACCGGATAGAATAGCTCATTTATGGCAGAAAGAGGCAACTTTTTGCCAAAAAGTTGCATTTATGAAAAGAAAAAACTACTTGTCGTGGGAACATGTGATAGGTAAGTAATAAAAGAGGATGCATTTATTTTTATCTAATATAAATGAGCTAAACAACAGGGTTTTGTCAGTAAATTGACAGTCAAAAAAACAAAACAATAACAAAAACGCCCCGAGTCTGAGGCAAAAGTCGCTATTTACTACAGGAACTGTAGAAAATATGCTTCAAAAGTCGCAAATATGTTTCAAAAGTCACAAGTGCGGTCTGGCAGGGTTGGCTACAATAGGATATTTCAGTTTAAAAAAGTTGCATTTTAGTGCTATTGGCGTTAAAATGTCGCAAATCGAGAGAAATAGGCGGATAATGACGTTTATAGTTTAAAAAGGTACATTTTAAAAGTGGTGTGTGACTTTTGATATATGCAGTGAAACAAATCAACACTTTGTTGTAATGTTAGCATTTTTTGGCGCAAATTACGCCACTATTGATAAATCTGCCCCAAAGTGTTAAATTGAGCCTCCCATTGATGCATAGATGAGACGTTGGATCCTTTGGGTGCTAGCACACATTGTGGTGGTGCTGCATTTTGGATGCGGCAAAAAAAAGCATAAAAAAGCATGCACTACAGCACTGCTATTATTTAAACCTACTCATATTGTATTAATTGCACCTTTTTGTGTTATTAATCACTCATATCATATGATCAGTATAATGAATATTACTCATTTATACATTTTGATGTTGATATAGGCTACCATATTACAATATATATGTATTTCTCTATACTTAAGAGATCTTTAGTCAACAAGAGTAACTCTCAAACTAATTACCTGTAAAGGAATGTCAGGCAACTTGAGATAATTCCCACTAAGAAGGAGTGTCCAATTCACACAAAGTAATTATGGTTATATCACTCAATTTCCTTGTTACACATCTCACATCACAAGAACGGATTTGATTTCATACCTAGGTTGAAGATATTGCTAGAACAATGTGACAGGATATGATCAGCTAACTAGGAGCAGTAAAGAAATGCCCAAAGTGACTAATATAAACTCTACACACAAGCATTAACAAACAATGGACTACAGGTATCAATCATGGTGGTTATTAAATTATGGGTTGTCCAGGATTAGAAAAACATGGGTGCTTACTTCCAGAAACAACCCCACTCCTGTCAACTGATTGCAGCTCAGCCCCATGCACTTCAATAGAGCTGGGTTACAATACTAGACACAACCCATGGACAGGCATGGTGCTGTTTCTGGAAGGAAGCAGTCATGTTTTTCCAATTCTGGACAACCAAGTTATAGGTGTTGTCTCACACTACATTAGTAAGTACCTTGTATTAACTTAGTGCATGTTTAACCCCTTAGTTAAATAATTCATTTTATCCTTAAGGGTCAATAACATTTCCCACCTTTGTGTTCCATCAGTCATAACTTTTTAATTTTTTCTTCTAAATTCTTTTTTTACTTTTCAGGATTCGTTGTAGTTTTTCAGGAATCAATTTGGGGTATATATAGTGTAGTAAATAGCTTTTATTATTTTATTTTTAGGGTGAAAGACAAGAGAACAGCAATTTTAATATTTTGTAGAAATCATTTACGGCATTCACTGTGTGGTAAAACATAACTTTATTATGTGGGTCAGTACACACTATTTTTCCTTTCCTCCTGCAACTGTCAGCTATGCTGCTGCTCCCCCTACTCCTCCAGACTGAAGGAGGGGGGGAGGGGCTGATTTAGCTGCTCATATCTCTGGTTTGGTAGCAGCTAGAGATATGGATAAGGCATTCCAAGCTTTCAAACAATACCAGAATGGCAGCATTATCTTCAGTAAAGGGGAAGATATCACTGTTAGAAATCGGAATACGGTGAATATAGCTGAAAGTAAAATCAGGTTTTACCCGCAATTATTCCGGACTCGATTTCTACCAGTGATGTCTCCTGTTTATCTTGGGCTAATACTGTCAATTTAGTCTTGTATGAAAGCCAGGAGATATCAGCAGCTAAGGCACCTCCCCACCCCTTCATTTCCACAACAGTTAAGTACTTTTCCCACAGCTTGAGCTGAGCTTGGACAAAACAGTTAGGTGGTTAAGGGCCTTTTGTTCTGCTTCTCAGGTTTATTAATGATGCCTGGTGATTTCATAAAAAGTAATTACTACATGGTACTATCATTATATGTGTGTTTATGCCTAGACTTATGCTTGCCTAGATCTATATAGGAGGAGACAGCTGACCATGTAATATGTATTGGGGCCTCCCAATGCTCTTCCCACTGCAGATTCCAGGGAAATAAGGATGGGCAATCAAATTTCAATAAGCCTTTGTTCTGTACCTTTGTTCTGATTGGAAATAAGCTGCTCCCAGAGAGGTGTCACCTCTTGCCCCTTGTTTGGCCAACAGCAGTCTAATGTATATGTCCAGCCTATTGTAGTACCAAGGTATTTTCCAAATGGATCACATAGCTTTACTTTTGTCAAGAGGTGGTGTTTAAAAGAGAGAAGATATCTGATTGGCTCAGACCACACAGCACAGCGCCCAAATTATACCAGGAAGACCCTACCCACTAAGAAATCATGAGCCAGCAGAAGAAAGGGAAACTCACAAAATAATCAGAGACACAACATTCTGACTACATCTAATACACTCCTACAGCTTCTAAAGGGATGATTGAGATGTTTTTTCTGTAATGACATGCATTTTCAAACAACAATTCAATAACATACAATAATGCTAGCTTGGCTACTTACTAGCAAGGTGATATGACAGTAACAGGTACAATTTACAGCACTTAAGGAATAATCAAAGCAGTTCGACATCTACTAATACATCTTGTTTGGTAAGGGTCACGTCATGTGTCACTTGAACCTTGAAGAGATCTAGTTTCCGATGTTTTTTCCTGGAAGACCACGCATATTGTCTAATGGGTGGAGGTGCCACTAGACTCACTGGATTGTATCTATTATTCGAATTATCCTCTTTACCAGCAGAATTTTGTGATTATAGTTTACATGGCTGAAGATTCTCCAAGTTGTCCACAGTTAACCTAAGAACCAATCTGCAGAATGCAGGTTGTCATCAAGGTATCCTGCAGTCTAAATAAAGCGCTACATACAGTTTTCTGAAGGGCAGGCTGCTTGAGTTCATGGAATGTACCTGCTTTTAAAGTGATTATGAGATCCCATTCTCTATTAGTCTACATTCAAGGTAAAAGGGTTCACTGATGGCTTACCCACCACTGGGACAGACAACGATCAGCCAGTTTACTTAAATGTGTTGCGCTCCAGTACCAGGCATAACCCCACTTATATGGATGTTCCTGAGTGCTGCAGTGGGCAACCTTGCCCTTTATTTCTACCTATTATTGGGACCCACTGACGGCCTATGGTAAGGATAGGCCATCAATATAATGTGATTTTGTACTATTAATTCCTCTATAGCAGTCTTCTGTCAACTATGATGATTATTTTGTCACTATGATTAGAATGGTTGGAAATAATAATAATCTTTATTTATATAGCGCCAACATATTCTGCAGCACTTTACAATCAGAAGACGGTTGTTTATTTCCACTGACCCTCTAATATTAGCAGAATTATGTCTTCATAAAGAATCATACACAGATTGGACTAAAATAATTCTCAGACCCTACATTTTAAGGGTACATGAGTTACGCATCTGCGCATCGTATCTGGACGAAATTTGCTGCGACAAATTCTACACCATATTGCGCGGATTTCAGTGTGTACACGTGTCTGCACTATTCCATTTTTCATGAGAACAGATTTGTTGAGATTCTTACCAAAAAAAACCTATAAAACTATATATCAATCTGCAATGTGGTGAACAAGACTTTCTTATGGACAAAGCAAAAAAACAGACAGGACACATTTTCTATGCTGCTTCAACTCTGCACTGATACCCTAAACAAGCTGCTTATGATAGAGAATGGGTTGCTTCTAACAATCTATTGCAGAAGTGAAGTCTGGAATAAAGGTATATATTGCAATAGAAATGTTTAATATTCTTCACCAAAATATGCAAAAATGTATTTGTTATATTGGATGAAAATCCACTACTACACAGATACATAATTTAGAGTCATTTTATGAACAGTAATTATATAATAAGCAAATATTTATCATATGAATGACATTAATGTGCATACCATAAAAAGCAGGGCCCCACCTAGCATGTGCCATTTATAATATTTCTTGTGTGGCAACAGGGTCTCCGGTCCCACTCATCAGAGACTGAATGTGACCTACCTCTGCCCACCTACAGCTACTGTCCTGACTGGCCATTTATATTATTCATAGACTATTACTAAACATTAAACTAACAGGACTGTATTTTTGATATAGTGATATATATTTGATATAGTGTCTCATATATAGACATGCCTGTAACTTCAATACGTGATGTTTCACTGAATGCTTTTACTATGACTTAAGCGGGAAGGGGTCATTCCAAATCTCCACCCATCATTTCACTACAAGAAAATAATTTGTGTAATGGCTTAATTGGATTAATGGAATGAAGGAGTTGAGTTATGGTTTATCACTTTATTACAAGCAACATTCCCAATTAATTTCAGGATCTTGGTGTCATTTGTGATTTAATGACAAAAACAGAATGGGCTGAGTTATAGGCTCCCATTACATTTCACGGGAGTAGTTAATTATGGTTCTGCAACTCCCTTTTCTTACTGACATAGCTTAACTTCATTCCTTTCCACCCCGGCCCAGAGTGTCTGACTGTCTGCCAGGATTCCAGTTGACCCAGGACCTTGAATACTTAAGATACTGAAGGATCTATGTGACTAGCAATGAAGAGAGAGACCACAATGTGCTGCTCTATTTACACATAATAAAGGAACAGCAAAAATGACTGAAAATGAGCGCTTCCTATTCTTTCTTCCTAAAATGTTTATGGCACTTGTCCAGTCTTCGTAGCTTTATACGGCTGCATTAATATCAACTATTCGGCAATTGTCAAACAGGCTTTTTTTTTTATAAACCAGTAACTTAAACATTCCCATAATTATGGGAAATAATTAGTTCCACTGGGGAATATTTACATACTGTAGTGATGGTTACCAAGAATATCTGCATTTTCATACGACATTCCAAGACCTTTAAATTAAAAACACATTTCTTAACAAGTTGCTGGATTATATGCCTGCCATGAAATTATCTGACTTAGTCTGCCCATATGATTTGTAAAGCAGAAGAATTTTACAATCCTGATTTTATATACTCACTTGCTTCAACTGATTCTTTCATTCTGTGTAATGACTCTACATAGGCACACTGGATTAGACACGATCTTTCTGCACTTGCTAAAGGCTTAAGGTAGCACAAATTGAGCATCTAAATAAGGTTTCCAAGGATAAAGAGTTTAAAAAGCCCTCTCCAGAATAAAACACTGAATCCCTTCATGGCCACAGGTGCCAGAACAGCGCTCCACTTTCTCCATTAATAATTCTGTATTATTTTTTTTTTAGACTTGATAAATTTAAGGTTAGGGTCACACAACTTTTTTTTTTTATTTTGTTAAAGCATCTTTTTACCTTAAAAAAAAAGTTTGGTGCAGCAGGACACCAATCCTGTAGTATTCTATTGCCACACATATTATTGGGATCCAGTTGATCAACAGGACAGAAAAAAACGGACAAGCTCCATTTTTCTCTTCCATTGAAAAAAATGGATCCTGAAGGAAACTTGACAAGAAATAGTGCTATCACTCCTGCATGACAACTTTTTTTTTCATGAAAAGCCATCTGAAAGTGTAGGTGACCGACAGATACTGCATCTCTGTATACACACATACACAGAATTCTATCAGTACCTGATAACACCTCCCCTGTGTACTGAGAGCTTGTCGTGGGGATGGTCTTAAGTTAGAAAAAGCAGAGATATAAATGTATAAACTACAAGTTTTACAGAATCTTTTCCCATAAAACTATATATCAATCTGCTCTATAACATGCTGCCTGCAGATTGCACTGCATTTTGTGGTGACAGGTCCTCTTTAAAGCTTACCTACAGTTTCAGATGGCTTTTCTTGACTGACTCCCTGGTCGGGCAGTTTAGTTGATGGGATTGTTTATACGAAAGATCCCATGGACGACTAATCGCCCGAAATATGGTCGATCATTATCTCAAATGTATGGTCAGCTTTAGCGATCCCTATGCCTTTTGATCACACAGAGAAAAGAAGTTGTTCACCAGTGATTGTCTATCTCCAGCTATCCCCACCTAATAACCTCTCACACATTAACTGCAGTGGAGTAGGGTATTCATGTTCCAATGATCTTTCCTATTAAACAAACCAAGGGCCGCTTCACAAATATTGGGTGATCCGACTCAGTTGCCTTCTAAAGTGGTCAGGGGCGGACTGGGAACTTAAAGTGGCCCTGGAAAAAATACTAAAAGTGGCCCCATTTTGTAGTTGGGTCCCAATTGATGGAAGGCAGGGGCAGTAATACCATATTGTGGCACATTATACCGCCCCAACAGAGCCAAATACCACAGCCCATCACAAAATACATCCCCAAAAACTTCCACTTGCTGGCAATTAGGAGGGCCCAGATGGCCCCCTGAGGATCGGCCCACCGGGAAATTTCCCTGTAAGGTCTATGGCCAATCCGCCCCTGAAAGTGGTGCAGTAAATGTCGGAGGGGAACTTGAGCCAGAACTGATCCCATAGTTTTCCATGGAATGGTTCACATACATCTGGTGCATCAGACAGAAAAATGTGGCGATATCAGTCTATGGAGTCTAAACATTGAAATACAGTACACATATATCAGTTATGTTTTGTTCCTGGCCTAAAACAACTGGCTGGGTACAACTAATATATGTGAAGCAGGCAAAAGTTGTGATATTTACAACATCTGCTGCATTCAGAAGTGGGTGAAGCTAATAAAAAATGTTAATTTAAAAAAAAAAAGTCTCAACTTTTGGATTGGTTTGGTGGCATGCAACAAAAAAAAAAACAATAAAATAAAAAAAATAAAAACAAAAACCCCAGGATTCACAAAAACATGGACCTGTACCCAAGTAAAATTAATGTATTAAATTACAGAAAAATAGTTAAGTGAAATTATATTAAAAAACAGGCAGAACATTGCAAATAGAATAATAACCTGGAATTGACTCATGGTATGCTCCAGTAAAATGTTACATATGCTATTACATGCATGGCTTACTTTTTTCCCAATAGCCCCACTATACAAATTATATCAAATTGGCAGGCACAGAGAAACAGTGCTAATTTTAAGGCTGGTGTTGTAATTTTTATGACACCGTTTGCAAGTTTATCTGGCACAAGAAAATAATAAGTGAACTGTACTGCAAAAGGCTCTATAGGAACATACAACACATGGGAACAGGAGGTTACACCAAAATACCTAAAACCAAAGATAAATTAAAAAACAATCAAGTTGTTTGTTTTGCTGGGAAGGTTGACAGATAATCGATTACAGATCCATACCTTACAGCTTTCAACGATAGCAAATACATTATGCAGCATACATATACTGTAGTACATTGTGCTAATCCTTTTATGAAGCCATGCCTCTAACTCGGTCCATTTTCTCTCCACACACAGCAGATCCTGCTTAGTTTCCTTTGTGTCCCCTCTCAGTAATAGTGCTCTACACACTTTCAATAGTAGCACCCAAAAATGATGTTCAAAAAGTGTTCCTTTAATCCATATGTGGAAGTCCAATTACATGCAGCGTTTCAGCTATACCTTAGCCTTCATCATCATCATGCTTGATGAAGGCTAAGGCATAGCCAAAACGTTGCATGTAATTGGACTGCCACCTATGGATTAAAGTTACACTTTTTGATCATCATTTTTGGGTGCTGCCTCCATTTCCTACTATTAATTCCTGGCCACTGAGGAAGGGGTATGAACCCTGAAATGCGTTTGGCCAATTATATCCAGGCAGTGTATATAAGAATCTGGTCTAAGGGAGTGATAAGTCTTTTGATTTAGGAAGTCTTTTTGTCTACAACCAATGGATGGCTGAAAGGACACCTACAGGAGGAAAGCACGAGGGACATTACCTCAACCTCATTGACTTCTAATAACAAAACACACGCCATAGCGTACGCACTTAGTAGAACGAGCACCATAGCGTACGCTTCCAGAAGAACGAACACTAAAGTGTACGCTTCTAGCAGAACAAACGCACCACGTGGGACGCCACGTGGAACGCCGTTAAAAAGGGCACGCTATACCGCTGCACGCTCCTAGGAGGACTTCGCTCCACAACTATACAGGACATCGCACGGCAAATTGATACCCTGAGGAGGAGACGACGCTACTGCAAAGGAACAAGACAGAATACAAGAGTGGAAATGTACTGTAACCAACTTTTATCATTTATTTAACCACTGAACTACCAATGATAAACTACATTATCTCTTAATATTATCTCCTGATTCTTGGAGTAAGCAATGTTATAGAAAAAAGGGATCAGGACCACATCAAGGTGTAATGCTCCAAAACACCTTTAACATATCATAGTGGACCACCATTTCTATACATTTCTATATTTTTCTATTGATATTGTTTTTAGTGATACTGTTTTATTTATATTGTTGATATTGTCTTCATTGATATTGTTGATATTTATCCAGCACTGGATAGGAACACTACTGTTTTTTATTCCTTTTTTAAAAAAAACTTGCTTCCAATAAATACTAGTCATTCTCAATAGATATATACCATATGATTTACTATTGACTATAATTATTGACTTTAATAATAGTCCCAAACAGAGTGTACCATACGTTTTATTATTGATTTTAATAATTGATTTTAATAATAGTCCCAAACAGAGTGTACCATACGTTTTATTATTGATTTTAATAATTGCTCCAGGTGGAGCAGCAAGCCTGTCCAATATACGTTATCTCTTTGTAGGCTCCACTGCTGGTTTTTGGCTCACAATCACTGATGGAAATCAGTAACCAAACACTGACCAAAACGATGATGTGTGAATTAGGCCTAAAAGTGTCCCCACACAGTGATTATGCCTCTTTTGTGTTCTCTCACAGAAAGGATACCCTCTTAGTTCACCACTAGATTAAGAATATCCTCTTTGTGCCCTAACACAGTAGTTTCGCTCCATTAGTGCAACCTCACAGTAGATCTGCCTGCTCTGTGCCCCTTTAAGTAAGAATGTCTCTTTAAAGGGGTTGTGTCACTTCAGTAAGTGGCATTTATCATGTAGAGAAAGTTATTATCTACATTGTCTCATTTGCTGGCTGGATTCCTTTTTGTATCAGATGATAGACTGCTCATTTCCATGGTTACAGACCACCCTGCAATCCATCAGTGATGGTTGAGCTTCCACACTATAGGAAAATGCACTAGCCTATGTGCGCTCCCAAGGACCCAGCCACCAGAGAGACTGACGCTTTATCCTATAGTGTGCAAGCACGACCACCAATGCTGGATTGCAGGGTGGTCTGTAACCATGGAAATGAGCAGTGTATAATTTGATAGAAAAATGAATCCAACCAGCAAAGGAAGCAATATGGACAATCACAATATATTAGTAAGTGGTTTGTATTAACTTTCTCTACATGATAAATGCCACTTACTGAAGTGAGACAACCCCTTTAATGCCTCAACACAGTTGGAGGTGGACAAAACCTATCTTTGTGAGGAAAGGGCTGGGAGTTCTCATTTACAGGCTCATAGCTGTGGCTATATGAGGGGCCACCAGATTAATTTCTGACTCCCTTGCAGATTTTGGGAGACGCAGTTTAGTGGGTCAGGAGTAACTTCTGGAGTGGCCTTTGAAGGTGGGTTCCTCTGCTCTGCTGAGCTGTTGCTAGCAGTATTTAAGATTATATCTCCTGCTTTCCTTTCTAAGGCCCCGTTTACATATGCACTGTGAACTCCGGCAGTCTGTTCCTCTGCTGGAACAGACTGCTGGAGTTCACACTGCATATGTGAACCTAGCCTACGGCTATTTTCACACCTGTGGCACGGGGCTCCGGCAGGCATGTTGTATTTTCGTTCCGACCGCCTCTCGGCAGGGGTTGCCGTGCTGCGGCCAGATCCGCGGCCTGCCCCCATTACAGTGAATGGGGCCGGACCATAGTTCACCCATGGAACAGCCTGCCGGAGCCCCGTGCCGCAGGTGTGAAAATAGCCTAAGACTTTTGTGAGTTTACTACTTTTTCCCCTTCTGATCACATTGGATAGCAGGTTAATGCTTATACTGCCGATACCAGATACCTTGAAGCCTTCAGACAAAATTAGACTGGGGGGGGTAATTTATTATAACCAGCATTTTAGATGCTGGTCTTAAGGCCCTGCGTGGGCTGACCGCTACATAACTTCGGCAGATCAATGGCCGGTTCTAAATCTACGCCAGCTCCCTTGCTGCCATAGATTTAGACCATTTTCTATGCCTAAGGGAGGCGTAGAAAATGATGAATGAGACAGGCCTACCATCCTTTCCACGCCCATGTCATGCCCACTTTTTTTAGACCTGCCGTGAGCGGGGAAAAGTGACAGAACCTTTGTGCCACAGTCTGCACCAGAAATACACCTAATATAGACATATATTAGTAAAATCTCCTTAAAATCTCTGATAGGGTTGTCTGAATTATCTGTGGTAGAACTAAAAGACTGTCTAGGGGGCCTGGTTACATATATAATTTCAGTGACTGGCTACTTCATCAATCTGTTCCTGTATTTGTATAGGTTGCAAAGCTACAGCAGCCCCTTTTAAAATGCTAGTGCACAGGATGAGTCAGCCAGATGAGAGAATACCCTGAATTCCCACAGAAATATGGAGAGCCAGACACCTATAACACTATGACAGCCATGTCAAGCACCCATAACCTTTTCCTTTCATTCAGAATGAAAGATGCATGATTATCAACTGTATCACTTATCAACTGTCGATAAGCGATCGCCCTGCCAAAACATCGGGCAGTCTTATATTGGCTCCAAGTGTGCACATTGAGATAACAGTCATTGTTAAGATGTCCCTGTGCACAACTAAACTCAGAAAGTGCAGAGAGATTTAAATGTATAAACTACAAGTTTTACGGGGTATTTCCCACAAAACTATATATCAATCTGCTCAGCTCCTCCTGCTCTATAAGGGGCTGCCTGCAAACTGCACTGTATTTTATGGTGATAGGTTCTTTTTAACAGCCAAGACTGATAATTTACAAACAAACTTAAACTGCCTTAGACATGATCCTGACAAAACGAGGGACCACACCACTGAAGTAGAGTGCAGACTGTGGTGTGGAGGATTCCGCTCATTCTAGTTTTGATATTACGTGAACATTGCAACAACAGGTAAAAATTCTGCAGGCTAAAGCAGAGGATGCAGACAGTGAAAACAGGTGCAACAATGTTCAAATTGTAGGACTCCCAGAGAGAGCTGTGGGTTCAAACCCGGAGACTATTGCAGAACAACTGATGTAAAATATTCTACCTCCAATTAATCTCACAATGCTTTATAATAGGGAGAGCACATATGATCTCCACCAGACTGCAAAACTGGGGTCTTCCCCATGCCTTTATCATGAAGACACCGAATTACACTACCACTTTGGATGTGCAAAAAAAAGAAGGTAATTGGTGCAGGACAGGTAACGCCTCTGAGATTTGGGTATAAAATATGCCGCGTTGCTGCAGAATGTTATTTCCCACTGACTGTTCTTTATTCTTATGGACGGCTACAGTATTTTTTGATCAGTTGGAACTCAGGTTTTTAAAGGTAAAACGCATGTGATAGTTCAACGTTTGGGGTTAATTTTTTCTATCAGTCTCTTACATTTAAGTTAAGAGGTGTAGGAGCCAGGGCATAGCAACTAGGGGCCATAATACAGTAGTTGGTTTCGGTTCTCAAGCTCAGACAGGTTGGGGCAGTTTGGGTGGGGTGGGATTTGGGATTATGCTGTGGTTTGTGGTTCAGTGTGAATGTGTGAGTGACAGTAGCAGCCATTTTACAGATGTTCCCTGCTTTCACTTTTTCTGGTCTTGGCATAGATGATGACTTGCACAATAATTTCATGGAATGTACAGGGTTTTAACTGCAAGATGATACAGTCTTTAGACTTCAGTTACCTTAAGGGATACAGTCTTGATATTATCCTTCTTTACGAGGACAAAAAATATTGCCTCTTAAGCTACCCTTGATATATAAGGACTGTTCACTCCAATTACTTAAGGTAGGTATGACTCCCTCCCTTTCAGTAGAGTACTATACAAATAGATCCATCCAAGAGGTATGTAATTCTGCAGGCCATCCTGTATATGTCATCATGGTGATTTATATCTCTCCCTGTCCCAAAGAGAGGTTTTAGATGCAGTGGTGGCTAAGGTGTTATTCCCTACAATACCTTTCATACTGCTAGGTAACTTTAAAGCCACCCATGACCATATTAAAGACTGTCTTCATCCTCCACCTAGGTATAATGGTGCTTTATATAATCGAACTGAGTCACATAATCTGATGAAGATCTGGTTTTATCCGAAGCTTAAACAGTTTTCTTGTCACTCAGCTAACTCTGTTACAAATTGACCTGATCTCTTACAAATTTCTGCAGCTTACTATCTTCTGAGGGAGATCTCTGATCATGTTTCACACTTCTGTTCGTTATTACCCAGCCTATGGATCACCCAGTAAGGCTATGTTAACAAAATTTGAACAGACTACTGGAGTTTACTGTATGCTGGATAACACCTCAACTGCTGGAGAAGTACAGTGTTTGTCCAGCCAGCAATTATGCAGGAAAGCTGCCAGATCCCTATTATAGTCAATGGGGATCTGGCAGTGTGTGGCAGTACCCAGCTATGCCAAATACATTAAACTTCTGTTCCTCTTCCGGAGCAGACTACTGGAGTTTGTGACGGAGATGTGAGTATAGTCTTAGTGACTAAACCCTAAGAGGCTTGGTCAACTAAGTTCAAGCAGGAATTGGTGAAGTATTGGCAGAGTAGGAGGTTATTATGTTGGTTATGAAGGAAGTACTTATTTCTGCTATAGTGACTCATAGAACTAAAATAATTCAAGTCTTGATTCTCCCTTCAAGAGATGTTTACCAAAGCAAAACATGCTTTTGTCACCAACTCTACTGGGGAAAATCAGACTGATTGGCTGGCTGCTCAAAGGACATACACTTTGCATCTGACCTAATATACTAACAAAAATATTAGTTCAGTAGCAGATAATTTTCTCTGAGTTGGACAAAAATGGGAGAGCGTTGGCATACCTATCTAAGATGAAAACACTGCAAATGTTTGTGCTAGGCATTTGGAGACTGAAGACCTGCTGATTAGCCCAGATAGATGCTTTCAGTTTGTGACCTATCACAGTAACTTATATGCATCAGTAGAAAGCCTTACATGATTACCATATCCTATAAATCATCGTGCTCTAATGGAGTATTTTGCAATGAGCTGTCTAACCTATGCAACCAATTTAATGCACATCTTTTAATAGCTTTCAACAGTGACTAATTTGAGTTTTTAACGCTTTACGTTTATTAACTCATTGGCTCTAAAAATGGAATTTGTGACTATCGGCACCCAACGCGGGTTACAGTAGGGAGGCTCGTCCCTGTTCCCTCCTGCCATTGGTTGCCCCTCCCCCTCGACATTGGTTGTTTTCATCCATGCACGGGGAGAAGCAGAAGTGGCGGTGAGGGGACCAAGAGCGGCGCAGGGAGCCAGATAAGTATATTCAGTGTGAGGGGCCCGGGCATATGGAGGACATTTTTTTGTCTCAGATAACCTCTTTAATGTTCACTTGATATTGCAGCATTTTGTGACAATTTATATTTAGAAGCCTGCTGTGATGCTTGTAAGTCTATGCAAGTCAGATGTCAGGTTAGTTCTTCATGTACTGACACACATAACAAACTTTGTTAAATGTGTCTATCACTTTTAGCAGGTTTATCAATTATTTAACTAAATTGCCACAAATGATCTTAATAACTCAATATCAATAACAAAGGACTAGCTAGTGACAAAAAGCTCAGTCAGCCAACGAAACAGGTTCTGGACCACACTATACTCAACGTATTAGTTGTTAATGACTCTGGATTTGGTAGGACAACCCTGTTCCTTTCTCTCCTGCCCTGGACTTGAAATACAGCTTCTTCTAAAACCCTCCACTCTTCCAACTTTGAAATACCAATGAGTGCTGATGGTTGATGGCAATGGAAGTCTGGTTGTGCCATGACCT
The DNA here is from genome assembly GCA_900303285.1 of Rhinella marina. Classification (NCBI taxonomy): domain Eukaryota; kingdom Metazoa; phylum Chordata; class Amphibia; order Anura; family Bufonidae; genus Rhinella; species Rhinella marina. The sequence continues at coordinate 801,906 of ONZH01016043.1, read as the reverse complement.
GACTGCAACAAGAGAACACCAACAAGAGAACAACAAAAGAGCACCACAGCTACTCAATCACTGATTATTTTTTGTAGTGGACCTATAGTTCATGTGTGTTTATGTATGTATTTAGGGGGGCTGGCTAGGGTGAGGGTAAAAAAATGTGACAGTTTCAGGGACTTATCCTTTAGGGCAAAATTGTTTTGACTCGGTTCCCATTCAATTGACCTAATGAACCTATACAGGTCACTTTGTTGTCACTCAATATTTATCACCAGAATGCTATCCCCTCAAATAACTACTGAAATATGCAGCCAAATATGTCACCCTGAGAATGCAATGCTGGTAGTAGCGGAAGTGCGATTTTGCTTCAGTGGGTGAGCAACTACATAGTCCTTTATATCCCAGTATATGGAATTTTGAATATGGATGAGTCCAGAGGATGAAGGTTTTGATGCTCTCACTTTCATTTTGACCTTGTGTAATAAGTCCCCATTCAATTAATCTAGATCTGCTCATTTTATCAATATTTCATATTAATTCCTTAATTGACAAAAAGTTACTGAAATATGTTTGACCTCAATACTTAAAAATAATCATAGCAAATCATGTAGACCAGGGATGCCCAACCTGCGGCTCTCCAGCTGTTGTAAAACTACAACTCCTATCATGTCCTGCTGTAGGCTGATAGCTGTAGGCTGTCCGGGCATTCTGGGAGTTGTAGTTTGGCAACAGCTGGAGGGCGGCAGGTTGAGAAGCATCACTGATATAGACTATATAGTTCCCTATAATGTGTACTCTTTACTGTGATAGCAATACTGCAAATTCGAGTTTATATCATCTCATGAGACTAATGCTGGCAATACAGCCTTGGGAGGATAGACATTAGAACATGCACTTGACTTTGCCACTACTAACTCGTCTGCTCTTCTTCATTCAGCAAGGACATCTCGTTCAGGGCTGTACTGGAGAAAAGCTTTCCATCAAATGCTTTGATAAGAGAGCCAGATGTGATCAAAGTTTGCCTATTCATCTTATCTGTGAAGCAACATAACTCAGAAATGAAGCCGCTCTCAGCTTGCTCCTCCCCACCATTAATAGCCATTCAATCACAGATGAAATTGCTGCACATGTACTCCCCGCCAGATGTTATCTTTCCCGGCCTCTACTTATAAACTCAAGCTGAAACCTGAGTGGTTGATGAGACTAGCTAAGCAGTTGTACCTTTGACCTGCTTGCATTAAACTTGCCCAATCAATTTAAGCTTAGTATAAACACTGTTTCCCATAGTCCCTTATGGTTCCAGTGGTGAGAAGAAACGGGCTAAGCCTAAACATTTTCTAGCAGCAATCTTGTCTTACAACACCAGGGGGATTTACCCAGCATCAGGGGCTTTATGAAACCATATGAACATGCTGAAAGAATTAGAGTCTTCTATAACAGATATATTGATGGTGACAGTCATTTCTTAACATTAGCACTCTTACTAGAAGCAAAAACCGAGCACATAGACTTGGAACCAAGTTATTAAATGGATATAATCTGTACTGCACAGCAGCTACTTGATAGGGCAACATGCAGTAGCATTAATGCCACTCTTAAAATATGCTGCTTCTTTAAAACTATTAACCTGTCTGTTCCTCTTAACACTTCCTAATTCACCAAATATCTTCTCTAGAAACATTACAGCTCATGATATGGCTTTAAGCCCAGTACAGGCAAAGGTTCCCTCCCAAGAGCTGCAAATCCATCCTAATATGCTATGATCTAAAACATGAAATAGTCAATACAAGACTAAAACTAGCCCAAACATAACAAATCAAAATTATAAGAAAATAGCTATTTAAACCTAATAAAATTATCACTATTAGTATTTTTGCCACTGAACCCAGATTGACAGGCATGATTAAGAACATACAAAAAGCTTATTACAAAATATAGATCGACCCTTGCTGTCCCACTGGGTTAAGTTGGCCACACATGTGGATCCTGATCTTCCAAAAGACAGAACATTATAAGTTTCTTGTACAGTGCGGCTGAGGAGAACTGGCTTGTTACTTTATTGACATTACACCTGTACATCATTGTTGAAGCATTGCGGTCCATTTATGGGTACAGTCAGCTACAGATGGGGACGACACTGGGATGCTTGTGAACTACACAAAAGCATCAGTATCATCAGAATCTGCCATTGTGATTATCTTCAAATGACAAATATTTGTAATGTTGTCATGTACTTACATAGTCCCTAGTACATGACAACAATATTACAGTAGTGGGGTCAAATTAAACCTAAAAAAATCTCTAGAGGGGGGAGGGAGCAGGAGATATCACAGTTATAAATTGAATAAATGTGGTAAAATTTGCATTTACTTTCACGTGCACTCAATGCTACCCCGATTTCTAACAGTGATATCTTCCAATATAGTGAAGATAATGCTGTGAAAGCTTATCAGTTTTCAAACAAGACAAAGATCATATCTCTAGCTGCTACCAATCCAGAGATATGAGCAGCTAAAGCAGCCCCACCCCCTCTACCCCTGCTGCTGGAGCACTGGGGCAGAACTGTTAGGAGGTTAAAATAGTATTCTAGCATATGTCAGCACAACAAAGATCAGTGCTTCTCAACCTAGGGTTCTTTGGTACCAGGTCCGGGGTTCCCCAGAGCACAGCAGCAAGACCTCTGACTTTTATGGTAGGGGTGCCAGTTTGATTCCAGTCTGGTCAATGATCGTGAAAACATCTCTGCCATTATAGAATTATAGGAGTGAAAATATTTGTCAGGTGTTATACAGTGGGAATAACTAAAACAGATACACAGTATACACAGCATAAGAGCCAGAAATCCTCTAGATCTAGCTTAAAGAAGGTTCTCTCATCAATATAGAAGATTCTTTACTGTAAGAGCAGAGAGTCTACGGAACACTCTGCCAGAGGAGGTGATGATGGTGAACTCACTAAAAGAGTTGAAGAGCCTGGATGATGTACTTCTGGAGTGTAATAATATTACAGGTAAAAGTTATTAGAATTCTGGAGAAGAGTAGTTGATCCAGGGAATTATTCTGATTGGAGTCAGGAAGGAATTTTTATCCCCTAAAATGAGGAAAATTGTTTTCTACTTCAAGAGGGTTTTTTGTCTTCCTCTAGATCAATTTTGCAGGATAATAGCCTGAACTGGATGAACGAATGTCTTTTTCAGCCTTAGAGACCATGTTACTATGTTAGATGATATTTTCCATTATCACATGAGCAAAGCAGTAATGATCAGTAATAACTCACCAATGTTAGTAATGACCAATGACGGCATTAATAGTAGGCGCATTACTTGATATTAATCTAACAAGGCAATTTGTGGTTGCCTACCGACCCAATAACACCAGTAGTGGCACTATACGCATGGAAATATCAAATTTCAGTCGCATTCTAATTTGAATTTAGTAGTAAATATCTGATGTCATCTATTATGAGGCATGGGAAGTGATCACAATCTGAATGGTTGTAGTACCTGGTAAACCTCAATGAAGATACTCAACTTAATTTGTAAACAGCGAAGTAGGAAAAAAGACAGGAATGTGTTTATAAGAGTGCTGCATCAGCTACATTCAGCCATGGGGATCACATCCATATCATTACATGATTTTCATTTGAGGACACATTTCCATTGTTTGTCTTCAGCTATCTGAAGTAAAGGGCTAATGGCATGGTGCAGCACGGAAACTTGGTGGTTAGCATTGGTGCCTTGCAGCGCTTCGGGTCCTAGGTGTGAATCCAACCAAAAACAACATCTGCATGTTGTATGTTCTTCCCATGTTTGTGTGGGTTTCCTTCCACATTCCAAAGACATAATGATAGGGAACTTAGTTTGTGAGCTCCATTGGGGCAGAAAGCATTGATATTGTCTGTAAAGTGCTGCGGAATATGTCAGTGCCATATAAGTAAAAATAAATAAATACAAGAGGTATACAATAAGTTATCTACCCCAGCATGTACTGCCAGTGTTAGAGCGCTGAGCTTGTCTGTGCAGGTTGAGGAATGTCTGCACATGAAACAAACAGTACCAATTCGGTGTGATGAAAGTCAAAATCCGTGTTATAGCTCATGAATTAGGCATTTCAGTTGGCACAGTATCCATTATCATTCATGATATTTTGATAATGTCAAAAGTCAGTTCCCGTGGGTGCCACAAATGTTGACGCCTGGGCATAAAACTTGTTGCCATCAATTTAGCCAAGAAAATTTAGACATGCTTCGAGAAAATCCAGGCGACCTCTATTCTCAAATTATTATAGGTGATGAAACATGGGTCCACAACCATGATCCGGAGACCAAACAACAGTCCATGCAATGGAAGCACAAGGGTCACCTAAAGAATTTTGTGTGCAGCAGTCATCTGGAAAGATCATGGCAACACTGATTACTGGAGGCAAAGTGGAATAAGTCTGTTGAAGTCAAAGGGGCATTACGTTGAAAAGTAGTAAGTTCAATTTTGTTTTCATAGTCAGGTAGATAACTAAGGCCTGTTTCACACTTGCGTTGTGGCTTCTGGTTTTGAGATCCGACAGAGGATCTCAAAACTGGGCTAAAACAGATCAAGTTTGTCCTCATTCATTGTCGATGGGGATAAGACTGATCAGGCTGCATTCCGTTCCGTTTTGCAAGCTGTGGTTTTCTGTCAGGTCTGTGAAACACACCAAATCAGATCCAGCATGAAAATCAATGTAAGTTTTTGTTGTTAACGAAAAAACTGCATCAGGCGCCCATTGACTTACAAAGATTTTCATACCGGATCCAGTTTGTTCAGATTATATTTAATACAACCGGATCTGGCCAAAACGGATGCATCCGAATGTATTAAATGCCACTGATCCATTGAATTCTGGTTTTGAGATCGTCTGCCGGATCTCAAAGCCAGAAAGCCACAATGCCAGTGTGAAAAAGGCCTTATTGAACACCCCTCGTAACAGTGAGAATGGATGATTTTGTCTATATCTGACATGCTGTGTCTGTGTGTGGCCCTGTTGTACCCATTTGCAAGGAAGAATATTAAGAATGTGTTGTAAGGCATCTTGCACCAAAGTAAGTGTTCAAGTGTAAGAACATCTGTTGCACTTGCAGGTTAACACATTGAGTGACTTTTATCTGAAAGTGACACTATTGTGCTAGAGCGACACATACATGCTAAATGTCTTCAGACTGACTGTGTGTCTTTTTTCTGCTATTTTACAAGTTAGCACATTAGAGAATTACATTGCTAATTACTTGGATGACATGTCTTTGATACATGTTTATCTAAAGAAGAGCCGCAATGTACGTGTGAATACAGGGCAACACTTGTAACCTTATACATATTCATGAGTAGAAGGAAATGCTAGAAATTAGGCTGATACACACAAACCTATACATGTAGATTATGAGATCAGCTGCAAATAGTGACACATGTGAAATTGGGTTCTTCCACTGCTATATTTCAGCTTAGATGTTACTGCTTTGCAGCTGATATCACTTTATCAGCCCAGGTGTAAAAGTGACAGGTCTTGCTGTGTAATGGGGAACCCCTGATCAGGGCTCAATGTCACGAACACAGGGGAACTTCCCAATTAATACTTATCACAATGTATATTAATAAAAAGCTGTGTATCTTATCTAGCTTTGACTATGCAGGGTAATCTTAAGGGCCTTTTGCACAGCTTGATGATCGAGAATGAATCTGTAACCCACTAGAGATGACCTGTTGTGATTGGTTTAGCACTGGTTTTAGAGTTTAGTATTTGCAACTAAATTCTATGAAAAGAAAAGCATAAAAACTGAGAAAATTCCCGGCATGTGATGCAATATCTGTAATTTACTTTATATAATGCAGGGAACAACTTTCCATCAGCACCGGCCTTGTGAGTACTGACAAGACAGGTGAGCTGTGATGGAGGCGAGAAATGAAATGCAGACTCTAGAATACCATTATTTAATGTCATTTCTTCTCCATCTTGAAGCCAGGAAAAATGTAAAAATAAAAAATAGAGCAGTAGAAGGGCACACCAGTTACATCTTTCCCGAAAAAAACCCTACTGGATCTTTCAGCATCAAGGTCAGAACAAAGGAAGAAGCACAATGACAACACAATTACACAACATGTACAGATTTACAAGTTACATCTTGGTGCAGCCAACACCTATGTAAGTAGCCATAGGGACTGGTTAATTGTTGAGCAAACAAGTGTGATTATTTCAGATATACAGAGCATAGCCTAGAGCTGATGTCTGAGTAAACAGAGAGCAGAACTTTACAATCTTTCTTCTTCCTCTAATTTTTCACCCTTGACTTTCTGAAACTGCACATTTTTGGACAGTCCTATGGTGCTTCCTTTTGTCTTGGTGGAAGAGACTTTGAAAAACTCCTCAAATGGTGGTCACCCAGACAGAAACATGCGATCGCTAGGCAAACTGAACTAAGACACCAGGAAAATTAGAAATTACAAATACATAGAGATAGTCACCATAATGTCACCACTGGAACAGTAAATAATTGTAAAGGTAAGTATATTAACCCCTTCACGCCCAGCGCGTAATAGTACGGCGCTGGGTGAAGTGGCATGAAGCCCAGCGCCGTAGTACTACGGCGCGCTGATCGATCAGCTGCAGGGGACCGGCTGTGCCTGTTTGCCCAACCCCTGCTGTATGCATCGACATCGGTGAAAACACAGATGCAGGTGCATTAACCCTTCATGTGCCGCGGTCAGCGCTGACCGCAGCACATGCGATGTGTGCGGCGTGAAGGGAATGCCATTGGGTCCCCGCGCTGCTGTGACAGGGACCCGATGGCTTGGATGGTCAGCCCGATGCCTTCCTTAGGCATCGGGCTGTCTTCTACGGAGGCCTGTGAGATCCAGCCCCCTGGATCTCACAGGCAGAATGCTGTAAGTGTATTACTCAGTGTAATACACTTACAGCCAATGCATTACAATACAGAAGTATTGTAATGCATTGTAAAGGGGATCAGACACCCAAAAGTTAAAAAGTGTGGAAAAAAAGTGAAATAAAAAAATAAAAGTTTCAAGTAAAAAAAGGGCCCTTTTCCCCAAATAAAGTTAAAAAAAATTGTTAAAAAAAAGGGAAAAAAAGAAAAGTAGAAATATTAGGTATCGCCGTCGTCCATATTGACTGGCTCTATAAAAGTATCACACGATCCACTCCGCCAGGTGAACGCATTAAAAAAAACAAAAAAAAACAAAACGAAAAAGAGAACAGTGCCAAAACACCTTCCCTCACAAAAAGTGTAATAGCAGGTGATCAAAAAGGCGTATTTACCCCAAAATGGTACCAATCAGTCATCAGTCAAAACAGTCAAGATTTAATTCTGTTCAAAAATGCATCTAATTTGTAAAACTTAACAAAATAAAAATGTTAGACATATTCGGTATCGCCGCGTCCGTAACAACTTGCTCTATAAAAATATCACATTACATACCCCCTCGGGTGAATGCTGTAAAAATAAAAATAAAAAAAAACTATGCCACAACAGACATTTATTGGTCACCTACCCTCACAAAAAGTGTAATACCAAGCAATCAAAAAGGCGTATTTACCCCAAAATGGTACCAATCTAACCATCATCTCATCCCGCAAAAAATGAGACCCTACCTAAGACAATCGCCCAAAAAATGAAAAAAAAAGGCTCTCAAAAAATGGCAACACAAAAACAAGATTTAATTCTCTTCAAAAATTCAATTACAGTGTAAAACTTAACAAAAATAAAAATAATAGACCTATTGGGTATTGTCACATCCGTAACAACCTGCTCTATAAAAATATCACACGATCTGCCCCTTCAGGTGAATGCTGTAAAAAAATAAATAGAAAAACTATGTCAAAACAGCTATTTTTTTCACCCTGACTCACAAAAAGTGTAATACCAAGCGATCAAAAAGTCTTATGTACCCCAAAATGGTACCAATGAAAAAGTCACCTCATCCCACAAAAAATGAGCCCCCACATAAGACAATAACTCAAAAAAAAAAAAACCAATGGCACCCGCAAACCAATCCATGAAAATTTGTGCTGCAAAATCCATATGGCGTTCTGAATCCTGCCATGTGCCCCCATAGCAGTTTACCACCACATATGGGGTGTTGCCGTTTTCAGGAGAAAATGGGTAACTAATTATTGGGTGCTTTTCTCCTGTTACCCCTTGTGAAAGTGAAAACTTTGGGGCTAAAGCAACATTTTATTGGAAGAAATGAAACTTTTTATTTTCACAGCCAAGTGTTTCCAAATTCCATAAAACGCTTAGGGGGTCAAAGTGGTCAGTACACCCCTTAATATATTTTTTAAAGGGTGTAGTTTCCAAAATGGGGTCACTTTTTGAGGGTTTCCACTCGGTACGTCAGGGTCTCTCAGTTACAAAATGGTGCCTAAAAACCATTCTAGCAAAATCTGCCTCCAAAATCCATATGGTGCTCCTTTCTTTCTGACCACTGCCATGTGCCCATAGAGCAGTTTACCACCACATATGGGGTATTTCTGTAAACTGTAGAATCAGAGTAATGTATATTAAGGTTTAGTTTGCTGTTAACTCTTGCCGTGTTGCAAGAAAAAAATTGATCAACATGAAAAATCTGCTTAAAAATGAAATTGTGAAATTTCATCTCTATTTACCTTTAATTCTTGTGGAACACCTAAAGGGTTAACAGCGTTTGTAATGTCAGTTTTGAATAATGTGAGGGGTGTAGTTACTAAAATGGGGTCATTTATGGGTGGTTTCCATTAAGTAAGCCCCTCAAAATCATTTTATATCTGAATTGGTGCTTAAAAAATGGTTTGAGAAATTTTGTTGAAAATTTGAAAAATGGCTTCTAAACTTCTAAGCCTTCTAACGTCCTAAAAAAGTAAAATGGCATTTACAAAATGATGCCAACATGAAGTAGACATATGGGGAATGATGACTGATAACTATTTTATGAGGCATTACTGTCTTAAAAGTAGAGAAATTCAAATTTAGAAAATTGTGAATTTTTCCAAATTTTTGGTAAATTTGGGATTAAAAAAAAAAACAAAGGAAAAAAATATCGACTCAAATTTACCACTGTCATGGAGTACAATGTGTCACGAGAAAACAGTCTCAGAATAGCTTGGACAAGTAAAAGTGTTCCAAAGTTATTACCACATAAAGTGACATGTCAGATTTGCAAAAAATGGCCTAGGCAGGAAGGTGAAAACAGGCCCGGGGTAGAAGGAGTTAAGGAATCTATATTGACAGGGAGTGTTCCACAGGATTGGCGCATAGCAAATGTGGTGCCAATATTCAAAAAGGGTCCAAAAACAGAGCCCGGAAACTATAAGTTTAACATCTGTCGTGGGTAAATAATTTTCTAAGAGATGCTATCTTGGAGTACCTCAATAAAAATAAGCAAATACCGCCATATCAGCATGGCTTCATGAGGGATCGGTCATGTCAAACTAATTTAATCAGTTTCTATGAGGAGGTAAGTTCTAGACTTGACGACGGCGAATCAATGGATGTCGTATATCTGGACTTCTCCAAAGCATTTGACACTGTACCACATAAAAGGTTAGTATATAAAATGAGAATGCTTGGGCTGGGAGAAAATATCTGTATGTGGGTAAGTAACTGGCTCAGTGATAGAAAACAGAGGGTGGTTTTTAACGGTACATACTCAGATTGGGTCACTAGTGGGGTACCACAGGGGTCAGTATTGGGCCCTATTCTCTTCAATATATTTATTAATGATCTGGTAGAAGGCTTGCACAGTAAAATATCAATTTTTTGCATATGACACTAAACTGTGTAAAGTAATTAACACAGAAGGGGACAGTGTACTGCTACAGAAGGATCTGGATAGACTGAAGGCTTGAGAAGAGAAGTGGCAGATGAGGTTTAACACTGACAAATGTAAGGTTATGCACATAGGAACGAATAATGCAAGTCACCAGTACATACTATATGGTAAAATAGTGGGTAACACTGACATGGAAAAGGACCTAGGAATTTTAGTGAACAGCAAACTAAGCTGTAGAAATCAGTGTCAGACAGCTGCTGCCAAGGCCAATAAGATAATGGGTTGCATCAAAAGAGGCATATATGCCCGTGATGAGAACATAGTCCTGCCACTTTACAAATCACTAGTCAGACCACACATGGAGTACTGTGTACAGTTCTGGGCTCCTGTGAACAAGGCAGACATAGCAGAGCTGGAGAGGGTTCAGAGGAGGGCAACTAAAGTAATAACTGGAATGGGTGAACTACAGTACCCAGTAATATTATCAAAATTAGGGTTATTTACTTTAGAAAAAAGACGACTGAGGGGAGATCTAATAACAATGTATAATTATATCAGGGGTCAGTACAGAGATCTCTATCATGATTTATTTATCCCCAGGACTGTGACTGTGACGAGGGGACATCCTCTGCGTCTGGAGGAAAGAAGGTTTGTACACAAACATAGAAGAGGATTCTTTACGGTAAGAGCAGTAAGACTATGGAACTCTCTGCCTGAGGCGGTGGTGATGGTAAATTCACTAAAAGAGGGGCCTGGATGTATTTCTGGAGTGTGAAAATATTACAGGTTATAGTTACTAGAGAGAGTTGATCCAGGGAGTTATTCTGATTGCCTGATTGGAGTTGGGAAGGAATTTTTTTCCCCTAAAGTGGGGAAAATTGGCTTCTACCTCACAGGGTTTTTTTGCCTTCCTCTGGATCAACTTGTAGGATAACAGGCCGAACTGGATGGACAGATGTCTTTTTTCGGCCTTATAAACTATGTTACTATGTTATTGGGGGTCTGATTGGTGGTCTGATCTGAGGTCTAATGAAAATAAAAGGGTTTGTTTTATAAGAAGGTACACCTATTACATAGTATTCTGGTTTTAAATGGGTTTTCCAGGCTCCTTATACTGATGGCCTATCCACAGGATAGGTCATTAATATCTAATTGGTGAGGGTCCGACATGCAACAACCCCGCCGATCAGCTGTTCCCTGCAGTCTCTGTAACTATTACTGTAAATAGAACAGGATGTGAAGTTCTATTTAAAGTGTAGCAGCCTTCTAGGTTACTGCAGCCTATGTCCCAATGAAGTGAATGGGAGCTGAGCTGCAGTAACCTGGCATGACCACTACACTTTGCCTGGAGCTGTGCTTCCTGTTCCATTCACAGCGCTAGTTCCAGTGTCAGAGATTGTAGGAAACAGTTGATCGGTGGGGTTGTGGCATGTCGGACCCTCACCAATTAGATATTAATGATGTATCCTGAGGATAGGCTATCAATATCAGGAGCCTGGAAAACACCTTTAAGAATTGTATTATTTTACATATGGGCAGTATTTTATTTTATCTGGAGTAAGCCCCTTTATACATTATATATTTCATATATAATAACATCTATTTTTGCATTTTTACATTACAGTGATCCCTCAAGATACAAAGGCCTCAGGATACAATATTTTCAACATACATTGGTCTTTCGTGACCCATATTAAGTTGAAACTAGACTCAACATACAATGTCTCAGATGTACAGTACAGACCAAAAGTTTGGACACACCCTCTCATTCAAAGAGTTTTCTGTATTTTCATGACTATGAAAATTGTAGATTCACACTGAAGGCATCAAAACTATGAATTAACACATGTGGAATTATATACGTAACAAAAAAGTGTGAAACAACTGTAAATATGTCTTATATACTAGGTACTTCAAAGTAGCCACCTTTTGCTTTGATTATGGCTTTGCACACTATTGGCATTCTCTTGATGAGCTTCAAGAGGTAGTCACCTGAAATGGTTTTCACTTCACAGGTGTGCCCTGTCAGGTTTAATAAGTGGGATTTCTTGCCTTATAAATGGGGTTGGGACCATGCGTTGTGTTGGGCAGAAGTCAGGTGGATACACAGCTGATAGTCCTACTGAATAGACTGTTAGAATTTGTATTATGGCAAGAAAAAAGAACCTAAGTAAAGAAAAACGAGTGGCCATCATTACTTTAAGAAATTAAGGTCAGTCAGTCCAAAAAATTTGGAAAACTTTGAAAGTGTCCCCAAGTGCAGTCGCAAAAACCATCAAGCGCTACAAATAAACTGGCTCACATGAGGACTGCCCCAGGAAAGGAAGACCAAGAGTCACCTCTGCTGCGGAGGATAAGTTCATCCGAGTCACCAGCCTCAGAAATCGCAGGTTAACAGCAGCTCAGATTAGAGACCAGGTCAATGCCACACAGAGTTCTAGCAGCAGACACATCTCTACAACAACTGTTAAGAGGAGACTGTGTGCAGCAGGCCTCCATGGTAAAATAGCTGGAAACCACTGCTAAGGACAGGCAACAAGCAGAAGAGACTTGTTTGGGCTAAAGAACACAAGGAATGGACATTAGACCAGTGGAAATCTGTGCTTTGGTCTGAGATCTTTGGTTCCAACCACCGTGTCTTTGTGCGATGCAGAAAAGGTGAACGGATGGACTCTACATGCCTGGTTCCCACCGTGAAGCATGGAGGAGGAGGTGTGATGGTGTGGGGGTGCTTTGCTGGTGACACTGTTGGGGATTTATTCAAAATTGAAGGCATACTGAACCAGCATGGCTACCACAGCATCTTGCAGCGGCATGCTATTCCATCCGGTTTGCGTTTAGTTGGACCATCATTTATTTATCAACAGGACAATGACCCCAAACACACCTCCAGGCTGTGTAAGGGCTATCTGACCAAGAAGGAGAGTGATGGGGTGGTACGCCAGATGACCTGGCCTCCACAGTCACCAGACCTGAACCCAATCGAGATGGTTTGGGGTGAGCTAGACCGCAGAGTGAAGGCAAAAGGGCCAACAAGTGCTAAGCATCTCTGGGAACTCCTTCAAGACTGTTCGAATACCATTTCAGGTGACTACCTCTTGAAGTTCATCAAGAGAATGCCGAGAGTGTGCAAAGCAGTAATCAAAGCAAAAGGTGGCTAGAATATAAGACATTTTTTCAGTTATTTCACACTATTTTGTTAAGTATATAATTCCACATGTGTTAATTCATAGTTTTGATGCCTTCAGTGTGAATCTACAATTTCCATAGTCATGAAAATACAGAAAACTCTTTGAATGAGAAGGTGTGTCCAAACTTTTGGTCTGTACTGTATATTAAGATATAAACAACTATATTACAAATGGACCCAGGGAAAATGTCTTCAGAATTCTGCTACATACCAACAAAACAAAAAGCATAAAAAATATGAAACCATATAAACCATTATATATATATATATATATATATATATATATATATTAGCTTTTTTAGTTGCAAACCTTCCAAGTACTACCTGTTGTGGCAGCCGGCACACACAATCATTACAGATTGAAATCAAAATGACATCTAGTTTTAGAGAAAAAAAAAAGAAAATGAAATGATGGCATAAAAATGCAGTATGTTTAACTATCTGGGATTAAATCTGCTCTTGAATGAAGTCATAAAGCCCGTAGCCCAGCACATTACACATACTGTCCATAGTGTAAGTGCAGAGCGTGAAAGTCAAGATTGACAGCAAGAGGCCACTCTGACAAAATGCCTCTCCTATCGAACATATCTCTGCTCCATATGAATAAGTACACTGACTGCCAACTGTATATGGCTGCAGCTTGCAAAATGCCTTGTGCAGCAGAAAGAGCCATTTCGGGCATCTACCTCCCCCAGCTGACACCCAGCAAAACAAAAGAACTTTTGTGTTTAATTTAAGGTGATGCATACCATCCCTGGGCTGACATATACAAACAGTTTAAAAGCCAGTCACTCCAGGGTACATTTCACATCAGCCTACTGCAGTTTATTAAAGCCACTGATTGGAGCCTTATGTTTCGCTGGTGACACTGTCACTTTTTTCATGATAATAGGCTCCAGATTCCAACTAATCTTAAAATAGAAAAGCTGTAACATGATAAATCAAAGTACGAAATGAACATGCTAAAACATATATAGTTGCCACTGAGTAGCAGGTTTTGGCTTCAGAGAGCAAATTATTTTAACTATACATTATTTCAGCATTCTGGGAAAGTTTACGAGAGCCATATGTACATACAATACATTGCGAAAGTCTTCAGACCCTTTCACTTTTTTGACATTTTGCTAAGAGGCAGCCTTGTGCAAAAATTAAAGGAAAAACATTCTAATTTCCCCCATCAATCTGTACTCAATACCACATAATATGTATTAAAAAAAACGTATAAATTTATCGGAAAGGAAAAACTAAAATTTTGCATGGACAAAATTTCCACTTGTGGTAAATTCAGGACACAGCCCTGTCTCTATAATGTACCACAGCTGATGATGTAAATCAGAGCAAAATCCAAGCCATGAGAAGAAAAGATCTGCCTGTAGAGCTCAGAGACAGGATTGTGCAGGGACCGATCTGAAGAAGGGAACAAAAAAAATTCTGCTTCACTGATAATCCTGATAGACAGGACTCTTCCTGGTGCAGGCCGCCCCGACAAACTAAATAATCGTAGAAGTGACTTTTTAAGGCTAGTTTCACACCAGCGCTAAGGAGCTGGCAGGGAATAGCCTGCATGACCTTAAACACTCGTTATAACTAAATTCATAGAAAACTGATAAGATTGTGACTTAAGAGTGTTTATGAGGTCAGGAGATCAGAGATAAGAGCTCTACATGAGCCGTCATCTAACAGGACTCAGACTAAACAGAACAAATGCCATTTCTGTTCAAAACATTTTTGTTTTTGGCTCCACCTGCTGGTGACACTGTATTTCTAAATAAATGATCTGAATTGCATTTAAATCTTTGTGTGCTGTCCATACATTAGAATCTGTGTGGATACATTGAGGTGGTCCTCAACATGGACACCAGGAGAATGTGTACCAACTTTGATCCACTAAAATGGAGTGCTGCTATTATTTACATTCGAAGATCAACCCCAAACTACATTTATTGGGTAAGCAATACTGCAAAATAGTAGCAATAAGCGAGTCTGTTATTAAAGAACAAAAGATGAACTCTTCCAACATCTTGTTCCTTAGAAGAATGAGGAGCCACATTTATTATAAACTGCTAACATAGTTGGCAGACAGTGACACATTTGGTTCTGCAGTCCTCATGTATCTGTTTACCAGGGGGGCCTCTCATTAATGCTCTGGAGATTTGGGAGACTCCATAGCTTGCACTTTTGGCCTGTTTTTTTCAGCCTGTCAGTACTCCTTCCTCGCATTATGATACTGCAATCCAGTCATACATATAGATAGGCCAATGCCTCCCACCAGATAATGGCTTCTTGTTTCATGAAAAACTGCATGTTTCTCCAAGAATTATGATCTGATAAGGTACAGGTTACACAGTCCATATCCTCTTCAAATCCCAGATGAGAAGAAGTTTTTGGATAATAGAAAGCGCCTAGATTTTGGCCAAAACCATAACAGCAAAAGACAAATAATTGTAAAGGCTGCTAAAAACCTTAAATGAAAAGTGAAATTCATACCCATGGGTCACACAGGGAGCTTATCGAGTGTTAGTCACAGTGGCCATAAAATATGCTCAAAAATGAAAAACTGAAGGAACATGCATGCAAAGCTCTTGTGATGATGTCATGGATGTCCGTAAAAGAAAAAGGTGATAAGACTGCATACTGTAACTCTTACATCTTTGTAAAAAAAAAATGGACATCGATCTCCCAGCAAAACGCACACTTTTAATCCAGAAAAGACATACAAAATCTATATGCAGGAAGCACACTACTAATGTGACCTAAAACTGGACTGTTTATGAGAGTTGCCCCACTGAGAGAAGTTGGCATGTGACACAGGAATTAGTTTTATTGACTGCAAGGTTGAAATCTCCAAAAATGAGACCTGTTAAGTGAGAAGAGAGGAAGTGAGCATGCCATGGAGTTATTAATGAACTGTGGTAGTTATGCAAATATAACTTAATACAAATGTGAGATTGTAGCTTTGACTAGTCGTGCATGCCTCAGGAGAGAGAAAACACACTTTCCATTCTATTGCAGGAGGTGATACTTATGTACTAAATGCCAGGACCTGTTGTATTAATGGCTGGACCCGTTCAGCACCAGTATAGTCTATAGACACAGACATTACCACGCTCATACTATGTAACAATGTATAGACAATGTCAAGCAATCTCTTTCTATAACCATCAAGTCTTTTAAATGAAATCTAATATATTAAATATATGTGAATGCCAAAGCAGGTCACAATTACCTATTGTAGAAGTGTTTGCTCATTACCCTCAGTCTGGATATGATTATTTTTCCTCAGATCCTTAATGAAAACACATACTGTCTTTCAAAGGGTCCAATATGGTCAGGAAACCTGTGGACTTTAGCTGTAGGGCCAGAAATGCTGTGTTCTCTTCAAACAGCTGATTGGTGGGGGTACCAGGAGTCGGACCCCCACCGATCTGATATTGATTACCTATCCTGAGCATAGGTCATTAATATTGCAACTGGACAACCCCTTTAATCTCTTCCCACTGCAGCCACTTTCCATTTTTACAATTTTGTTTTTCACTTCCTGCCTTCAAACGCCATTACTTTTTTAACTTTTCCATTAACATATGAGGGCTTGTTTTTTCTAGGACCAGTTGTACTTTCTAAAAGCATCATTTAAAGGGGTTGTCCGGGTTCAGAGCTGAAACCGGACCTACCCATATTTTCGAGGCAGGCCCCCTGACAAGAGCATCGGACCATTTTAGGGCAGGAATGACTTTTTGATCACTCTTTATTCACTTGTTGGGAGGGAACAGGAGAGACCAAAAAAGTTATTTTCGCACATTTTGATTTTTTTCTGTTATGGCATTTGCCAGATGGGAAACATACTTTTCTATCTTAATAGTTCATACTTTAGGACCCAGCATTACAAATCATGTTTATTTTTTTTATTATTTATTCTTATGTGCAAAATGGGGGAAAGAGGTGATTTATTTCTTTTTGGTTGAAGTTTACTTGTTTAACTTTCTTTTAAGCCCCCCCCCCAGAGGACTTGAACATGAGATTATTAGATTGCTTATACCATGTACTGCATTAATAAACTATTGCAGTCTATGGTAGAATTGTGTTGCTCCTGTTAAGCCCCACAACATTTGAAGGGTTAAATGTACATGATTGGAGATTTCTCCGATTACAGACACTGCCAGCGGGTGCAAAACAGCAGTCACCCATTCACAGGTTCTGAGTGCCATCTTTAAAGACCAGACATCCACTGTATATGTATGACGGATGCTAGAAATAATTGGACTCCCACCAGTCAAGTTTCCCCTTTATGGCTCATTATATTTAGATTGCAAGCTCCTCTGGGTAGGGGCTTCTCTCACTGTTCATTTGGTTTTTATTACTTGGCACTTCCAAAATCAAAAAGCGCTGCAGAATATATGGCACAATATAAGTAAACAGTATTAATTATGCTCTTATGTAGTATACTGTATATATTCATATACAACCTAAGCACTCATAAGAAGAAACCAACGGTGCAAGTATTGCTGGAAGTAACATAGTTTTGAATAAAATTGTTTTACTTCTATAGATAATAAATGAACTTCTGGTGGTTTTCATTTTCTTTTTATAAAGAAAAAGTTCTACAACTTTCTGATATATTTTATGTTTGACTTTCCCACCTTTTTCAAGTTATTAGTTTGCTGTCAGTGAATGAGGACACTGTTGCTTACATTCACAGGCTGGAAACCGGCTAGTCCTGCTCTCAGAGCTGAGAAGTGGATAGGATTATATCAAATCTAGGAAGTGCTCTGTGAGATAAACAGAATACAACACTGCAGCAGCTTACGTGTAGAGCGCAGGTTATTACAGACTGTGTATAATTGTATCCAGTGCAAAGCTGACTAGGTATATAGTGGTTTGCAACAACAGTGTTCTCCTTTTTGAATCAAGAAGTATAAAACCAATCTACTGCTGCTACCCAGAAAGTAGCAGCAAACTTCTATTGAAGGATCTTACGATTCTTAAAATTTTTATTATTTCTAAAAATAATTAATATTAATCTTGCTCCCATTTAGTACTTACAGGGCATAATCACATACTGCAATCAATAGACACTGTGTATCTGAGTGGCTCATTAACACATTAAAGCAACCCTTCAGACAGAAGCAAAAACTGGAGTTGCCATAACTTCACACTATGGGGGTCATTTATTAAATGGAAATATGCCTAAATTAGGCGTATTTCTGGAGCAGATTGTGGTGCAAAGGCTCTTTGCGCCACAATCTGCAACTTCTCCCAGTTCATGCCAAGTCTAAAAAAGTGAGTGTAACGTAGGCGGGGATGGGCCGAAAGGCCTGTCTCATTTACCATTTTCTACGCCTGCTTTAGGCTTAGAAAATGGTCTAAATGTAAGACAGCAAGGAAGCCTGTTATCTAGCCTATTTGGATGGTCATGCATCAGGCATTCATGAGTTATGGAACTTCCTGTATAACTGCCTTGTGCTTCCAAATGACAATATAATCAGGTATGTTGAACTGTAGTGATAACTGGCATGTATAATATGGCTGCACTATTATGTGATGTGGAGTACTAAGGCATAGAAACAACTTGGGTTAAAAAAAACACATGACCATTCCAGAAATATATGAATTTAAAAGGAGTCATCAGAGGCAACCCCTTTCAAAACGAGGCCACTGGGTGACCAGTCCACTCCTAGAACCCCCGGCAACCCCAGATATTGCTGGGGAAGCTGTGGCCAGTGAACTATTTCCTTTGGTACACAAGAATGGAGTGGCTCTCCATTCTAGTTGATAGACCAAGGGGCCCCGTTCCATGACGTTCATATAGGGTTGTCTTCATGAGACAACCACTTTAAGGTCATCACTTTACAGTTATTTCAGGGTAGCTGCCTACACTTAAAAAAATCCAAAAATGTAAAAAAAAAGGCAAACACTCAACTGTAAGTAATAAAGGTGGAAATCAAAAGCACAGAGGGCCTAACTGAAGACATCCAGTGCTTTAAGTTATGACAATAGATATTATCCACTAATGAACAATATTTTCAAGGGCTACGGGAGAAAGATATGCTTCTTTTCTTATGCAAAATAAAAGTCACCGAGCCATCAACTTTACATAACAATCTGGCTGTGTAGGAAGGCTGGCGTGGCCTTCACAGCAAGATAGAGATGATAATCTGAAAGTTCTGCTTCTTTCGATTCTGTGCTCCGCATACCACAATGCTAGATGAAAAAGTCATGTGTAGGTCAAACTGTTGCCTGGGGTAAAACCTAAATTTTTTTTTTTGTATGAGGAACATTTTTTTTTTTTTTTACTCTCCTGTAAAACTCGCCTGGGTTTACCTTATCTCTGCTAAATTCTCAGAGTTCATATTCTCCCAACCTCCCTCTATCTTTTCGGAGAGATGATACTTTACAGAAAAAAAGACAAGTCTGACAGGGAGGAAAATACTGAGTGGACAGTAACATATTGAAATGGTTACATGTACTGAGTAGACAGACACCTTTACAAGGACAGCAACAAACACAACATCCAGATTGTCTACAAAGGATATCCTTCATTGGCCACGGTCTTTATTAATATTCTACATGCAATATGCAAATATCTACATATAGTCACTTCATTAGAATCAATAATTGTGTATTTTCTATATTTATTCGTTCAATTCTGCTTGGATAATTCCATATGTCTTTTCTGACATAGGAGCAGAAAAAACTAAATTAAAGCTGTTATGGATCTGCCATAAGACAGACACTAATGACGCCGAAAAGACCCCACTAACCTATCATGGGTCAGTTGGTGTCTGTCACGTGACCAGATATTTTTCCCGTCAAGTGTGACTGAAGCTCCTCCAATACAGGTGTGAACAGAGCTTGGCAATAGAAAACAATATTTGAGGCTTACAAAAATACACCGATGATGTTTTTTACTTGGAGGCAGATTTTTTTCTATTGAACCACTTATTGTCTTACTGTGGTTTGTCTGGAATTATTGTCCACTGGCTGTAGCCAGGGGCGTAGCTAAAGGCTCATGGGCCCTGGTGCAAGAGTTCAGCTTGGGGCCCCCCTTCCCTTTGTGGCCAGGGGCAGGGGAGCACATAGCCTTCCTGGTGCCTGAGGCAAAAACTGAAATGACACCCCCCATGCCAAATTCTTGACCTAACCCCTTCCGTCCAGCCAGAGGTAGAACTTGACCAGCATGTACTTTCTATAAAACCAGTGTCTTCTTATGTGGAACAAGGGTCTTTGGGCCCAGTAGCGACTGCTACCTCTGCACCCCCTATAGCTACACCCCTGGCTGTAGCCCACAAGACCTTTCCAAAATGCGAATAAAGTTTAAACAAGTGAGGAGAAGCTTGAAAGACCTGAACTGGAGCAGGCAGATTGTTCCATCATATGCCACATACAGTAAGCCTATAATGTTTTTCTGCCCTTATCTGCGCTAGGATATGCCCCATTTGTCTTATAGAGGTGGGATCCGCACCTACAACGAGAATGGATCGGGGAAGGTGTAATACCTCCATATACCCTAAAAGTGGATATGAAAAAGTGTTATCCAAAGTAGCCATCTCCTTTAATTTGTCAAAATAAACATTATACAATAGGTTTTATTTTTGAACTACATGCAGGCAGGGCTAATTTACATACATATAAGGGACCAGCACGGATCTGGGAAGCATAGGAACTGCAGCGGTAAGGGATTGGTAAGGTGAGTGTTGATTCTTTAATTATTGTTATTTTAACCCATTCCAAGCCTTTTGCAAAATATCCCCTGTAATCGTTTTTAACTTTGAGCTATTCTACTTCAGATCAAGTACATATTTATTTTTATGTGTTAAATGCTTGAAATATGATGTAAAAAACAAACAAAAAACATGAGAAGCTGTTAGAAAAGTGCAGAGCTCTGAGGTCATTATTCAAGGGAGCCTTCACCTTATTGCACAGGTTGTGTGATTAATTCACATCAGCTTTTCAGACTGATAACCAGAGGATTCCTAGTAATTGATGCATGGTACATTGTGAAACACAGTCTCTTAAATGTCAATCAGCAGCTAAAATTGCTGCCTGCCTCTAAGCAACATACAATATAATTGATTGTGTGACAACTTTATCTAGCTGCATAAAATTGCTCCTTTCCCTCCCTCAGGGTTCTGTCTTGCTTCTTCTTGTCTCTACACTAGACTGGCCTTTGCCCTGAGCACACACTTTTATTATCCACTTAAAAAATACACCCCTATTTCACCAGGATTTTGTCACTTCATATATTCTATATGATATACTTCCCTTCACTGTTAACAGATAGGGCTGCAGATAAACTGAGAGGCAAGTTATATACATGTAAGGGGTTGTACAGCCTCTAATAGTTATCTGCAGTTTAGGGGGGGGGGGGGGTTTAAAACATTAGCCTAACAGTAATCAATGTGCTATAATAATAAAAACACCCTTCCAGGGCCGACACTCTATAGGTCCCCACTATTTTTTGTTTACTACCAAGGAGGCGATGCTTTCATGTACAGCATATGACTGCAGAGGTCAGTGAATGGCTGCAGCAGTCAAAAGTATGTAAGTAATGTCGTCAATATATAGGACAGGTACACAAAGAGACTACCAAAAGGACTATTTCAGGGACTACTGGAGCACAGGCTACGGAAAGTAACTTTCAACTTACTGGTATTATTTTATCATTTAAATGGGATGTCCATTTCCCAATCATAGGTTAATCACATTGCTCTAGCCCTGGCCACAAATCAAAATAACCGGTCACCATCCAAAACTGATATACATCACTAGTCATGGTCAGATGACCTTCTTGTTAAGGATATGATTCATCCGATTCAACTTCTCCTTTAACATATAAGAGGCTTCAGATATATAATGGTTCCATATATGTGGTCCAGTGTTCTTCTTCTCACTAACTCAGTCAGGCCAGAGGATCCTAGAACAAGATGCTTTCAGGCAGTGGATGTAATATTCCTTTATGTATCGGTTCTAGGAATAGGTGGATATACCGTACCACCACTAGCTTTGGCTTATTAGGCACAAGAACATGGGTCTAATATCACTATTGCTGACCAGCTATCCGTGCCTAAAAACAGAGTAGTGACCACTTATCGGTGGCTGTCCCAGTCACTAGATGTCCATGGACCACATATATAGAACAATCTGAGGCCTCTTATATGCTAAAGGAGAATTAAATTGGATGAATCATATCATTAACAGGAGGGTCATCTGACCGTAAATAGTGATATACCTCAGTGACGGATGGAGACCAATAATTTGAATTTGTGGTTAGGGTGTCCTGGGCTAGAGCTGTGTTGCCCTACAATATAACATAATAGTATCTAACTGGGCTGTTTCCCTATTGACCCAATAGTCACTCCTATATCCATTTATGTATTTATATTTCTTTTTTGGTGGATTTTAGTTGGATTGAAATAAAAATATTGTTCTAGAGGGGTAACCTTCACATATAATAGGGTTAATACACAGACTATCAGAGGAAAATGTAATCAGATAGGGAGTGGTCTTCTGGAGAGGTTTTACTGTAGTCCCACTGCAGTGTGCCAGCAGCTTGTTTTAAGTAACATACGGTAGATAAAATACTCCTGAAAAAAATGCATATCACACACTTAAATCCAAAATAAGATGCAGTTCTAAGCTTCTTAAATATATGTTAAAGTAAATATTACACAACGTATTACCCTTGATTACAGAAATCTCGTAATAGCAGGATACAAATATTATACTAGATATTGCATCTCTACCTGTTTGCAAGCAACTGCATCACAGTTGAAGCCACAGTACTGGGTAAAGGTCTGTGAACTTCCGAGAAACAAGAGGTTGTAGAAGGATTTTCTGGAAATGATGGTGATGGAATATATTATATGTGCAACAGGATTACTTGTATGAGAAATCCCAGTCGAGGGAAGCCACATCAAAACTGCTTCTTTTGGCAATAATTTTCAAGTTTAGAATTAACAAAGAGTGTTTTCTTCCATAAGAATAACTCATCAGATGGCTTCCTTATCCTTATGAAGCAAGTGTTATGCTTTACTATTCATGCCTAGTCCGCTGTACATGTCAAATATTAGATTGAATTTACATAAAATACAATATAAGAGTACATAGGCATTAATGACTTTTTCACTCTTAAATTCAAATGAACTCAGAAACTTCCTGTAGGCTCAATGTTAAGGCTTCAAAGAAATTCCAACTCACTGGAATCCTTACAACCAAAGAAACTGTGCTCTTGGTTAACCGGAACATAGCGAGGCTTGGCGAGAGCCAAAAATAACGCTTGCAAATACTACTCATAGTTCAGCTTTGAACAATTGCTTGGTGTCATGTTAGGAATCGGGGGAGACAATGAGCTTGTCTGTTCCTTGATATTACACCATCAGCAAAGGTTTTGGAAATATTCACAAAGTTAAACCTGGTATTACTCAGACTTAGGGCTCAAGCACACAAACTTATTTTTTGTCTGCAGCCGCATTTTTTTCAGGTCGGATATGGACCCATTCACTTCAATGGGGCCGCAAAAGATGCAGACAGCACACAGTTTGCTGTCCGCATTTGTTTGTCCGTTTCATTGCATCTGCAAAAATATAGAACATGTCCTGTTCTTGTCTGCATTACAGACAAGAATAGGACGGTTCTATTATGGGCCAGACGTTCAGTTACACAAAATACGGAAAGCACATTGCTGGTCTGCGTGTTTTGCGGCTCCACAATTTAAGGACCGCAAAACAGACAAAGGTCGTGTGTATGAGCCCTTACTGCAATGTATATTCAAGTTCTGACATGGGTCATCATAGCTGTGGATTTCTGACGACCAGCAAATTAGTGACTTGTAAACACCTTTGAAAGCACTATCTGTTTGAATAAAAGAATATGCTAGCATAAGCTCTTCTTTATTATGTCATTGTGTGGATACTAGTTTTTGTTGCCTTGGTGGCAACTTGCCAACACAAGGGGCTGAACCTCAGCACAAAAACTCCATCATGTACCCATTCACGTAGACATCACTCCTCCTATTGTATTTATCTCTTATGGGATATCTCTCCTTGTCTTAGGCTACTTTCACACTGGCGGCAGGCCTGATCCGGCAGGTGAAGGGTGCTGCCGGATCAGGCCTGCCGCAGTGACATGTGTGGAGCCGGAACCGCGCTCCGGCCCCACACATGTCACACAGTACATACATATACATACACAAACATAAACATACACACACAT
The DNA here is from genome assembly GCA_900303285.1 of Rhinella marina. Classification (NCBI taxonomy): domain Eukaryota; kingdom Metazoa; phylum Chordata; class Amphibia; order Anura; family Bufonidae; genus Rhinella; species Rhinella marina. The sequence goes on along the minus strand of ONZH01016043.1, from coordinate 777,736 downwards.
AAAGACATACAAACACACATACATACTTACATGCTCCCCAGCAGGTCTTCGGAGCGTCAGGACGGCTCACACAGGTCACGATTCCCCACAGCGCCCTCTGCTGGGCGCCTGGTGGAATCGTCAGATGACGATTCCACCAGGCGCCCAGCAGAGGGCGCTGTGGGGAATCGTGACCTGTGTGAGCCGTCCTGACGCTCCGAAGACCTGCCGGGGAGCATGTAAGTATGTATGTGTGTTTGTATGTCTTTATGTGTGTGTATGTTTATGTCTGTATGTGTCTATGTGTACCCGGATCCGTAATGGACTCCATTGAAAGTCAATGGAGGGCGGATCCGGTTACCATTATGGTCACACCAGACGGATCCACCCCCATTGACTTGCATTGGGGTCATTCCGGATCCGTCTTGGTGCGGATGCCTGGACCGGAGAGCAAACCGCAGCATGCTGCGGTTTGTTCTCCGGTCTGAAGACGGAACGGAATGCTTTCAGGAGCATTCCGTTGTCTTCAGTTCAGTTTTGTCCCCATTGACAATGAATGGGGACAAAACTGAAGCGTTTTATTCCGGTATTGAGCCCCTATGACGGAACTCAATACCGGAATTTTAAAACGCTAGTGTGAAAGTAGCCTTAGACTCCATACAAAACATCAATCCATTTCTATACATGCTATTATGGTAATACGAAGAAGAGGTTACTCCACTCAGGAACCCCTCACTATTATCCTAAGCAATTCTCAAGGATCCTGCAGAATCATGCATTATACAGATTTTAATGCAGGTAGATCTCCACAACCAAGCTTTATACAGAATTGTGCCTACTGAACACAACTCTACCAGGTTAGTGCGTTAGTGCACAATGTACATTCTTCATACAGCGACTAAACATACTTCACTTAGGGTGCGCCCCTGTCATCTTTCCGTGTAATGAGTTATAAAGCGGTAGTGGGTTTTAATGCTTAAAATACTAAATGATACTATATCAGGGAATTGCTACATAAACAGTCCCTTATACTGTGGTGCAGAATACTCAAAGAGGAGTTCAATGTTAATTCTTTATAGGTGATGACTGCATTGTCATCTAGTAACACCTTCACTCTGTTCAAGCAATAGAAGTCATTTCATCCATTTCTTTATTAGCCTATACTTCTATGGGTGAGCAAAATGTTATTCTGCACCTACGCTGAAGAGGACTGTACAGGTCCTCTTCTCATGAATAGTAGCCCGCTCTAATGAGGATTGGCAGTGTTGCCCAAAGAAACCAGTAAGATTCCAAAAAGTGCATGGGGCCAATTCCATCATCTCCTGTAACAGGTATGACTGTTGTTACGGTACATGCACATTTTGTTGCATACCAGTTACTTTTGCTCTTATCCGATTTCTACCATTGTCAATTCTACATGAAGAGGAAAGAAAATAAACAGCAGCCACAAAAATGCATCACATGCTTGAGGGATAAAAGTTTGTGTGAATCTGGCAAAACATTTTATGGAGGCTAAAGAGTGGTCATGTACTATTAGTATAGAAGGGAGTGGAATAATTTAAATTTCATTGCCAAACTGCCTGGCCAAGAACACACAGGAGTTCATTTTGTTCTGTCCTCTGACAGCTTATTTCACTTACATACAATGAAGAATATTATAGCAATGCCCTCAACATCTGACATGTGGGATGCTTCATTTGCTCTATGACCGTTAGTCACCAGCTTATTGGCAGTGCTAAATCCCGGCCAATTTGGGAATTGCTTCACCATCAGTCTATGATATTCGGATCATGGATTTGCTTAACCAGAGATTACTTAACCAAAACATTCTATTAGTTTGTTATACTTGTAGAAGCAAATAAACGGACCTAAATGCTCTTTTAATTAAATTTATTTCACAGTAATCCTAAACTTCTGGACAGGGTTCACAAGTTCAGCCGCTCACGTCCACTGTGATATGCTATGCCTAGCCTTAATGCTTCCAGTCTTATGGGCTCCATTATTCACAATTAGAAGGAGACACACATCAAAAAATCTGCAGCCTCCAATACACCGTGAATTTATATCTGATTTTAATACAATATATTCTTATTAATGGGCCTCAAGATTAGGTGTAACAACATTTTTTTTTTTGCTCTTTTTGGTAATTTTAACCTTTCTTGACACTGTATAAATTAATTTAGTTTAAGTTTGACCTGCAATAAATTCTAATTTCTGAAGGCCCACAGGCTAGGCCTGGAATGGCTTGTAGAGTTTAACATACAGTTTTTCTACTTGGGCCTCTCCAACAAGACCATGATGATGACTGGGCCTCACCAATGGCCACAGTTCTTGACAATTTATATTTCCTTTTCCTTCTGAACTCTAGTATGAAAATGATCACAAAAGCTCATTTATGATGCGATTATCAAATCTGCTTGCCCAACCAGGCCTAACACCTGGGTTGCAAATTCTTGGACAGCCTGTAAATTCCAGGACAGTCTGTAAAAACAGGCCATTTTTTTTTCCAGTGGCCATAAAATATTAAAAAATGACGTGCTTGTGATGTATTTGAAGCTTTAGGAGCTTGCAGGTAATTATGATGGTTTTTACCATCATGTCGGAGTTCACAATAAATGCTGATATAAAGAAACATCACTTAAAATCTTTGTGGTACAGTAAGGTTTTCCAACATGTCAATAAGAAATATTGACTATCTGTGATTCACGAATAAGTGTGGGTGTTGGGGAGTGAGACCCATCTCAGTTTGAGAAGCACCAGTTAGTACTATGGCTTCAATAACTGAAAACATGTGGTGTTCCACTTTAACAAAACTTGTTTCTCCAGAGCTGATCACGGGGAATGTTACATAAAGATGAAGCATTGACTGTTTACATATGCTCCTTGCACACTCATCCATGCATGTTCTTTTTAAAGCCATATGTTCATAGAGAAATGTACAAACCTTTATATGAAAAGAGCAGAAGATGCAGGGGCTAAAACAAACAATAACAGAACAAAACAAGAAAGTATTTGTAGAGTGAAGGGGGCCATACACATTGGATGAATGTCCAATGAGCTATCGGACCAACTAATGTGTCCCACAAGAAAATTATTACTATGAGGGGAATGTTGGGACAATTGATATTAATGGCATTGGTGATATGTGTGGATATAGCACATGACGACTGCAGCCAATCACTGTTCTCAGCAGTGTATAGCTGGGGACATTGATTGGCTGCAGCATTGGTAAGGGGTAAGTGTACAGTATGATGGTTTTTATTTTAAGACATTGCAGGGGTTGTCTGAGATTTTTCATCATCTCGGAGAACTTGACTGCCTAATATTGACTCACTAACATATCTTTTATGATTCTCTATTTAGATGGGTCTTTTCGAGAAAACAAAAATGAGTTTATATTAGTAAAACCTAATAGCACAACAGTCTACTGGAGCATAGACCAAACAATCAAATTTACTAATTTACTAATATACAACTGATAAAGGGCACACATACTATCACTGTAACAATGTAAATGGCATCAACAGCTCCAGATTATATTGTACATAACTTCTACAAAAATAACTGCTAGTGAGAAACCACTCCATTGATATAATAGAGTTCCTATGCATCTCTTATTACACCCCCTCCATTATAAAGGACATAACTGCAGTTTAGTGCAATGTGCAGTACAGTTCTGTAAACAAAGAATAGGGAGGGGGGGTCATCTTCTAGTGATTGCTCCTCGTTTTCCCATTGCTGACATAAGCATGAACTTAGAACTAAGTAGACTCAGCAATTTTCAGCTTTCAGCCCCCGAGTAGAAGGACAAAGGGGGCTGACGGCTGAATAAAATGAGGGTGTACTGCAAATATCTTCATTTTTTATTTTCTACAATTTTGGCAAAAGTTCCCCAAAAGTGTTAAAACGCAATTAGACTTTTTTTTTATACCACGAAGTAGGACTACAACACCTCTGAAATCAATGAAACCTATTGTTTGTCATAGAAATATCTTGAACACTACAAAAGCTGCTGGAATCTCAGGGTGCACGTCTGCGTGTTTTACTTCTTCCTGATGGCTCTAGCAGACAGTACGCTGTCCAGACATGTCAAATCCCTCTGTCAAAATCCATTTATAAAAGCAATCTAAGTGATCAATGTAACTTGAAGTTCTAGTTGGGCTTTACTGTCCTCATATTCACCCTCTCCCTTGTCCTAAGTGACATTCTTCTAACAAGAATGAGGAGTTTTCCGATCTGATTATCTTATCACTGGGATGCAGCCAACAGCATTGACAATTACCCCTATTGAAATCTTCACTGGTGTTTTAAACGCATCAATCACCTGAACCTGGAGTGAAAATACATAGCGTTGCCATTACTTCATTGTGGCCCCTTGTGGAATGATGCATTTATCAGGCTTTCCCTGTGTCACAATGCTAAACTATTAGTCAAAAACAGAATCAAATCTGAACATTTGTCAGGTGATATACAATACTGCAAGATCCTACCTAGTCATGCATAAATTATGAAATGTTCTAAAATACTGCACCTTTGGGCTGGAATCACACATGCAGTTTTTGCGACAGCTTTTCATTCCTTTTTTCTATAGCTAAAGGCAGGAATGGATACATAAGGAAATACATAGGAAGAACTTACCATATATGTCTCCTTTCTGATGGACTTTGGCTCTAATAACTGCATCAAAATCAACATCTCAACCTGCATACAAACTGCATATGTGGTTCCAGCCACATAGAAGGCTGTAGATGTTTGCACAGAGCACTGTTGACCTATCACTGATGATGAGCCTGCCAGGGGTGCAGATCTTTTCAGAAATTGTGTATTTCATAGGGTTATGAGAAATGAGGTACATATGTGTGTAAGGCAAAGAGCATCAAAACTGATACCAGACCATTAACTGACGTTTCCTGCAACTGCAACTCCAAAACTGGGTTCATGCCTCTGATATTATTGGGTCTCTTACCGCTTTTAGCTCCACTTATCTGGCAATACTACACTGTACCAAGAGTTTTAAGTACTCGTGTCTACTTTCTGGTCCCTTTTGACATAGAAAAAGTGACTTCTCAGCCAGTCGCTGGCACCAGTGGTTACCCACCTCAATCACTGGCCGAGTGGTCACATTTCTGTGTCAAGAGGTGCCAGTAAGTAGACAACCACAGGAGACCTGGGAAGCATATGAATGGGAATAGCAGGGGATCAGTGAGATAGGAATGAGTCATTTTTAAGCTATTCTGGACCTTTTTTTATTTATTTAACTGCTAGGGTTAGCTAGGATCATCAAGAAATGTGTCCAAGTTATAAAATTACATCACAAAAGTCCCCATATCATATGATATTGTAGAGCCAAACTACATTATCCAGTCATATCAACAGTTAGGGGCATCAGCAGGGCAAATAAACGCATGTACCCCCTCAACAAGTCATCCAGAAGGCTTGATCCAACTCCCTGACAAAACACTGGTATACAGGAAGATGTTGTTTCCTCCAGTAATCTCTATACTTTTGTGGATGCATTTTACTTTTTTGACAGATAGGTACTAGTTTTTCTTGTTGGGTTCTACAAGGTTAGAGTAGCTCATGCATCAAGAGGTCAGAGGACAAGTACTGGAGAGCTGCTGCATCATATTTAAAATACCACAATGTGACAGGAAGCCAAGGAGTAGACCTGGAACATCCATTAAATGTAGACAGCACTGCTGAGAGCACAATGACCTCGGGCAAATGGTAGATGGTGGCCCTTTGCTCTACAGAATCCAGTGCAGGGATAATTAGTTGGTCAAACTGTTTCCTAATCAACTTCTAATTAGTTTCTCTAAAATACCTGGGAATGTACACAGTCAGGGAAAGTTCTCACCCATGTGAACATGTAGCAGAATGTACATTCTGCCAATATTCAACTAATGTATTTACAAAACTAATCTACATTCATGAATTGTCTATTTTATTCTTCATCAGTCCCACAAGGAATATAGGATTATTTTCTATGTAATGAAAGGCTCCAACAAAATGTCACAAAAGGCATGAAATGTCACTAATGTTCTACATTTCACTCCTGGCACCCCCCCCCCTTTCCTCCCCCATCAACTGTTTGAGGAGGTGCAGCCTCCTCACCAAGCACAGCGCCATACAGTAACTGTGCTTGTTATAGCAGCTCAGCCCTATCAAATTGAATGGTCCTGAGCTGTGAGCCAATGAACATGATGGCACAAGGCCTATGAAGAGGCCTAAGTGCTCACGGAGAGCAGTGGCCTCTTTGTACAGCTGATCGAAGAGGGTGCCAGGAGTTGGACTCCGCCAATCTCATATTGATGACCTATCAAAAGGATAGGCCTTTGATATAGTAACATAGTAACATAGTAACATAGTTTATAAGGCCGAAAAAAGACATCTGTCCATCCAGTTCGGCCTGTTTTCCTACAAGTTGATCCAGAGGAAGGCAAAAAAACCCTGTGAGGTAGAAGCCAGTTTTCCCCACTAGGGAAAAAAATTCCTTCCCGACTCCAATCAGGCAATCAGAATAACTCCCTGGATCAACGACCCCTCTCTAGTAACTATAACCTGTAAGATTATTACCCTCCAAAAATACATCCAGGCCCCTCTTGAACTCTTTTAGTGAACTTACCATCACCACCTCCTCAGGCAGAGAGTTCCATAGTCTCACTGCTCTTACCGTAAAGAATCCTCTTCTATGTTTGTGTACAAACCTTCTTTCCTCCAGACGCAGAGGATGGCCCCTCGTCACAGTCACAGTCCTGGGGATAAATAGATCGTGGGAGAGATCTCTGTACTGACCTCTGATATATTTATACATAGTTATTAGATCTCCCCTCAGTCGTCTTTTTTCTAAAGTGAATAACCCTAATTTTGATAATCTTTCTGGGTACTGTAGTCCACCCATTCCAGTTATTACTTTAGTTGCCCTCCTCTGAACCCTCTCCAGCTCTGCTATGTCTGCCTTGTTCACAGGAGCCCAGAACTGTACACAGTACTCCATGTGTGGTCTGACTAGTGATTTGTAAAGTGGCAGGACTATGTTCTCATCACGGGCATCTATGCCTCTTTTGATGCAGCCCATTATCTTATTGGCCTTGGCAGCAGCTGTCTGACATTGGTTTCTGCAGCTTAGATTTCTGTTCACTAAAATTCCTAGGTCCTTTTCTATGTCAGAGTTACCCAATATTTTACCATTTAGTATGTACTGGTGACTTGCATTATTCCTTCCCATATGCATAACTTTACATTTGTCAGTGTTAAACCTCATCTGCCACTTCTCTGCCCAAGCCTCCAGTCTATCCAGATCCATCTGTAGCAGTGCACTGTCCTCCTGTGTGTTAATTACTTTACACAGTTTAGTGTCATCTGCAAAAATTGATATTTTACTGTGCAAGCCTTCTACAAGATCATTAATAAATATATTGAAGAGAATAGGGCCCAATACTGACCCCTGTGGTACCCCACTAGTTACAGTGACCCAATCTGAGTATGTGCCATTAATAACCACCCTCTGTTTTCTATCACTGAGCCAGTTACTTACCCAGATACAGACATTTTCTCCCAGGCCAAGCATTCTCATCTTATATACTAACCTTTTATGTGGTACAGTGTCAAATGCTTTGGAGAAGTCCAGATATACGACATCCATTGATTCGCTGCGGTCCAGTCTAGAACTTACCTCCTCATAGAAACTGATTAAATTGGTTTGACATGACCGATCCCTCATGAAGCCATGCTGATATGGAGTAATTTGCTTATTTTCATTGAGGTACTCCAAGATAGCATCTCTTAGAAAACCCTCAAACAGTTTACCCACGACAGATGTTAAACTTACCGGCCTATAGTTCCCAGGCTCTGTTTTTGGACCCTTTTTGAATATTGGCACCACATTTGCTATGCGCCAATCCTGTGGAACACTCCCTGTCAGTATAGAGTCCTTAAATATCAGAAATAAGGGTCTAGCGATGACATTACTTAATTCTCTTAGGATACGGGGGTGTATGCCATCCGGTCCTGGCGATTTGTCTATTTTAATCTTTTTAAGACGTAGCTCTACTTCTTCCTGGGTCAGACAGGGCACTTTTAATGGGGAATTTACTTTTATATTCTGCATTTCATCTGACAGTTCATTTTCCTCAGTGAATACAGTGGAGAAAAAGATATTTAGTAGCTTTGCTTTCTCCTCATCGCTCTCTGCAACTCCCCCCTCATTACTCTGTAAGGGGCCAACACCTTCAGGTTTATACTTTTTACCATTTATATAATTAAAGAACATTTTAGGGTTAGTTTTACTTTCTTTGGCGATTAATCTCTCGGTCTCTAGTTTGGCTGTTTTTATTTGTCTTTTACATATTATGTAAATCTCAGAGTTAGTTATGTGGAAGGACAACTCCTTTAAACATAACAATTGATGTAATTTGACATAAAGAACCACAGACTGGCATATACAGCAGTCTATACCCCTTTAAGTATTTGCACTACCTAGCAGGTTATTAACCAATCATTTCTGCTACTACTGCTACTGATCCCTACACTTTCATCTAGTTTTCGTAGAACCATACTGCTTTAAAATTGAGGGTCCAGTTTGTCTATACATTAGGATGTTAATTTAGAGGTTAAGACCAAGGCATTACAAAAAAGAAATTATGGAGATGTTTTAACATTAAATGATGTCTGTATGTTTCATAAGAATGTCTTGGCTGCATTTTCCCGCTGGCTTGGCTATTTCTGTCAGCCCCATAGCAATGAATGCAGCAGTGGCCACGCTTGTGCGCTGCACCTCCAATTCATTTCAATGGGACTTCCGAAAACAGCCAAGCATGCTGCTTAGCTATTTTAGATGTTGCCATAAGAATGAATGGAGGGCGGCCCTGCATGCGTGGTGCACCCTCCAGGACATTGCAGGCTCCATTCTAAGCAAAGGTGCAGGTCCCAGAGGTGGAACCTGCACCTATCAGACACTGGGGGCATATCGCTAGTCTGAGATGAAATACCCCTTTAACCCGTCTTTAGAAAATGCAGCTTTCTGTGCACCTAGGGCTGTAAACGTTATGATGAGTCTTAACGATCCAATTGATTACAATCGAATTTATGTCACTAGGTGTGGACTTTCTATGGTGCAGGCTCAGTATATGAGAATTATTTCAGGGCAGAGTATGCTTTAGGGGTGTAAAGTTATTAATGGGAGTGCCCTAATTGTATTTTATGCTTGTTTACTCAGAGACGGTAAATTGGGTACTCACCACTGGGATAGAGGGTACTTGTACTATACGGGTGAATTCACATGTAGCAAATCTGTTGCAGCTATTTTTCAAACTGTCCCATTCATTTGAATGAGGGTTGCAAAATTCTAAGTGCTTGCTGACAAAACAACTCCACTGAGATGAATGGGACGGATTTTTATACTGCAACAAATCAGTCTCAAGTGAATATCCCCTATTAGGGTCAATGTGAGTGCATTGAAATGGCTTTTGCCTTCAGTCTGTAAAACTGTGCCATATCCACACACATGCGACATAAAGAATACCGTAACAAAAATATTAAAGGGCATCTGTCAGCAAAAAATGAGAAAAATGATGATTGAACATATGCAAATGATCCTCTAGGAGCAATGGGGGTGTTTCTGTTACACCTAGAGGCTCTTCTCTCAGCAACTGCCGTGCTCTCACTTTGGTTGAAAATGTTACGTCTGGCCCTGACTTCTCCTAAAGTCAATCAAAGTAGAGAGGGAGCGGCAGTAGCAGAGAGAGCAGAGCCTCTAAGAGTAATGGCAACAACCCCATTGCTTGAAGAGGATCATTTTCATATATTAAAACTTTATTCTTCTCAGCAATGTGGGCACATATGAACATGGGACCAACACAGATGCCTTCAACTGCCAAGTACACATGTAACAGGTCAGTCAGTTTCATAGGTACAAATCTGCCTACAGATGCCCTTTAAATCACATCATGGTATAACCAAGACCGTACTTGTTTGACAAGGGTGCAGCTGTGTACATGGGTCAGAACATTGCCAGCATGCTATATGGTGTTTAGAATGAAGACTATTCTTATGGAAGACGTACCACCCTGAACGCTTTTCTACATGGATTGTATAGCCAGATGGGTTTCTCCTGGTTTTGGAGGGTAGGTCACTCTTCCATTGCTTCTGGGCTTGTGCTCCTTTTATGTAGTATTGATTCCTTTGGAACTCGGTCACCTACCTTATAAGCTTTCTTCAACATGATAGGTTGTTTTACCAGTACAGAATCTGGTACAAACATAAGCTATTCATGTGGCGTTATGCTGAGTTTTGCTCCTGTGCCCATTGCATTTGGATGCAAGTCTTATTTATCTCAATTATTAAAGAACATTCTTATGTCCCTCAGAAAATGTAAATGGAAACAAAGCCAACATATTTGCTTTGCATGATTCAATTGTGATTGCCAAAACTGCCACGACGTGAAATGTTCTTATAGAAAGTGACAGCTCAATCGCTGAGACAAGGAATCTGACTGCGGTCTGTTTACCTTGGATAAAGGAAATTGGTTTCTGAAACTGTATTAATTTGTGAGCTGGATGACTTACACATATCTGATATGTGAAGAGTGTGATCCAGTTCCCAATATGAATCATACTGTGAGGTTTAGATTTCATTTACTCCTTTGTTTGTTTACCTGTAACTCCAATACGTTTTGTCAGACCTGTCTACAATTTCACCATTATAATCTGAAAGGGATTTTCTGCATCAAGAAATTTGTCTCGCTCAAGTATCCAGTTTTTCAAGCAGGATGTTACGCAAAAGGATAAAAAAAAAAAAGGAAAAAAAAAATCACCTGGTCACGTGTTAGAACAGTTGATGTAGGTTATGAGCGTATTGTTTGTAAGTTCATGACACTATTACATAATTTTAGTTTTTTTTTTATTTGAGTGTCAGTTCATCTCCCAACTACTATTAACTCTGCAGGTATATCCTGCAATATTTTTCACTTAAAGGGACAGTATCTGGTTTAGATCATAAAATGAGTGAGGGAAAACATCATGGACACCAACAGATGCTGCAATTGAATTTTCATATAGAAAATGTTGGATATTAAAATTTTGAACCCATATTCTTTTAAAATCGGGAACATTTTGGATGTAATAGTGCAGGAAGTCGAAACACAACAGTCTGCATGTATGATTCCAGACTAATGACCTTATCCATCATATATCACATCCACCCAATCCAATGAAAAATAGGTCATATAGTCACTATAATAGCTTAGGCTAAAGCCTCTTGCAAGTGCAACCTGCCAAAAAATCTAATTTATGTGTGCTGGTTTTCACATTATAGATTAGTAGTCACTGAGGATTTCCTTCTGCTTGCAGAGAATTATACTCACTCAGCACATTGAAAGACAACAGAGTACCTGAAGTATGAATCCAAATTCGGACCCTGTACGGTATTACATAACAAGAAAATTACAAAATAAAACTGCACCAAGAGGCAGAAGTGTGATAAGCAAAATACACTGAGGGACATTTATCAAGACTGGCGTTCCCATACACCAATGTTCATCCTCCTGCCCTGAAGTGAGATGCATATATTCTTCTTAAATGGGTAGCCCCATGAAAATTATTCTACAGTTTTCAAACCAGCATCTGAATATTTTAGTAATTGAATGTAATTAAAAATTTAGTATAGCCACTGAATTATTCAATAAAATGTATCTGTATAGAGCCACCTGCTGTTTGTTTTTTTCCTCATTTCTTTGTCCTACTTACTGATAAGGCCACACATGCTCAGTTTCATCCTTCAACTGCCTCCTGAACTGTGATAGGGAAAGAGCTAAAGAAAAAAGACACACACCCTGAGAAAAGACACTCCCCTTGGGCTTTCAGCTTGATATAAATGTAGCAGAGCAATAAATGGGGAGATCTCTGGATCCATGTGCGGTACAGGACTGGTTCTAGCTTTGTTAGAAAGAGATTGTCATGTACTATATGATGTCTGATTTTCATTTTCATTAAAGGGGATAACCCCTTTAAAAAATTAGGTGCATCTGTGCCCTGCGCTAGAAACTGAAGTTTCAGGCTGGCATAACTTCAGCTATAACTGACGCAAGATTCTTGCGCAAATTATAATAAATCCAGGAACCCCTTTTCTTAAAAAAGTTGCAAATTATGGTACTCATATGCCATGCATCATAATTTGTGACTTTTGCACCACAATAATGGCATAAAGAGCTTTGAAAATGTCCAAGTTCACATTTATTTTACTCTTATTATACAATAGGACACTTCATTGATTCAATTCACAGTATAAGTATTTAAAAGGGTATTCCAGCTGCTATCATGTATCATCTATTCATGGGATCGGGATATATGTAAAAGCAGTAGGGATCAGTACGCTATGACCCCAACCAATGGCTCGTATGAGTAATTTCAGTCCCTCCCCAACTCCACATCTGCAGTGGTGAAAATCTTAAAGGGGTTCTCCAAGAATGATTTAAAAAGGCTCCCAGCAACCTGTCCTAGAATATGAGTAGGACTGGTTGCCTCCACTTGCAGAGCTGCCTAAGCGAATGTGGGGCCTTACTACACATAACGCTCTAGCACTTGTATGCACTACATATTGAAGAGTGTTACTGTCAGGCTGCTCAGCCATGATGGCATATCATAGGCAGGACTGCATCATTACCATCTATTGTACAGAAGGGTAGTGTGGTCTCAACTCTCACTCCATGGGAGATATGAAAAGTCAAGTGAGAACAGCTCTGGGTTGTAATACTTACTATACAGCTGTATTAAGAGGCAACATAGATGTTCAACCACAACTCCACAGAACTCTTCTCTATCAATGGTGTGCTGGTGGGGAGGAGTGGGGGACTGTGATTCTGATTCCATGGTGGGTGTCCCAGAGGTTGGAACACCACTAATCTAACCTTTATCTGGTAGATAGTGTTAAAGTTATTCTGCAGTGCCACCACAGAGGACATTAAGAATTACACATTACAGTCCTCCAGAGCGAGAGATGCTCTTTGTAGCCACGGTCTGCTCTGTGCGGTAGATGACATTCCAGAATGGTCTCTACTACGTCATAACTCTCTTATTAAAAATTTTAAACTGGGTTTCTAGATCTGACAACCCTTTTTAGTACTCTTCTAGTCAGACATGAATACCACAAATACATGCAGAAATACAGAATTATGAATGATCAATACCATGGGTTTTTGCTTCTGTCTGAAGAGTTCTTACTTTATATCCCAAATCAAAAACATCCAAATCTACAGTTTAATTCCCTGAAAATGTAGACCAGGGTTCATCAGTGTTTTCCTCTTTTACTGGAATCAATGATACTTCATACAAGCAATATCTGATCTTCTTAGTATCCTGGAGGCTGCATAAAGAATGGAGTTTTCGAAAGGCTTAGTCCAGATACATGAGATCACCACTAAGTGATAAACTACAAGAATATGGGAGTATTTATACTAATGCATGCGGTACTAAGTGTGAAGTTGGTTCTACCTCTCAAATTTCATGACGGGAGTATAGGACAAATTAGACTATGCTCTCTTCCCCATGTACACGTTTTCCAGTGGTCTCATTTCTCTACTATAATATTTTATATTTTATAGAATTTTAGAGAACTTTAGACATTCCAAAGAAAATTAATCTCTTGAGAGGTAAACGTAATATATTGGATTGACAGGGAGAAAGCCTGGAAAACTGGGCCAAAAGTCATTACTGGATCAGTGTGTTCATTCTGGTGTAGCTTACTGGCTGGAACTTACAATTTACTGAAGACATTTAAAATTCCTTGACTAATTCCCTAGACCGCTCAGTCATCTGAGCATAACACACATTTGCCCATACATGATCCTGTGATGTAGAAAATTGTTCAACACCCAGTGCTACAAATGTTATATTTGGCACAAATACTTTGTAAAATAAGACAGTCACCTCACAATTACATTAATCAAATGGCAATTATAACCATGAGTGAAATTATCAGCACAATGACTTGCATCAGGTCTCCTAGTTCAAAATGGCAGGTCTACAGTAATAATTCTTACTATAATCTTCTTCTTAATTGCAACTATAGGTGGAAAAATTAACACAAGTCCATTCTTTTTGCAAACAGTCCATATTGCTATATCCATTCTGCATTTTGTAGAGATACTTCTAGGGTCAAATTTCTCTAAAGCAGATAATCGTATCTATGATTCCAATGTATGATTCCAAAATTGTACTATAAATTGATGAAAAAATGTTGCACTAAAATTCATTAAATGAAAATGAAGTAATAGAAGCTTAAGGGGGTTATACCATGATTAATGTAAAAAATGAAAATCGGACATCATATAGTACATGACAATCTCTTTCTAACAAAGCTAGAACCAGCCCTGTACCTCACATGGAACCTGAGGTCTCCCCATTAATTCCTCGGGTTAGATTTATATCATGCTGGCAGCTCAAGGGCAGTCTCCTTTCTGCTGCAATTGAGGAGGCATATCCATGCTGTCCCTATCACAGGAGGCAGCTGAAGGATGAAACTGAGCATGTGCGTCCTTCTTAGTGAGCCGGACAAAAAAAAATAAGAAAAAAACTAACAAACAGCAGGTGGAAGGGTTGCACCGGGTATCGAATTATCAATACCCAATCGATACTTTTGTACCTGTATCGATACGATACCGGGTTTTGCCTGTAACCGACACTAGGCTGCACAGCATAGAATCAGAGAACGTGGTGTGCGCTGCTCTCAGTGCGCTCCCATAGTCTCCTCAGTAAGCCACAGGGGAGAAGGAGGCCTCTCCCCCCCCCTGTGCTGGCTGTGGCCCGGCTGCCACTAATGCAGGAGTGAAGAGGGGAGGGGCTTTGGGCCATGGCACACCAAATGAACATAACCATCGTTTATAACCAAGTAACATGGAGGCAGGTTGTTGGCAGCAGAACTCCACATAGCCGGCACCCACCTTCTAGAAAGGGAGCCTGCGATCAGCAGCAGTTGAACCCCTCAGGGCGGCACGCAGCTCCCTGGTCAATAGAAGGTCGTGTTGCCGGCTAATCTGATTCTGGCCGCCGGCACCCCGCCTCCCATGTACTTGTAATTAAACGATAGTTACGTTCATTGGTGGGCGCCCAGTTGGTGCCCTCCCCCACCCGACCGAAGTAATAAAATTTGGTGGCGCAGTGCGCCCCAACCCAGTATCTAATTAAATCACAGGCACCCGCCCACTCCCACTCTTCAATTGGTGGCAAGCTACAGAAGCCAGGGTTGCCATGGTAAGCTCCTTGTTGCTGTGTGCACTAAGCACAGGGCAGCAGGGAGAGTGTAAAGTCCTATTCACCCTAATAGAGCAATATTAGGGTAAATGGGACAAGGGTTTTAGCCCCTAAAGGGGCTAATAGTAAATAAAGAGTTAGAAATAAATTAAAACATAGTTAAAAAACAAACACCAAAATTAAGTTTAAATTCCCCCTTTCCCAATTTTACATCCGAAAAGTCCAAACTATTAAAATATTAACCACTTCCCGTCCGCCCATAGAATATAAACGTCCGGGAAGTGGTTAGCTATCTTAGCTATGTCAGCCCCAGTTACAGGAGAAATCAAGTGTAAAAAATAAATAAATAAATAACTAAGTGAAGTTAAATGTCCCCCTGAGGTCTTGTTATGGGGACACAAAGTGTAAAATAAAATAAAATAAATAAATAAACAGTATTATAAAAAAAAATCACATAGAAAAAAAAAATAATTTCCCCCCAAATAGGTCATAAAAAATGTTGAAAATAAAAATAAATGAATAAAATAGACATATTTGGTATCACCGTGTCTGCAACGACCAGCTCTATAAAAATATCACATGATCTACCCCATCAAGTGAACTGCGTAAAAAAAATCTAATAAAAATTATGCCAAAACATAACATGTCCCTTCACCTACCAAAAAACATAATATCAAACAATCAAAAAGTCGTATGCATCCCAAAACGGTAGCAATAAAAACGTCACCTCATCCCGGAAAAAATAAGTCCCCACACAAGATCATAGCCAGAAAAATGAAAAAAAATGGCTCTTAAAAAATTGCAACACAAAAACATGATTTTTTTTAAAAAAATGCTCTTCTTGTGTAAAACGTAAAAAAAAATAAATAAAACATAGACATATTTGGTATCGTTCTGTAACAACTGGCTCTACAAAAATATCCCATGATCTACCCTATCAAGTGAACGGTGTAAAAAAAAAATATATAGAAAAATGCCCCTAAACTGCTCTTTTTTTTAGTTAACCTCCCAAAAATTAGATTAAAAAGTGATCAGAAAGCCGGATGTATCCCAAAATGGTGCCAATAAAAAGCACAGCTTGTCCCGCAAAAAATAAGCCCTCACGCAGCTCAGTCCACAAAAACATTAAAAAGTTATCACTCCTAAAAACCATGACAGAACATTTCATGTTAGAAAATGCAGATGCTGCTCCTCCCCTTCTGAGCCCTGGCGTATCCCCAAATAACAGTTTACGACCACATGTGGGGTGTTTCTGCAAACTGCAGAATCGGGGTGATAAAAGTTTTGTTTTGTTGTTAACCCTTGATGTGTTACAGGAAAAAATGATTAAAATAGAAAATCTGCAAAAAAAGGGAAATTTTGAAATTTCACATCTATTTTGCTTTAATTTCTGTGGAATACTTAAAGGGTTAAAAACATTTCTAAAACCAGTTTTGAATAGTTTGAGGGGTGTAGTTTCTAAAATGGGGTAATTTATGTGACTTCAGAACTGAACTGGTCCTTAAAAAAGTTGATTTTGTTAATTTGAGAAAATTGTGTCTAAAATTCTAAACCTTCTACGGTCCTAAAAAAATAAAATGACACTACCAAAATGATGCCAACGTAAAGTAGACATATGGGGAATGTAAATTAAAAAGTATTTTATGGGGTATCACTATCTGTCTTAAAAGCAGAGAGATTCAAATTTAGAAAACAGTGAATTTTTTATTTAAATTTTCGTTAACTTTTGGATTTTTTTATAAATAAAATTAAAACTTATCGACTCAAATTTACCATTAACTTGAAGTACAATGTGTCACGAGAAAACAATCTCAGAATCGCTTGGATAAGTAAAAGCGTTCCAAAGTTATTACCACATGAAGTGACACATGTCAGATTTGCAAAATTAGGCCTGGTCAGGAAGGGGGTAAATGGCCCAGATCTGAAGTGGTTAAAAAACATCTCCTATGCGGTGAATGAAACAGAAAAAAAATAAATAAAAACCATGTGATTCGCCATTTTTTAGTCCCCTTGTCCCCCCAAAAAATAGGATAGGACTGTTTTATTATGGGCTGGACGTTTCATAAAATGAGGAATGCATGTGGCTTTTTTGGTGTTTTCGAGTATCGCAATACTTTTTTATGGTATCGAAACCAAATCAAAATTTTGGTATTGTGACAACCCTAGCAGGTGGTGCTATACAGATAAATTTTATTGTATGACTTAGTGGCTATACAAAATTTTTCAATTCAGATCCTAGTGCTGGTTTGAAAACTGTAGAATATTTTTCATGGGACAATTGATCTTCAAACTGTAACAATGACTACAGGTCTTAAACTTCGAGGCCCCCTTCACATAAATCTGAAGATCCAGTTCAGTTGCCCTAAAGGGTAAAGTAGAAAACGGCAGAGATGAACTGAAGACAGAACTAATCACATAGTCTTTTGTGGGACGATTCGCATACATTCGGTGCATCACCTGTGAGGCTGAATGCCAAATAGCGCCGGGCAGAAAAACACTGCTTGCTCAGTTTTTCTGTGCAGTGCTATCTATGGATAGACCCAGAACAGAGCACTAAAGTGCAGTATACACACATCAGTGGTGTCCGACTCCTGGCCTAAAATAGCTGGCCAGACATAATACAGTGGGGAAAAAAAAAAGTATTTAGTCAGCCACCAATTGTGCAAGTTCTCCTACTTAAAAAGATGAGAGAGGCCTGTAATTGACATCATAGGTAGACCTCAACTATGAGAGACAAAATGAGAAAACAAATCCAGAAAATCACATTGTCTGATTTTTAAAGAATTTATTTCAAAATTATGGTAGAAAATAAGTATTTGGTCACCTACAAACAAGCAAGATTTCTGGCTCTCACAGACCTGTAACTTCCTCTTTAAGATGCTCCTCTGTCCTCCACTCATTACCTGTAGTTATCGCACCTGTTTGAACTTGTTATCAGTATAAAAGACACCTGTCCACAACCTCAAACAGTCACACTTCAAACTCCACTATGGTGAAGACCAAAGAGCTGTCAAAGGACACCAGAACCAAAATTGTAGACCTGCACCAGGCTGGGAAGACTGAATCTGCAATAGGCAAGCAGCCTGGTGTGAAGAAATCAACTGTGGGAGCAATAATTAGAAAATGGAAGACATACAAGACCACTGATAATATCCCTCAATCAGGGACTCCACGCAATATCTCACCCCGTGGGGTCAAAATGATCACAAGAACTGTGAGCAAATACCCCAGAACCACACGGGAGAACCTAGTGAATGACCTGCAGAAAGCTGGGACCAACGTAACAAAGGCTACCGTCAGTAACACACTACGCCGCCAGGGACTCCTGCAGTGCCAGACGTGTCCCCCTGCTTAAGCCAGTACATATCCGGGCCCGTTTGAAGTTTGCTAGAGAGCATTTGGATGTTCCAGAAGAGTACTGGGAGAATGTCATATGGTCAGATGAAACCAAAGTAAAACTGTTTGGTAGGAACACAACTCGTCATGTTTGGAGGAGAGTGAATGCTGAGTTGCATCCAAAGAACACCATACCTACTGTGAAGCATGGGGGTGGCAACTTCATGCTTTGGGGCTGTTTCTCTGCAAAGGGAACAGGACGACTGATCCGTGTACATGAAAGAATGAATGGGGCCATGTATTGTGAGATTTTGAGTGCTAACCAGCAAGGGCATTGAAGATGAAACATGGCTGGGTCTTTTTAGCATGACAATGATCCAAAGCACACCACCAGGGCAACGAAGGAGTGGCTTCATAAGAAGCATTTCAAGGTCCTGGAGTGGCCAGTTTCCAGATCTCAAACCCATAGAAAACCTTTGGAGGGAGTTGAAAGTCTGTGTTGCCCAGCGACAGCCCCAAAACATCACTGCTCTAGAGGAGATCTGCATAGAGGAATGGGCAAACATACCAGCAACAGTGTGTGCCAACCTTGTGAAGACTTACAGAAAACGTTGGACCACTGTCATTGCCAACAAAGGATATATAACAAAGTATTGAGATTAACATTTGTTATTGACCAAATACTTATTTTCCACCATAATTTGCAAATAAATTCTTTAAAAATCAGACAATGTGATTTTTTGGATTTGTTTTCTCATTTTGTCTCTCATAGTTGAGGTCTACCTATGATGTCAATTACAAGCCTCTCTCATCTTTTTAAGTGGGAGAACTTGCATAATTGGTGGCTGACTAAATACTTTTTTCCCCCCACTGTATATGTGAAGTGGGCTTTAAAATGCAATTAAATCTAAATCTTGATTAAATTCAGTTGGTTCTTCCTACTGCAATTGTAATCTTGTTTTAGTGTATTTCGCCATATGTAGGTATTGTCATAAAAAAGGGCAAAATAAGTTGACTAGAAATCATTTGTCCATCTCCATAGCAGCACAATTTCACCACCAACATTACAACCAAATGTCTGGATTTGGGGAATACAATATCTACTTAAACGGCATGAGGACTCTGCTCTGACGAAAGGCAATCTCCCTGAAACAGCTGTCTGCAGAAGAGATGCTGGCTTATTTATTATCCATGTTTCAAAGCCTTTGAAAAGGTCAAACACTGACTTATAGAATAGCTACCTTACATCTGGTGGCATTAGAGACGGAGAATGTTTAGAGCTCATATGCATACCATCTTCTCTAACAGGGGACTAAACCCCTCCCCCCAAAAAAAAACTATATGCATATTAAACAATCCAAAAAATTCAACAAGTCGGATCAAAACTTCAGTAGGTAAATATTAATCAGTAAGTTCTGGAAAAAAGAATGCCAAAAAATCAGGGCTAGATAATGTTAGGATGGAAATGTTGCTCTAACTGCTTTGTGAAAATCAAAAAGGCAAAGAGATGAGCATTTTAGAAACTCCCTGGGGAGAAAAAGTTAAAGAAAAAAAAAGGACCACACAGATTTAAGTATTATGAAACTTAAAAATATTTAGAGTCAGGAGACTAAAGGAGATTAAGGTTAATTTCTTAGTGTTTGGGGTCTATAAATGGAAAAATACATAGACCATGTTCATAATGATTTTTTTCATAAAATACTTACAATTTATAATGAAGTGGACAGAAATATTGAATACTAGCTGAAGGACCCGGCTTTGCCCGGGTATATTTAATTTATTTCTTTTACTGTTTGTGTGTGTGTGTCGTTAAAAGATATCGAGAGTGCCCTCTACAGTGCCCACCCCTTTAACAGTGACCTCTACAGCGGCCAGCCCCTTTAACAGTGACCTCTACAGCTGCCCGCCCCTTAAACAGTTACCTCTACAGCAGCCTGCCCCTTCAACAGTGACCTCTACAGCAGCCTGCCCCTTCAACAGTGACCTCTACAGCTGCCCACCCCTTTAACAGTGACCTCTACAGAAGCCCTCCCCTTTAACTGTGACCCCCACAGCAGCTAGAGTGGCCACTGTCTTCACCGCAGAAAGCCAGACCTCACGTCCATTCCCCCAAACGTGAAACAGCGCCCCCAGTTCCCATGAAGACACATCACTAAACATGAGGCCACGCCCCCCCTGGCTCCGTGAAGACATGGAGGAGAAGCTGTCTGAGTGTGAGCTACTGAAAGGGTGGACATCCCTGTGTCTGTCCAGGCACTGCGTCGGACGGAGAACAGGTAGCCAGAAAACTGGACTGTCCAGCCTAAAGCCGGACATCTGGCCACCCTAACATCAGCCAGCCCCTAGGGTGGCCAGAGGTCTTGTTTTAGGCTGGACGGTCTGGCTTTCAGACTCCCTGTCCTCTGTCATGCGCAGGGCCTGGATGGACACAGCAGCAGCACTCTCAGCAGCAGCACTGTGCAGTCTGAGCAATGAGCTGCAGGAGGAAAGTCACCCTCCCCCCACCCCTGCAGCTGACAGAAGGTGATTTTTACCAATAATTTTAATCCCGGTCAAATGCAGCATGGAAGGGGCGTGGCCTGACTGAGTCAGGGGCGTGACTTAGTGGGATCTGGGGGTGGTGCTTTTAAGTCCTTCTTTTGACGGTGGCCGGAATTACAGGTCGATGCCTGATTTAGGAGGAAGGTGGGTAGCAGTGGAAGAAAACATTTTTTATTACTACTGAACAGTAAATATGTAAAATTTACATTATATGAGGTAATGATTGATGATGAGTTAGTCTAAAACATAAGTTATAGTTATGGTAACCGGGAATACCCATTTACCATTGTCATCCACAGTGCTCTGCCTCTTTAATGCAGACCTAAAGCAGTGAACTGGCTAGGTTGTCATAGAAAACTGATGTGTGTCTGTGAGCTTCTATTGGCTGATAAGGGTCATGTGACCAGGATACTATTGGCTAATGCATATTTCTGGAACGGTACGTCCTGGAGAGTTGAAAACTGTTCTAAAACCTTCCCGGACACCTGATGTACATGTGTGCCAAATTTTGTGATTGTAGCTGCAGCGGTGCGGATTCCTTTAGCGGACATACACACACACACACACTCAGCTTTATATATTAGATAATATGGAGAGCATATAACTTTCATGCACCAGTCACTAGTAAAGACTATAATGGACAGAGGATGAAAAACATAAATGACTCTTTATAGTAAATATTTCTAATTTGTTCCATCCATATGTGGTTGTCATAGGTATGTCCACAAGGACTGAAATTGTGCAGAATCTTCACATTCTGCTGTTTCCCAAGTATGCAGCAGAACAAGTGGAATACTATTCTAAAGTTGCAGACACAGCTGTTTTGGACGTCTCATTTGCTATATTAATTACACCTATGCTGCCTAAATTATAAAAGTCTGGACAAGTTGACGGCTTCTGAAAAATCATTCCATCTCCAGAGAAATGACGCTGCTTGAGCATTTGGTCTTTTGCAAACGAATCCTTTATTTCTTGTATCTCACGTCAATTATTTTTTCATGTCACCTTAAAGAAAGGTGCATTTTCCGTTATTTCTTGTGTCTCCTGTCAATTGTTTTTATACCATCTTAAAGAAAGGTGGATATTTCTCTAAAATAAAAAATACAATGTCACCTTAAATTTGTTGAGTTACTGTTTTGTTTATCCTTCTCCTTACTGACAATATGTGTCCTGCCAACTTATCTTTTCTTTTGGCAGTAATTGGTTTTGTTCACTGTAAGGCCTCATTTACATGTCAGTGTTTTGGTCAGTGATTTCCATCAGTGATTATGAGCCAAAACCAGGATTGGAGCCTCCAAAGACATAAGGTATAAGGAAAAGATCTGCATCTGTTCTATGTTTAGACCCATACCTGGTTTTGGCTCAAAATCACACATGGAAATCAACGACCGAACACTGACCAAGACTCTGTGCACACAGGGGGACATTTATGAAGACCACCGCTTTCACCGCTAGTCTTGATTCCCCCTGCTAAGCCAGAGGATGCGCCAAACTTATGCTGATGTGCCTATGTCTAGTCATAAAATAGGTGCATTCTCCAGCAGCAGATGGGATATCAAGACAGGCACAGAAAGTGCTAGTCTTGATCAATGTTTTAGACCATTTTTTCTATGAGCTTAAGAAGTCGTGGATTTATGGGAAAAGATACAGCCTACTGGAAAAGGGCATGTCTTCCAATTTGTCAATGTGCTCCAAAATATTCATGCCCAATTCTGTTGTAAGTGAAAAAATAGGTGGTTTAAACTTAAATAGTCAGTCTAAGGTTGCACGAAATGTATCATCCGGCATCCGTCACTGTAATGAATCGAGCATATTTCTAGACTGTCTTGTATAAGTTTACACTACATAAATCTTAGACAGTAATAACTGATAAATCTGCCCCACCATTTTTGTTTTATTGATCCCACTGAAAGTATAGACTGAATGTTGCTGTAAAGTTTTTTTAAGACCTAAAACACGCATGCAGTTTTTTAAAGTATTTTTTGAGACAAACACAGGCGTGGATACAAAAAAGGAGATACAATTCATTCCTTTTAGATCCACTCGAGGCTTTCATTAAAAAGAAAAAAAAAATATTTCCTTACTGTGAAAGTCAATGAAAGACAAAAACAAATTAATATGAGGGTCATTCAAAAATAATCCACACTCTGGTTATAGAATTTATTTTAATCAACCATCATTTTTCACATAATCTCCTTCCTTTTCTATTCACTTTGTCTATCTATCTACCAACAAGCTTTTGCATTCCCTTTATTAAAAAAAATGTTTTAGGCTGAGCTGTGAACCATGAATGCATCTCCATCTTTAACTCATCAGATGTGAATTTTCAACCTCATAGGGTGATTTTCAAACGATTTGCCGCACAATCCACCGTCACTATCTAACAGAATCAGTTCATGTGCAAGCTCAATGCTGTCACCAGTCATGGACCGGCGTCTGGCTCCTTCTTCTTGGCTCACACTTGTACGACCTTTCTTGAACTTCTCTATCCATCCATACACACTTCTTTGCGACAAAATACTTTCTCCATACTAATATCAGCACCAGACACAGCCCCAAACCGTAAAGAAAATTGCATACTGCTCTTCTTTTGTGTAAATCACAAGTGGGACAGCCATTGTTTCTCACACAGCAATCACAAATGAACTGACGGAACACATTCAAAACTACACAGCAGTGACTAAGGGAGATTAAAATTGGTAAAATGATCAAAAGTTGATTAAAATAAATTCTACAGCCAGAGTGTGGATAATTTTTGACTTTCCTGCTACGCAACTCATCATTTAAAACAAAACATTTGCCAATATAAAAATGAGACAACAGGTCAAACCCATTGTCTAATTTTTATAAGAATACATGTTGTATCTATAGTATTTGCTCTTCATAGGTGAACTGACCATTGGACAGCATCAATTACTAAAGGTGTTATGAAAATAGGAATTTCGCATAATTACCCCTAAACACAAGGAAACCTTTTTCCAACCCCCTGAGCTCCTACTAATACTTCACACATCACTATTTACTGATGCTAAATCCAAACCAGTTCTCTTACACCAACCAATAAACACACGGAATAATAATCAGAGATCAAGGGGACCACAGCAGTAGATTAAAGGTTCAAGGTTTACAGATCGCTGCTGATAGAGGGCAAACAACAGGGGATATCCAGCACGTCAATCACCCTAAGCCCTCATTCCCTTATCCTAATTGCCTGTTTATAAGCTAGAGAATGGAAGGTATACTATATATATTGTTGTGTGTTTTTAGTATATTTGGGAGGGAGGCAGTTTCTTCTTGTTGTGGAGATGTCAGTACAGTTAGAAACATAGAAACATAGAAGATTGACGGCAGAAAAAGACCACCTGGTCCATCTAGTCTGCCCTTTTATTATCCTTTTGTTTTTATCTTAGGATAGATACATGTTTATCCCAGGCATGTTTAAATTCAGTTACTGTGGATTTATCAACCACCTCTGCTGGAAGTTTGTTCCAAGCTTCTACTACTCTTTCAGTGAAATAATATTTTCTAATGTTGTTCTTGATTTTTCCCCCAACTAACCTCAGATTGTGCCCCCTTGTTCTTGTGTTCTGTTTCTTATTAATAACACTTCCCTCCTGAACTTTATTCAGTCCTTTAACATATTTAAAGGTTTCAATCATGTCCCCCCTTTCTCTTCTTTCCTCCAGACTATACATATTAAGAACTCGGAGTCTTTCTTGATAAGTACTATGCTTTAGACCTCCTACCATTTTTGTAGCTCTTCTTTGGACCCGTTCTATTTTAGCAATATCCCTTTGCAGGTGAGGTCTCCAGAATTGAACACAGTATTCCAGATGTGGTCTCACTAGAGCTCTATACAGAGGGATCACAATCTCCCTCTTTCTGCTTGTTATACCTCTAGCTATGCAGCCAAGCATACGATTTGCTTTCCCTACTGCCTGGCTGCATTGGTTACTCATTTTGAGGCTGTCAGAGATGACTACCCCCAAATCCTTCTCTTCTGAGGTCTTTGTTAGCACAGAACTGCCAATACGATACTCGGATAGAGGATTTCTTCTCCCCAAGTGCATTATTTTACATTTGGAAACATTGAACTGAAGTTTCCATTGTTTTGACCACTTATCTAATAAAGATAAATCATTCTCCATATTACCGACACCTCCTGGAACATCAACCCTATTACACACTTTTGTGTCATCAGCAAACAAGCAAACCTTCCCTACCAAGCCGTCCCTTATGTCATTTACAAACATGTTAAACAGAACAGGACTCAGAACAGATCCCTGTGGCACCCCACTTGTAACCAGCCTCTCCTCAGAATACACTCCATTAACAACAACCCTCTGGTATCTGTCCTTCAGCCAACTGCAGATCCACTGAACTATCCAGGGGTTAAGTCCAAGTCCAAGTCCAAGTCAGTTGTACCACAGACTTGTGTACAGTTCCTCAGTATTGCTTGTTGTTGCGGACTGTTTCACAAGTGGTAAATTAATGACATTTGCAATGGACTTGGCAGGCTGTGACAATGTAAAATGTTCTGTAGAAATAGCGGAATTATTATTATTATTACAAGCAAGCATTTTTCAGTATGTGGTCACTTTTGCATTGCTTCAGGGAAAGGGTGAGTTATAAATACCAACAGAGAACCAGCAATGACCTTAGCTGTACGAACTCTACTTCTGATTTATGTTTTCCAACTTTCCAGTGCTTTCAACTTTCCTGGAGGGTAAAATATATCCATTCTTATTTCTTTTGGCATTAAACAGAGTCTTTACCTCCTTTACTAAATCCATTAATCGCAGCAGAGGGGCCTAAAGACCTGGCTCGTTCAGCAGGGGAGGGGTCAAGTCATTCTCTGATGTCAGCATCAATCATGAGACCCTCAAAGAGCTCACTATTGTTTCACTGTGTCCTCTCATCTATGCTACCAACCAAATATTTGCTTAACAGTAGGTGCTACTTACAATAACTTTACATATTCCATCTCTTTCACTGATGGAGGTATATTGCCTTTGAAAATTAATCAGTAGCGACTGTGTAGGATTTCATAACCTAATGTCCTCCATTCATAGAACGGCATTCCAGGACATGCAGACCATGAGATTAGACACAAATACATTCATTTAGAAATACATAATTGTTCATGCTGTAGGTGTGGGCAGACAGGGGTACACCTAGCCTTTCTGCTGCCGGGGGCAAAAACTGAAACTGCGCCCCCTACCTGGTGATGCTTGAGGTGAGGTCACCTGGCCTCATTGAGGGTGCTCCTCTTTGGGCAGAAACACTTTACCCCATATTGAAGAGGAGTGGACAGAGAATACTAAATACAGTTCTATAAAAAAGGCAGCTTTTTCCCCACATAAACCTGCAGTTCTGTTGAGATTTATTAAAACAGGGTCAGCTTCGGATGGTCGATTATCATTAATGTAATAAATGCATACTTTGGAATTTAGGAAAATTTGGAAATTTGAATTATAAAATGTATAATCAAACTAAGGCCCCTATTTATAAAACATAATAACTAGGATGTTCTAGGACAATACATTTACTAACTTGACTGGAGTGTAATCGGACCTGGCCGTTCAGTTTTAGATATGAATATTATCTAGTCACTATAAATCAAGGGTAGAGATCACTATCTCCATACTGCTTTACGACAGGTAGTAACTTGCAATATACCTTTATCAGTGGCTTAAAATCCTTGCTTTGGGCCCAGCTGTTTATGCACTTGCTTTGTTCTCCAGTGTAACATGTGTGATTTAAAGGTTGTATAGTTAGCCAACTTTTTTCATAGAGATAGTCAAACTGTAGTAGATATTATACTGTCAATGAGAATATGAATGGTGGTTTACTTGAAATCTCTAGACATGCTAGATCAGAATATAGCAGTGCTATGTAAGTGCATAAAAAAAAAAAAAAAATCCCAATTACTATACTGTTTAGTAATACAATCATGGGTGTGAATACAAAATCTAACTTTCCTTACTTTAAAGAGGACTGCTTGTGACCCTTTGGAATCACTTTTTTTTTAAACTTTTTTTTAGAATTTTTGGTGGATATGACCCGTTTATGAAGGAGTCCCAAGCTAGAGCTGGAGTGTGAAAAATCGGAGTCGGAAGTTTGGTTTAATGACTCCACAGCCCAGAAAACAAATGCGTTCAGTTTTAGATATGGAATATTATCTAGTCACACTAATAAATCAAGGGTTCTAGAGATCACTATCATCCATACTGCTTTACGACAGGTAGTAACTTGCAATAGTACCTTTATCTAAAAAGTCGGCTTAATCCCCAGTAATCCTTGCTTTGGGCCCAGCTGTTTACTGCACTTTGCTTTGTTCTCTGCAGTGTAACATGTGTGATTTAAAGGTTGTATAAGTTAGCCAACTTTTTTCATAGAGATAGTCAAACTGTAGTAGATATTTATACTGTCAATGAGAATATGAATGGTGGTTTACTTGAATTATCTCTAGACATGCTAGATCAGAATATAGCAGTGCTATGTAAGTGCATAAAAAAAAAAAAAAAAAAAATATCCCAATTACTATATAAGCAGCTCTGTTTAGTACATACATTAGCACTCATGGGTGTGAATACAAAATCTAATACTTTCCTTACTTTAAAGAGGACTGTCTTGTGACAGATCCTCGTTAAAGGAAATTACCAACTATTTGAATCACTTTTTTAATTTAAACTTTTTTTTAGAATTTTTGGTGGTTTTCCTTTTATTTTTCCATGTCACCCTCTATATTTAAAAAAAAAAAAAAATCCTGCAGTTTTCACACTGGCCACTAGACCGAAAAAATGTTCAGACATTCAGACAATGTCGTTTGCGAGCAGACCCATGGGCCATAGAAACAATGTCCTGGAGCTTGACTTCTGCAATAGAGTTTTCTAGACATGCTCTGTGAACTGTGCAGAGGTCAGGAGGGAGCTGATAAGCTGTGATATCACCTATTGTGAATACTGGATCCTGGGTTATCTATATAGAGGTGATCACTATCATTGTAATTCTGCCTTTAATGATAATAGCTACTGGAAAGAACAGGAAATCATAACCTAGTATTAGGTCTAGTGGCCAGTTTAAAATTACAGGATTATATACATTTTTATTAAATATAGATAGTGACATGGAAAAAAAAAGTTTCACATAAAAACTTGATTTAAACGATTTAAAAGTAAAAGAAAAGTGCTCTCTCATACATGTGCAACTTGGAATTGTATTAGAAATGGTATAAGGTGGTATATTTATCATAATGTCACTGATAAATGTGACATGTTAGTAACAGTATTTACCATAACATTTATTATTATAATATTTAATCATAAACATAACAGGATAATAGAAATGTGCCCTCTCCATACTGAAACACCATCCCACTCACTAATGGATATTAGTATCAATGGCACAGTAAACTCCTAAGCAAAAAACAGTCTGTCCCCAAACATTACATCAGGGCAGTAATACTCAACCTTTTTACCATGGAGAAACCCCAGATCGCATCCTTACTGTAAAGATGTCAGCTCTTGTTCTCAGGGAACCTCTTAGGTTCCACAAATCCATGGAGCATAGGTTATGTGATGTAAAGCCTTCACATATGTTCGGCTATCCGGTTCAGTTCCCCTCTGGGATGAAGCAGAAAATACCAATGGAGAACTGAATCCAAAACTGATCCCACAGTTTTCTATGAGATGTCAAATGCTGGACAGAAAAGCACTGCATGCTCAGTTTTTCTGTACGGTGCTATCAGTGTATAGATGCTGGATCTGTGTACTGACATGCAGTACATATATATCAGTTGTGTCCAGCTCCTGGCATAAAACCACTGGGTGGGCATAATTGATCTATGTGAAGAAGAGAAGAAAACTGCTATTTGAGTTCTTTGCAACTTATTTATTAAAATATTAAATTGTCTCGGTTAGGTTTACCATGTGAGTACAGTTATCTATGCACTGTATTACTTATATCAGGCAAGCACTGTGGGTGATTTAATAAGTAGCCCTTTTATAGGGCCTGAGGATTGAGACAAACATTAGTACGAAAGCTCATTCCCCATAATTGTCGATCACTCAACAAACAAGCAAATGCTCTTTCATAGGATGATCACCTCTTTGCAGAGGCGTAGCTAGAGGTTCAGCATGGGGGGCGAAACATACTTGAGTGGGCCCCCCACTTAGTGACTTCCCAAACGCACGTTTCCAACTTCACAGGCACATACTACTAGTTGTGGTTATAATATTGTATTAGAAAGATGACTGTATAAACTGCTAGATCATCTATGCTGTTAAGTACAGTACAATAGACTTTCTACATACCCTAGTCTAAATACTCTACCACATAATGCAGTAAAATATAGGAGTAATAGGAGTAAAAAACAAGGGGACTCCTATGTTAAAGGAAACCTGTCCCCAGTTTTTACATCACTAAACTAACAGTCCCTTGCCCCCATCAGACCTCAGATCAGCGTATTGTGCCTCCATCAGACCTCAGATCAGCAGAATGTGCCCCCATCAGACCTCACATCAGCCCACCCAGCCACATAAGATTAAGTGCAGCGTCAGGTCATAGTGCGCGCCGGCCAGGGAAGACAGTGAAGCACCAGACCGGAGGGCAGCCGCAGCACGGGACAGGTAAGAAAGGTTTTTTATTTTAATCTTATGTGGCTGGGTGGGCTGATCTGAGGTCTGATGGGGGTCCCTAAATACAAGTGAGCGCTTCCATAATGGAAGCGCTCACTTGTATTCGCCTGATAGACATCCTTGCTGGGCCCCGCCTGAGTCACTGGGCCCGGAGCCCCCCCCCTGCCCCCCTGGTAGCTACGCCTCTGCCTATTTGTGATGACTGTATGCCGGCAGAACACCGCCCTTCGTAAACAGGGATGTGCTGTCGACATACAATGGACCTGTGTTTGGGCAGTCATGCAGTAGCGATCGTTCATCCCCATACAGAGGGGATACTAGCTGCATGTGAATGCAGCTGAACGAGCAGCCAATGATCAGGAATGAATGCTTTTGATTGAGATCATTGCTCTGTGCATCCGTTCATGTAAGTGAGCCCTAAGGGAAAGCAGTACTTACATAATTAACTCAATAAAGTAAATAACAACCAAAACTGCACATATAATGTCTATTGCTAAATCATCACTTCTCATTCTTGTTTGTCTGTGTAATGAGAAAACTCCCAACCGGCTTCCACCCCTGGAGAACCCCTTATGCCATACACGTGTCAGTCTTGGTGTATGGGCAGGTAAAGTGTTCCATAATTCTTGTCCAGGACTAACATTTGGTTCAGATATGTTTATTGCTTTAAGAAGGATGAGATCAGTTTGCCTTCCCCATTGTACAAGTGACATATCACATTGATGTGTTCTGGGGTAGTCCTGATCAGGGCTCTAGGAACCGTGGTTGGGAAACTACCATGTTACTGAATATCCATAGGAATATCAGAATCTATATAAAAGTTAGTCACCAGAAATAACCATCACGCAGAGCAGCCAAAAATATTCACGTGTTATGAAATTAAGGAAGTTACAAGAATTATTGGATTAAGGATTTAAGATTAATTTATGCAAATGTCTTGTACATCCTGATTCCAGCATGGGAACACGTTGTTCGTCTCGACAGACTTTTCCATAGTGCTTAAGTCATTGCAGTAACTTTTCATGGCAGTATCTTAGGAATGGGTCACAAAAAAAAACAAAAAACCTACATTTGCTAAAAAGACAATACATACAGGAGCGGACCGACAACTTAAAGTGGCCCTGGAAAAAATACAAAAAAGTGGCCCCGTTTTGTAGCTGGGTCCAAACTGATGGAGCAATACCATATTGTGGTACATTATACCACCCCAACAGAGCCAAATACCACAGTCCATCACAAAATACTGCCAGCAGCACAAAATACATCCCCAAAAACTTCCAATGGCTGGTAGTGAGGAGGGCCCAGGCGGCCCTCTGGGCATCAGCCCACCGGGAAATTTCCCTGTAAGTCTATGGCCAATCCGCCCCTGAATACATATGGGTAAATGCAATGTAAATTCTAAGAATATTAGAAGTTAAAGAGCAACTCTGTGTCCGTATACATGTATGAGTTTGCAGGTCATGGAACTTTGAGGTGATTGATAACATTCCTAATAATTTACTGTTCAGGGAACGTTATTTCTTCTAATCAAATGGACAGAAGAGGCTGGGTTTTGCAGAATCAGTGGACCAACCAGCATCCTGTTAGAACATAAACCAGTTCCAGGTTAAATAATCCAATGATTAGCACTGCTGTCTTGCAATACTGTGGCCATGAGTTGGAACTGGACCACTGATATAATGCAGTGAAGTTCATAGGGCCCAGGCACAATACACCAATGTATTTTTTTACTATTAATGCGTACGCTAATGCGAACATTACCGCACAAATAACGAACATACAGTGTAGCGTTGTTAAAGGTACGCTACTTAACTGAATATGTACGCATTAGCGTACGCATACACTGCGTCTGCGAACATTCCTACTCAACTAACGAACATACAGTCTAGCGTTGTCAAAGGTACGCTACTTAACTGAATATGTACGCATTAGCGTACATTCTCAATAAATATGCGTATATTTTGCTTCGCCGTTATTTTAACCAGATTCGTCACGAACTTTCTGAAAATTCGGTTCGATGACGAACCGAACTTTTGGGAAAGTTCGTAACGAATCTGGTTCGTTACGGTTCGGTTCACTCATCCCTAGCTAGAATGTCTTGTTCTTTCACTTCTTTTTCAACTGTAGTTCAATAGGACATTATTCTGTCTTCCAGTCAGCAGTGTAGCGAGAAAATGCCTGGGGTTATCTTGGCTATTGTACCTCTGCCGGTTTGGCATGGAGAATATTGTATAACTACTATCTACTGATGTTTAAACGCTTACAGATATAATGGGGAACATTTATCAAGACTGGAGTTCCCATGTGCCAGTCTTGATCCCCTGTGCCCTGGAGTGAAAAGCACCTAATTTATTAAGAGGCAGATACCTCTTAATAAATTAGACTCATTTCTGACACTCTGCACTAGAGACTCAAGTCTACACCAGCTAGGGGCTGGCTTAGACTTGGCCTATAACTTATGCCAGTTTCTGGCGCACATTATAGTAAATGCAGACAGGCTGCTATAGGCTCCACCCCTCCGACTAAGTATCACTCCTTTAGAAAAATTCCCAAATTATTAACAAATATGGCATCCATAATTTACAACTTTTAACACCACAATAGCGGCGTAAAACTTTGTGTCCTACAGTAACATTTAACCAGCTTCAGTCTGGAATATATGTTTTTTTTGTGACAAGACATACCATCATGACTAAAATGTTCGGAAGCTCCTATGTCTAGCTAGAGATGCTGCTTTGGAATTTCCCTTAATAACTGGCTGCTTATTAAAAAGCAAAGTATGTACCGCAAAACTCTTCCAGCTACAAGGAAAGTCATGGGACATGCTTATTATTCTCTCTGGACATATGGGAACTTGATAACCAAGCTAGGAGAAGAATGCCGGTCCTGCCCAGAAGTGGGTGCTCATTTTTGTTAGCAAGACCATTCTTTTTGTTTTACTCAAAAGTGAATTTAGAAGTTGAGAATTTCATCTCCATTTCAGACCTCCATCTCTAAAAGCAGCCTCCTATAAACTGTTATGTTAGTCTTTAAATGTTGCTTTATTTTCTTTACTTACTATTTACTGGGGTCATGCGGGTGAGACTGCACACAGCTTGACTATCAGAGGCTGGTAGCAGGGGGTCAATTAGACCTAGGACAGCTGGCCAAACATGCTGGCAATTACAGTGCAATTGATTGAATTAGCTGGCAGTAGGGGAGATGTAGAATTTCCTACTTACCACTTCAGTGGGTCTGTAGTACTTATGATCAACTTTCACATGGACTTTTCCAGTCTCACTGCAGCGGCCCACTTCATTTTCATTCTTGCCCTCCCACCTGTAAAGAAGATAAACAGATGATGAACACATAGCTACATTCAAAGACCTGGGTAAGAACATTTGGCTGGCTTATTTCACCTCCCAAAAAGCCTGGCGTTAAACCCATCTCCCCAGGAGAGCGTAAACGCATTATCAAACGGAACAAAGGAGACGACCTGCCACTAGAATAATTTCCCATATTGTCACATTCCTGCCATGTGCGAAAAGCCCAAGTTGTGCATTCCAAATGCAAACCTTAATTGGAAACTGAGGTGTTCACACATCCAGACAATCTCAGTTGCAACTGTAGCTCACAAATATTTCAGAAAAATTCCAACAAGAAAAATTCTGTAGATTGAAAAATTGTAAAATACTGCAAAAAATTGTAACAAACTCTGTAAGTGATAATTGAAAAAAAATGATAAAAATTAAATAATTTGATGATTTTTGTAGTACGTGTTTTTTGTCTTTACATTTTCCTCCTCCTCTGGCAGAGGCTTTTTGATCAACCTAAACTTCTCTTTCATGATCAAAAAAGGGTCTTATCCATCCCATCTGTAGAAAATAAATCTATGTACATTTTTCGGCTGAGATTGTCAGTAAATATTTATAATGTGTAAAAAGACAATTAACATCCACTAAAATATGTATACTGTGGTCAGAGTACTGCATCTGGTACTAGGATGCCTCATGCAGTGTGGCATTTCCACAATATATACTGTATATATCCTGCATATAATCTTAACAAGATAACTGCCAGTTATCAAGTTAACCACTAATCTAATCGCACGTACTAAGAGTCCTGAATTTGGTGGGACAATACAATAACTGGAATACAGATAGGACACGGTTTGTGCAAACCCTACACAAAAATGGGCATTTTGGGGGTATTATAAGGCCATTTTGGAGGAATTCCAAGCAACAAAGTTAATTCTCCTTGTTTAAAAAAAATTGTGACAAAGGTATTACCTCCTATCCCCTTCCCATAGCTAAGTCTGTCAGAAGTTTTGTATTGTATTTTGTCTCCCTTTAACTATTGGTATATATGAGTCGTTACATTTTAAGGCACAAATCATCTTTATTTCTCAACTGCACTCACAAAATATGCGAATTTTTGTACCCAAAGGAAAAAAAAAAATCTATATCACTGCATTTACCATCTATTTTAACAATATTTTCTCAATTTTCAATCACTTGGCACAATAAGGGCCCTTGCACACGACCGTATGCCCTCCGAGACATACGGTCCGTGAGCGGGCCATATGTCCCGGAGCGGCATCGATCGTGCACACGGGAGCGCACAGCATCATAGATTACAATGATGTTGTGCACGTTTGGCCGTCCGCGGGACTATTGTCCTGCACTCACAAGATCATATGAGCGCAGGACAATAGTCCCGCAGACGGCCCGACGTGCACAACATCATTGTAATCTATGATGCTGTGCACTCCTGTGCGCACGATCAATGCCGCTCCGGGACACATGGCCCGCTCACGGACCGTATGTCTCGGAGGGCATACGGCCGTGTGCAAGGGCCCTAATATAAATTTCTGAATACACAATTAATACAACTTGAAAATCTGATAAATATTTGATTGATAGTCATTCCTGTGTAACTGCTCGATGTTATTCAATGATTTTTGCTGGTTGTAGGGAGGAAACATATTGTCACCTACTAACAGCTCGTGAGAGTCATGTGTTAGGCAGCAATTTTTGGGATGTCAATTTGATGGCCCACCTTACCACAACCATCAAATTATTGGCCAAAAATACAACACGGTACATACAATTTTTGGTAATATTCTTAATAACTGGTCTATAGATTTAAGAAACTTGATCAATTCATAGTCAATGGCATGAGTGCAACTATAGATGTAGCACTTGGCTTTTTGCTACAATGTTGGTTTTCCTCATATATGATGCTATTGAACAAATCTTTAATTAGAGCTACTTATGCAGCTGTGTTAATTTTCTTACACCAGGGTCTGGGGCCCCATCTTTATTTTTCTATGGGGCCCTGTACATTATGGTTGGTCAAGGGCTAGATGACTTAGCTGTAGTCATTCATTTTGCCTGTCATTTATTCTCCTGTGCATGGTCATGTTAACGCCTTCTATATTACAAACACAACAGCCTAAAGGCCCTTTACATGGCCTGAAGTGTTCCTTCCCAGCAATCGTCTGCTCATCAGTGGAGTGGACTGCTACATTTACATGCAGCGATCACGTCCATAGTATGGGAAGGAGCGATCACCAATACCATTGCTTGTCCCCAATACTGAACCACTGTTTGTAGGCAGCAGAGTGCTGTTTAGGTGACTGATGATGTAGGTGACTGCATTAACAATTCTATTACCCAATGAACGAGAATTTCTCTTGTGTATCCAGTAATCGGAGGCCCCTTTACACAGGCAGATTATAAAGGGGGCTTTACACCTTACATGATACCATGGTTATATAGTCTCATTTATCTCATCTAGTAGATCAAATGGTCCAGCTCGAGTGATCACGCTGCCAAAGAAGTTGTCGTCATAGGGGTAGCTTGCTAAGAAGGTTTGCTTTATTGGAATAATGCATTTCAGGAGTGGACCACTCTCTTTTTCAGGCCAAATCAACATCAACACTGTAAACATTGATGGGAGCAAGGATGGAAATATTAGGTACTTAAAGAAGAACTCCCGCAAAAAAATTTATTCCATGTCCTGGTAGAAATGTACATGATGTAATCTGTAGTGAATGTCATTTTCTTACCAGTAGCTGAATTTTTGAGTTATATCTCCCTGATGTTTCTCATCTGTGTCATGTGACCAGCAATCAGACTCACCAGATAACACAGCATCTTATGTGTGGACAGAAGTCTAATTTTCTATGCATTTCTATAGGAGCCTCACTTTCAGTCTCATAGGAATGAATAGAGAAGTGACTGGCTTCCTGTCCTGGGTCAGTTGGAGGTCAGGGAGTTGGTCACATGACCCAGCTACAATAAGAAGAGAGTGGAAACTCTCAATTTCAGCCTCTGATAAGATGATTACATTCACTACAGATTATATCATACACCCTTCTAACAGGTAAGAGAATAAAAAATTTTGCGGGAGTTCTTCTTTAAGTTCCCAGCCTGGTACCACAGATGCCCTTCTGAATTCTGCGGCAGGCTTTTATTTTTTTTTTCCACTGGTCTCATTTGCTTGCCTATAAGGGTATGTTTATATGGTATTAATTCGATGTGTATTCTGTGCCAAATTCCAAGTGAAATCAGAGTCTCATTGTTTACAATAGGTATCCATGCTGAAATGCTGCAGTTTTTTCCTCACAGATTTGAAATCCACGCTTAGAAGTGACATGCTGCATTTTGATGTTACTCCATGTGGATTAGCCCCATTGAATGGAGAAAATCTGTGTGCGGTTCTACAGCAATTCAAACTGCAAATTCGTGTCAAAGATCCAAGGATCAGCTTTGGATTTCTGCCGTGAATTCCACATCATATTTTTAGACATGACAATATAGTGGTGTGAACATATCCATAAATAGTGATTATATATTCAACCAGGAATTAATGTGGTGAACGCTACACTTCCTATGAAAGCTGACTCTGTGGAAGCACTTCAGTCCAGCTGCCCATCAGCGGAGAAGCAGTTAGCAACAGTGTCAAGTTTTGGTCAACCTTGATTTTCACAGTCCACCAAAACTTTTTGTGAAAGACTGGAATTTTATTACAAGCAGAGACTTCCGTACGTTAAACACCATCTAGGCATTGACAGACTGAAGTAGTGTTTAACCCCCTTTCCCCCTGTGAATTAAAGACTGGTGGTAAAATGTTTCAATCTGGAATATTACTAGTTACGTCCCCCCAAAATGTCATAAAAAGCAATCCTGGCCTTACGAATGATTAATGACATATGCTAAAGTTACTGTGATATATTCATCGTTGTTAATGGGACATGCAAACTGAGCCAAAAGTTAATTGTGAAAAGACAGGACAAGGGTGTAACCATTTTGCTGACATGCTCAAGTCTTTTGAATTAGAAATACATAAAAAAATTATTTAGTGTCAAAACTGTAATGGGTACATCCAGCAAAGAGGCTCTCAAGCTTTGTAAGAACGACATGTTGCTACAAAGCCTGAATTCTAAATCACCATCCATTTAATATTTACTACTCGCATAATGTACGTAGGAATACAGTACGTTATAGTTATCTGCACATTTACCAGATAAAGATAATTTGATAGATGAAATTCTCTGCTTTCAATAAAAAAGGATTAAAAGAATCACCAAAAATGGTTTGTGCAGACGGCTGTGTCTATTTCGGTCCGCAAAATATGGATATTGTCTGCGTGTATTCCGCATTTTTCTCACTCACCTCACTAGAAAGGGCTATTCTGGTGTGCAATATGAAATGAGCATTGTTCTACTACATGAACGACCATGTGGATATGCAAAAATACTGATGTGTTACATGGCCCCACAGAAATAAATAGGTCAGTGAGCTATCTGCAAAAAATGTATTTTTTTTTACTCTTTGCTTTAAAAAAGCCATAACATTTTTATTTTTCCGTTAACATAGCCATAGGAAGGCTTGTTTTTTTGCAGGACGATGTAATAGGAGGCTGGAAAAAAATTATTAATGCAGCGAATTAATGCAGAAAAAAAAACAACCGCTGCAGCGCCATTGTTTTCTGGGTTTTGCTTTGATGGCTTGATTCATTGTGTGGTAAAAGTGACCTGTTAACTTTATTGTGTGAATCAGTACAATTACAGTAATACCAAACTTATATTTTTTGTTACGCTTTAGTACTTTTAAAAAGTAAAAAAAAAAATTGGAAAAGAACATTTCTTTGCATTGCTGTATTCTGACATTTCGTGCACTTTGATTTTTTTATATAGTTCACTGTAGTTTTTTTTGTTTTTTTGGGGGAGGGGGAAATGGGATGATTGGAATTTTAAAAACTTTTTTCTGAACTTTATTTTGCGCCACCTAGAGAGCTTGAACATGTGATCATCACATTGCTTATACCGCGAACTGCGATAATATGCTATTGCAGCTTATGCTAATTAAGGGCTGCTAAAGGCAGGGCTGAATGGGAACCTAACTACAGCAGGCCTGGGAGCCTTTAGAAGGCCCCAGGCTGACATAGCAACCAAACACCTCCCCAATCTCATCAGGAGTGAGCCGTTAGGCCAGGGCTACACAACGACATTTGTCGCGCGACAATTTTTATAATGGAAGTCTATGGTGTCGCACTGCGACATGCGACATGCTGCGACTGCGACATGACAGTCGCAGAAAAGTAAATCCAGGATGGGTTTTTCTGCGACTGTCGTGTCGCAGCATGTCACCATAGACTTCCATTGTAAAAATTGTCGTGCGACATTGGTGCGACACAATGTCGCGCGACAAATGTCGTGAGTGTAGTTGTGCACTATGTGTCGCGCGACACATGACGTCGTGTACATATACAGGGGATGTTGGGAAGAATTTAATAATGCACACAATAGTTGTAACGGTGTAAACATCCATCCAGATATCGTTGTGTCGGTTTCAGGAATCAATTATTTGTTTATTTTTTATTTTATTCCTTTACAGGGGCGAACTGGTCATAGACCATTTAGGGAAATTTACCGGTGGGCTAAAGTGTCACAGCCCCAGAGTCTCCGTTCTCCCGACAGAAGAGACACGGGAGCTGGTGGCAAGGGACCAATCAGAGAGGTCCCTTGTCAGCGATCGCTCTGATTGGTTAGTCTGTATAGACAAATTGTGGGGTGCCTTTTCTCCTGTTAATCCTTGTGAAAATAACTAATTTGAGGCCAAAGCAACATTTTATTGGAAATGATATGTAATTTTTCATTTTCACAGCCAAGTGTTTCTAAATTCTGTGAAACGCTTGTTGGGTCAAAGCACTCACTGCACCACTTGATCATTTCTTTAAGGAGTGTAGTTTCCAAAATGGGGTCACTTTTTGGGGTTTCCTTTTTAGGGGTACCTCAGGGTCTCGTCAAATGTGACATAGCACCTGAAAACAATTCCAGCAAAATCTACCCTCCAAAACCAATATTGCGCTCCTTTCCTTCTAAGCCCTGCCATATGTCCATGAAGAGATTCATGACCACATATGGGGTGTTTTTGCAAACTGATGAATCAGAGTAATACATATGGAGGTATGTATTGCTGTTAACCCTTGCTGGAAAATGGATTAAAGTGGAAAATCTGCACAAAAAAACAATTTAAAAAAAATTCAACTCCATTTTACTTTCTTGAAATATTTGAAGGGTGCAGTTTCTAAAATGAGGTCATTTATGGGTAGTTTCTACTACAAATCCCCTTAAAGTGACATCAAGACAGAATTGATCCTTAAAAAAGACAGTTTTGAAAGTTTTCCTGAAAATGTCAAAAATTGCTTCCAAAATTTCAAGCCTTCTAATTGTCCTAAAAAAAATAAAATGATATGGCAAGGGATCACTAGCAGAGAAATTCAAATTTAGAAAATTGCAAATTTTTCAAAAATTTTCTGTCAATTTTTGATTTTTTTCATATATAAAAGGTTAAATATATCAACTCACATTCCCTACTAACATGAAGTATCATGAGAAAACAATCTCAGAATCGCTTGAGTAAGTAAAAGCATTCCAAAATTATTACATAAAAAAACAGGTCAGATTTGAAAAATGGGACTTCAACATTTGGTCCAAACTGGCTTTTGCTGAAAGGGGTTAATGCAAATGAGCCTCTAAGAGCCACAGGGGTGTTTGATTACACCTAGAGGTTCTGCTCTCTCTGCAACTGCCGGGCCCTCTGCACTTTGATTGACTGGGCCAGGCAGTGAAAACATCATCCTGCCTGGCCGTGACTGCAACTAAAGTCGAGAGGGCACGGGAGTTGCAGAGACAGCAGAGCCCTTAGGAGTAATGGCAATGTCCCCGCTGCTCCTAGAGGCTTATTTGCATATATTAAAACATCATTTTTCCCAGCAATGCGAGCACATATGAATATGGGACCAACACAGATGCCTTCAGCTGCCAAGCACACATGTACAGTGTCATAGGTACAAATGTGCTGACAGATGCCCTTTAAATGTTGCACTGAGAAACTGAGGGGCGGGATCACCCTTTGATCACATGACAGGGATAACTCTTATTTAGAGTGTCTGTTACAGCCTCTCTACTTCTCCACCTGTACCATTTTTTTTTTTAATTATATGAATGTCCATAACCTAAGTTTTATGCTAAGATGCTGGTCTCCTTTATACAGTGACCTAACATCCTCTGCGTAAGACCGGGGCTACATGGAGATACAAGATCGCAATGTTGTATTACATCACATTTAATGATTGTCAATAGGGTATCAAAGTGACATGCTGCGACTGCGACAGCTGCAGAAAACCCAATGCTGTTGGATTTTGGTTGTGGAATCGAATTCGCCATCTAAGACCATAATGCAAGTCTTGTGTGACTGTGACCTGCTTGGAACTTTTTTGCAGTTTGGCTATGTTTTCACAGCCTAATCATAGCTCTACAATAGTCAAGTAACAACAAGTTGTGGATAAGTGGCGCAAATGTTTTTGGTTGCGCAACTTTTCTAAAAATTGCTGCTGCGTGACACGTCACTGTGTAGTCCCAGCTAGGGATGAGCGAATTGATTTCAGATGCTTCATCCGAAGTCGATTCGCATAAAACTTCTTTGTAATACTGTACGGCGCGGAAGCCCCGTACCATATTAGAATGTATTGGCTCAGATGAGCTGAAGTTATTACTTTGCGAAGTCTCACAAGACTTTGTG
Organism: Rhinella marina; assembly: GCA_900303285.1. Taxonomy (NCBI): domain Eukaryota; kingdom Metazoa; phylum Chordata; class Amphibia; order Anura; family Bufonidae; genus Rhinella; species Rhinella marina. The sequence goes on along the minus strand of ONZH01016043.1, from coordinate 736,924 downwards.
TAATAACTCTGTGAATTAAATATTACTCTAAAAAACCTTTGCACTGAACTAGGGTTCGGTTCAAGTCGTACCTTGGAGCTCCTGCTCCGTACAGTATTACAACAAAGTTTTATTAGAATCGACTTCTTAAGAAGCATCCGAAGTCGATTTGCGGATCCCTAGTCCCAGCCTAACAGTAATACCACAAATAAGCTGGTGAGGATGCCTAGCTAGTTGGGAGCAGACTGGCCCAATTTCTACCTCGATTCATGCTGATGTGAAATATCCTTGAGCATCATTATGATGAATAGCGGACGCCAGGAACCAAGGAATTTACAGAACAGAAATGGTTGTCTCGCTCTGCTGTTTGGTGGCGTTATTTCGCTCTGTGATGCACATGTCTGCACTGGGGGTCTTACATTTTGTATTTAATTCTATGTGATTTGGTTGCATACATTGTTCCAGTGCTTAGATAACATTAATGACGTCTCGTTGTTATGTCATTTGCTTACACTATGGTTTTCCCGATGTGCTTGAAAGCTTTCTCCACAAACTCACGAACACTGTGGACCTCCCCAGTAGATATCACAAAGTCTTCAGGTTCATCTGTTTGCAACATCAACCACATAGCCTGCAGGGAAAATAAACAGCACAAGTGAGCGATCTGCCATAGAGTAGTAGTCGCTGACTAGAATAACGCATTCATAGTGCTACAGGCTCCTGTTAGTGCACTGCAAAGACCCTACAAACTTTCTAGTAGTATGACATAAGTGATATGGAGTGTTAGAAGTAACTATAGATGTTAGATGCTCTCCGAGATGTAATTATTATCTATCCCTAGGAGAGGTCATCAGTATCACATCGGCGGGGGTCTGAATCCTGTCACCTCCACCCATCGGGTGTGCAGCACCGACACTACTGCAGTAACCAAGCATGGGTACTACACAGTGGACGAAGCTGTGTAGTTCCGATGTCACACAACTGATTGTGGGGGGTGAGGGGCGAGAGTTAAACCCCCCCTCCAATGTGGTATTGATGACCAAAGCTGAGGATAGATCATCAATAATTAAATCTGGAAGAATCTCTTTAAAGGGGTTTGCCCATCACAGACAATGTGTTCATATTTCTGTCGGCCCCAAAGAAATGAATGGGAGCGATGGGTGCGCAGGCGCAGTGCACTCCCATTCACTTGTATGGGGAGAGAGCTTGGTGGTGGCCAGAATCCGGGAAACCAGGGGTCCTCCAGCCACCTCTCTCCCCGCTCTGTTCTCGGCATAGGTGTGGGAGTGCTTTGGGATCAGCACCTATCAGACAATGGGGGCATATCTTGGCGATATGCCCCCATTGTCTATGATGGGCCAACCCCTTTTAAGTTGATATATGTTTATGGCTTTGCATAACTTATTCACACATGTGCAAACTCTAACAACACATGATACAGAAAAGGCAATGTCATCAGCAGCATCTAACACAATGGAAGGTTATTTAAAGAGGACCAGTTACCCCAAAATGCAAGGTAATCTACAGGCATCTTGTTATAGAGGCGGAGGATCTGAACAGATTGCGATATAGATAGATAGACTGATAGATAGATAGATAGAATATACATTTAAACGGCCCCTGTGCAGAACTAAACTATATATTAATCCACTCCGCTCCTCCTGCTCTATAATCTGCAGCCTGCATTTAAAAAAAAGTTCTCTTCAAAAGACATTCATGAAACAGTGCCCCTGGTGGACAGAGTTTTTCTGTGAAATGCTGAAATTATTGGCAAGTCATGTTTGGATAATTTACTTTTCCCTTTTAAACCTGCTATATGGACCATATAAATTAGCCATACAGATTAGATTATTGGCCGAAGCAACCAATTTTTGCAGGACTGTCCACTGGGTTCCTGGATTTTATTATGCCCAATCCTCTTGATTTGAAGGGGATATCAGATGCCGCTGGTGGTCACCTGACATGCATGCTCCGCAAGGCGTGCAGGTATAGAGGGAAGTGTGGAGGAACCTCCACCTCTAGTAAACCTTTCTTCATACATAGTAAATTACGGCAGTGTACATACATGGGGAGGTCATGACAAATAGCTGCTGGGCAGATGCACATTAAGCCGACAGCTTTTGAAGGTGTATTGTCCCTTAAAAGGGAATCTGTCACCAGCGACCTCCATGTCCGACTGTTTGCATAGACAGATAGCTGTGGTTCACCTGTTTAAAATGTGTTTCTCTTTTGTTGATCTGAGGCTCCATTCACAAGTCATGAGGTGTAAACTTATATATATAATTTTTCTTTTTTTAAACTTTTTTAAGTCACCCTTGGTGTCTATAACTGGCAATCATTAGACTGCCCATTGTGTTCATTGATGGCTCTCTAACCCTCATTGAACACTTTATTTTCAATATAATACAGTGCTGCCACCTGGTGGCCTGTATTGGAATATTTCACTAATAGCTGCCGAAGCCTGCTTGAGGCATCAGGCTATCAGTATAGAGTATAAGGTTTCCCGATCTCAGTCGGGGAATACTGTTAAGGGAACGGGAGAAACAGCAGAAACCCGGCAGTTATGGCACCCCTTGCATGCACCAGTGGATGCCATCTTTAAAGACGCGAATTCCGCCATACATGTACACCGGAGGTCATGAAGGGGTTAAATTGAATCCTGTAACATATGGGCAACCAGTGCAATGACTGGCACAGGGTGGAGGCATCGGAGTAGCGGGTAGACAGATAGGTGACACTGGCTGCTGCGTTCAGGATAGATTGGAGAGGGGAGAGTCTGGTGAGGGGGAGGACAATTAATAGTGAGTTACAGTAATCAAGGCAGGAATGGATCAGGGAAACAATGAGAGTTTTGTCATTTCCATAGTGAGAAAGGGGCGGATTCTAGAGATGTACTTAAATTACAGGGGGCATGTGCGGGCAAGCGATTGAATATAGGGGGTAAAGAAAGATCAGTGTCAAACGTAACTCCGAGACAGCGGGCGCGCTGCCTAGCCATGATGGTAGTGTCACACACTGAGATATCAAGTTTAGGTAGGTTAGTAGATGGAGGAATCACCAGAAGTTCAGTTTTGGAAACATTCAGTTTCAGATATAGAGAAGACATGTTAGAGACAGTGGACAGACTGGTGGACTGTACTACAGCAGGGCTGATGTCACGGGAAGAAGTATATAGTTAGATGTCATTAGCCTAGAGATGGTACTGGAAACCAAATCTGCTAATAGTCTGTCCAATAAGGGCTGTGTAGAGAACGTCGACCAGCTCTGCTGTTTTGGCTGCTATTACCTTTTAAAGAATTTGTAAGCCTTTACAACAACCTCATTTTAATGAAATCCAATTTTTAAAAAAACTTGCAACACACTAGGAAGCCTAGCAAGACAAACATGAGAAACTTGCAAATGTATTTAGCTTGGCAAGGATAGAACGCGTTTCACTGTGTCCGAGCAGCTGTACCTGGGAACGCCATGTGCAAGGTGTTGGCCATTTAAAAAAAAAAAACAAAAAAAAACCTTTTTCATTTAATACAGACGTTCAGCCTCGCACCAAGAACACAGTCTCCTCCGGTCAGGTGCTCACGGCTGCCGCAGACAGAGGAAGGCAGAGCTGTCAGTGCAACAGTCTTTACATTTCTAGTAACAAACACCACCATTCATATTTTCTAAGGTGGAACATAGTGTTCAATTACTGGGAGGGACAGATTCAATTGACCATATGTCCCTTTTGTCTTTATTTATTCAGCCACAATAGCGCCCCTTTCATCCCTGTGTTTGTACAACCTAGTGTGAAGTGTGAAAGAGAAGCTAATGAGATACACCAGGCAGTAAACAGAGAGGACTACTCCTCCATTAGTCCAGATGAATTCACAATCATCATGCCAGACATATCACTCATCCCACTAGGTCCACATAGACACACATTTCATCCAAAACCCTTTGAGAGGAATCTTTACAAAGTTTTTTACCTTGTAGAAAATGCTTTTTTTTTGTAAAGCGGTTACTGCCAGGAAAAGCAAAGGAATATACAATTCTAATCTGCAGAGAAAACTAAACACTTCTTATGAATTTAAAGCAATCATTTGGATTGGCACCACCACGGCTGTATTCATTTCTTACTATCCACTAATTAAAGTTCCTACTTTGGACTAATTAAACATATATGTCATAACACAAATCCAGTAACAGAATATATAATAGTGCAGTAAAACTGGTCATTGAATTATAGCTTTGCTTTTGATAGAAATAATCTCCCACAATTAATGATTCCATATATGTACTACCTTCAGACATGATTTGTATATACAGTATATTCTGGAATTTCCTGTCTATAAAATCTCTATCAGCCAAAATACTGGGTAAAAGTGTCTGCTATGATATGTTATTCTTGGGATACAAAGTGAAAATATTTTGCAGAGTCAGTCTATCTATCTATCTCTAATTAATATCTATGTAAAATCTACACATCTATCTAATATCTAAAAATCGATCGAAAATCAGCATATCTAATTAATATATGTACGTAATATCTACCTACTTAATATCTATTTTTTATACAAAATCAATCTCATTACATAATATCTATACTTCTACCTACTCAATATTTATCTGTTGATGTCTAAATCAACCTAATATTTACAGAATATATAGGTTTAAAATTTGCATGTACATAATCTCTAATATCCATTTATGTGTCTAAGTATCTATTGTTATATATATATGATTATCTGTTTGTCTATCTGTCTAAATCTATTAGTATATTTGCATATTTTTTATTTCTATGTACATCTACATTCTAATTCGCTTTTTAATAATCATCTTCTGTCTAAACATTTTATTTATATATATATAAAGAAATTGGTTAGATAGAAAGTACACAGAAAAATAAATATTAAGTAATTAGATTATATATGTATGTGCCTAACATCCATCTATCTAGTCTGCCTAATATATGCACTAAAACCTATCTATCCAATATCTATTTAATATCTAACTAATTATCTATCTAGAAACTGAACAATGTGAACAGCACAGCTAAAAATTAGAAAATGGTGTGCCAGCGGCTGAGGACTTGATCCAAAAAATCCCAAAAAATAAAGAAAATAAATTCCACAGCACTCCCAAGATAGTGTCTTAAACTGCTTGAGAAAAGTCCCAGTAAGAGGACTGAAACGTCGTGTTTTTGGTGATTAAAGAACACATCTTTTTTGACACTATCTTGGGAGTGACGTGGAATTATTTTCTCTATCTATGTATCAAAATCAATCTCATTACTTTAGATCTATGTTTCTATATCTAACTAAATCTATCCATCTATCACTATCTCTGTTGAAAATCTGTCAACGTTGCACTTGGGCGTATTTTTTTCTGAACATTTTTTATACTGCAAAGAAAATCAATCCATGTTGCATATAACGATTAGAAATAAATTAATTGCAATTAAAAGGGTTCATAGGTCCACTTAAATCAACAGAATATGTATTTCCTTTACCTTTTTTTATGTATTACAAAATGTAAATGCTAAATCAGGGCTCGGCAACCTGTGGAACTCCAGCTGTTGTGAAACTACAATTCCCAGCAAGCTCCATTCATTTTTATGGGAGGTCTGGGAATGGTAATTTGTGCCTTTAGGAAATATTATTTTCATAACATTCCTACGTCTAACAGTCTGTATAAAATATCTATGTGAGCAATGTGATTACATGTGCACCTGGCCTGTTGTCATACAGATTGGCATGCACATGACAATAGGGTGCTGAACAGTAATGGCTGGGGTAGAAGTGTTAGGTTCCCAATTGTTTGCTTTGAAAATACACAGACAAATTGTTCTTTATGGCTGGGGCATGTTGAGAGAGAAAACAGCCTGTTGTAACAACTGCAACTCGAGAGGAAATGTTCCTAAAAGGATCTCTGGTCTAGTGTCACTTGTCTGGCAATGTATCCAGCACTTCAACTGCATTAAAGCACACTGCCAACTTATCGGTATCCAAGGGGATGAATACATGGCCCTCATCTCAGGAGTGGTGAACACTCCCCATCATCAAGCACTGCTATATTGTTCTTTTAGGTGACACTAGTTTACAGAGGAAATGCCCTTTTTCCATCAAATGCCATGTAACTAATCAGCCTTGTGATGCACATAGCAATCAAACATAATCATGTAACAAAGGACGGTATCAAAGCTGATATTTATCTTGGATGGTTAAACGATGGCTCAGAAACAAGCCAATGTACAGTTCTCAGTGATCCCGGAAGCTTGGCTTGGCATGTGGCTGAGCAGGAGATCATTGGTGTGATACAGCGATCTATACATGACAATCTGGGAATATATGCCAAGATGAATATTGAGTAGGGATGAGCTTATACAGACAACGCATCCAGATATACAGGATCACCTAAGCAAACATCCAGGTCTCTGTGTTAGCTGACAAAAAGAGTAGATGACAAGAATAATCCAATTGGCTACATTAAATGATGCTCAATTAATTGTTTTACCCAATTCTATCTTGTGTCTGTTATGATGGCTTCTTAGAGTGTAGGTTCACAGCCAAGGCCCATTGGACATGGCATGTAGCTGTCTGAGTATGCAGCAACCAGGAAATGCAACGTCAGACCGAAGTCCTTTGGGCCAGGGCTGTGGAGTCAGAGTCGTGGAGTCAGAGTCGGTGTCGGTATAAAATGGACTGACTCTGACTCCTGAAATATATAATAAATTGGTACAGTTAGTTCAATGTAGTATGTACTGAATATATTTTCATAAAACTTTGGGGAAATGATGAAATATCCTATAAATGTCTGTTCTGTTCCTGATATAAGGATCTAGGCTTTTAGTTGAGATGAATGTGTGCTTCCCTTTATGTAGATGCTCAGAAGTGAAACTCCTCCGCTACAGATCAGAGGAAAAAGGCACTGGGAAGGAATGGCTGCACTCATCTCAGATCTGCTAGAGAAAACAGGATTAAAGAGGTTTTCTCACTAGCTACAAAGATTATCTTTCAACATAAAGGGACAGTTAAAAGAAGACATTTTCTAAATACATTGGTCAGTCATGAACTATAGACAGTTCAGCAGGTCTCTCACTGCACACAGGTTTCTATGGTAACCTGCAGACCAGAAAGTTTATCTGATTGGCTGACATCAGTGAAGAATGATGGGACTGATCTCTGAGTGATTACCGGCAGTAAGCAAAAGGTCCAAGTGTTGTGAGGACTGAGACACTTTACCTGTAATTGTGTTAGAGATCACAATTTCCTGCTCTGTCAGAGTAAGTTAATATATGCTAATAACTGCTGGAGACCTCCCCCCAGTGTCTGAGGAGACAGTGTGAGTGCAAACTGCCTGTCAGCCAGTGAATCAATGTGCTGAGAAAACCCCTTTAAGGCAAGTACTTCTTAGTATATTTAAACTTTCAATAAACTGTGCATAAATCACTTGTCCAGTGCATGTCCAGTGCAGTACATCAGAGTTCCCCTTTCATTTCATAAAGTGCTCTGAAGAAATGAAAGGGGAGCTCTGATTAGTTGCTATGGGCAAAAAAGAAAGTCTTAGACCTATACAGTCTTCACACATTAGGCCCTTAGTGAGCTGTGCCCAGAGAAGCCTGATACTGAAAGTTCAGAGTAAAGATATCTAGTAAAACATATATTACAGACTCTTTTTGTCATGACATATCTGTACTATTGATTTATGCAAAGTTTGTTTAAAGTTATCACTTAAACATGCACCATGTATGAGGGAGTCGGATTGGGAGTTAGGGGAAATTGAGGAGTTGGAGTTGGAGTCGGGGCTTTGGCTTACAGACTCCACAGCCCTGCTTTGGGCCTACCAATGGAAAGGATTCTGAGAGCACACTGTCTGGTTTTTTATGGGTCCATTATTGTCAGAGCTCAGGCCCAATGGAGGATCCTCTGGTGGGCCAGTCCAACCTGGCATAAAGCTCTATGTTAGGCTGGGGGGAGGCCGCACTGCTTACTCCCAAGATCCAATCCTGACAACAGAGCATGAGAAACTTCTAACACTTCGGGTGTAATGTGTTCTGGTTACTAGGCTAACCGTTATGTTTAAGGGCTTCTGTAACAAGATGTCTGTTCCCTTCATTTTTGCACAGTTTGTAATAAGAAATATCTAGGTAGTGCACCACCAGGACCTTCCTCCTCCATGACAAAACTATAGTTCCTGTCCTCTTTGATAAGTGGGAATGCTTATGCTTGCATGGTGAAGGCTATGCTTGTCTCTCTCTGCACAAGATACAAACATATAACTAAGACCCCAGATAGGGTTTTCTGTTTAAAGGGAATCTATCACAAAAACCTGTTCTATATTTTATTTATGCTAAAAAAAATCTATTATATATTTGTAAGAAATAATAAATAAATAAAAATTCCAATGTGTGAAATATTATAAATAAATATTAGATTTTACCATATTTACCACCTTTGGTCACCAGGGGGAGCTCTGCTGGCCAAATGAGGCTTTGAGCAACCTGTAAGTAGGCATGCTGCAAAAAAGTGGGTGGTACCAATGACATCACCAATTCACACCTTCAGCGGTGACATCACTGCTTCAGCAAGATAAGATGAGACAATGGCTTCATTACAAAAACACAGATCTCTGCTCCTCAGGCTCCTCCCCCACTGGTCACATGGCCGATTACATCACTAAGGTCCTACAGCCCCAAGAACCTCCATCTACTCTGTTTCTGAGTCCTGGGCCGCTCACCCCAGCAGTACACTCGGCAAAAATTGTCTGCACTGCTGGGGTGAGCTGCCATAGAATTTAGAACAGGCAGCCTAATGAAGACAAGGACGCTGCTGCAGGAGTGAGGAGCAGGCACAGTGGGCTTCCCCCAGCAGCAAGGAGGGAGGACCTGGCTGTGTGTTACTGGTGTCATCACAGGGGCGGGCTCACGTCTTCCATTCATTCTCTATAGGGTCGGCAGCGACTGAGGAAACCTATGTACATGCCTGCCGTAAGTGAGGTGCCATTGTGTTGTAAACCCAGACTGTCACACTTTACTTCCAACATGGCAGCCCCCATGTAAGGCAAGAAAACTGAATAAAAAAAAACATTTACACAATTTGAAAAATACATTATGTTAAAACCTGCTTTTGTTATGTTGTAAAACATCAACATTTTTTTCTTCGCGATAGTGTCCCTTAAAGTAAACATATTACTACACTCAATAGGTAGCACATATGGCGTGAAAATGGTAGGGCCCTCAAACTAATTGACACAATTATCGGGAAAGAGAAGGAGGGTATGGGAAATACTGATGCAATCTTCTAGATTTCTAAGAGAAGAAGGAGGCCAGGAGACCAAGACTGCTGCCCTATGACATACACACTTCTTATACACCTGAATAAGTACATATTGACAGGTTTGTAGAGAAAGATCTGCACTGGATTCAGAAGCTACAGGTTTGTCTTAAACAATGAACTTTCGATCTAGTTATGCATTTTGCATCTCATTACACTTTTCTCAAGAAAAATACTACATCATGAAGGGGCTTTCCAGATACACATTCCAAAGATAAAAACACTGACATTCTTGTTGGGTTGGGGGAAATTCTTTTGTCTATGTTCATATTTGATGGTTTTAGGAGCTTGCTGTCACAGTTTATTTAGCAGGATGATATCACCTTAAAGGGGTTGTCTAACTTGAAAATGGCATTTATCATGTTGACGAAGTAATCATACATTATTCATTTTTCCGTTGCATTATAGACTGCTCATTTCCAGGGGTTGCAACTACCCTGCAATCCAGCAATGGTGGCCGTCACCCCTGGATATGAGCAGCATATAATGCAATGGAAAAATGAATCAAGCCAGCAAAGGCGGCATTATGGACAATCCCAATACATTAGTAAATGCATTGTATTACCTTTGTCTACATGATAACTGCCATTTTCAAGTTAGACAACTCCTTTAAGGAATTATTCCCAAGTCCTCATCAAAAATCATCCGTGTTGTGGCCGCAACACACGGCTGATTTTTAATAAAGCAGTGAGGTCCATACGTCCGTGTAAGACACGGTGACTGTTGGAAACCATGGTCTCTAATGGTCTCCAGTTCCTTGCTCTATGAGACACAGCCAAAAATAGGACATGCTCTAAGTTGTTCGCCATAGACTGAGGGTTGTGTGCATAGCACCAGTTACTTCTTCGGGTCTGTGTGCAGCCTGTTGTACACCTGGACAGCACATGGGCGACCAAAAATATGGCCATGTGTATAAGCTCTCACAAATGCATTTGGAAAGCCTTTAGACACTTTCACTTTTTCACATTTTGTTTTTGCCTTGTGCAAAAAAAAAAAAAAATCCCTTCATCAGTCTGCACGCAATACCCCATTTTGAGAAAGTAAAAACTGAAATTTTTTGCTACTTTATTAAAAAGGAAAAATAAATACATTTTGCATGGATGTAAGTATTCAGAACCTTTGCTACAACACTTATTTTTCAGCTCTGGGGGACTCCCATTTCTCTTCACAGTTTCTGAGATGTTTCTGCACCTTGATTGTTGTTTACCTGAGGTAAATTTTTTTGAATATGATTTGGAAAGACAGCGCCCTGTCTATATAAGGTCCCACGGCTGATAGCATATCAGAGAAGAAAACAAGCCATGAGGAGGAAAGAATTGCTTGGAGAGCTCAGAGACAGATCTGGAGAAACTGTAAAAAATGCTGCATTGAAAGGTCCCAAGAGCAGAGTTCCCTCTATAATTTTTAAATTGAAGATGTTTCAAACAATCAGTGCTCTTCGTAGAGCTGCCCCTCCCCCCAAACTAAGTAACCGAGGGAGAAGTGCCTTGGTAAAAGAGGTGACCAAAACCCCAATGGTCACTCTGGCTGAGCTCCAACACTCCTGTGTACAAATGGGAGAAACTTCCAGAAGGTCAACCATCACTGCAGCACTCCACCAATCTGGGCTTTATGGCACAGTGGCCAGAAAGAAACTGCTCCTCGGTAAAAGACACATGAAAGTCCACAAGGAAGTCTGCAAAAATGCACCTAAAGGATTCCCAGACTGTTAGAACAAGATTCTCTAGTCTGATAAAACCAAGATTGAACTTTTCGGCCTCAATTCTAAGTTACATGTCTGGAGGAAACCAGGCACCGTTCATCACCTGCCCAATACCATCCCCACAGTGAAGCATTGTTGAGGCAGCATCATGCTGTGGGGTGTTTTTCAGCAGGTGGGACAGGGTTACTGGTCAGGGTTGAGAAAGAGCTGATTAGAGCAAAGTACAGAGATATTCTTAATGAAAACCTGAGTGCTTTGGACCTCAGACTGGGCCAAAGGATCACCTTTCAACACGACAATGACCCTAAGCACACAACCAAGACAATCCAGGAATGGCTTAGGGGCAACTCTGTGAATGTCCTTGAGTGGCCCATCCAGAGCCCTACCTTGAACCCAACTGAACATCTCTAGAGAGACCTGAAAATGGCTGCCCATCAATGGTCCCCATCGAACCTGACAGAGCTTGAGAGAATCTGCAGAGGACAATGGCAGAAAATCCCCAAATCCAGGTTTGCAAACCTTGTGGCGTCATACCCAAGAAGACTGGAGGCTGTAATCACCATCAAAGGTGCTTCAACTAAGTACTGAATAAAGGGTCTGAATACTAATGTGAATGCAAGATTTTAGTTTTATGCAGTATTTATACTTATACACAAAAGGTCCTTCCAGAATGCCTTGGTTTTTTTTTTCAAGGTATTTTTGTTATCCATAGAGATCCCAAAGCCATACATTCTCTACTTTAGCTGAAATAGTATATTTCTCCTTTACAGATATAAATTCTGATTTAATGTAATAATGTACACAAGTTAACTGCCGTGAAGATTGTGGCCAAGCAGCAAATGCTTCCCATAGTACATTGCTAGCCTCAGAGAAAGTTGTGTTATATATAGCAAGCTATTTTCTAGGTTTCTCAAAAAGAAACTTCAGCTTGGAAGTCGAAAGGAAGAAAAAAAAAAAAAAAGCACGCACAAAACTTTTCTTCTTTGTTCATAATAAAAAGGAAAGAGTCACAGACTTTCAAGCTCCCATTGGATAATGTTTGTTTTCACTGCTTATGCCGCGTCTGAAATTTGCATAGCGTACGAGTTACTTGTCTGGAACGAGTGCCAGAAATCTGCAGTTACAACAATGGTCAGACAGACTCTCCCAGGCCCCTGACCTACCAATTTCTAGGCATTTCCTTTAATAGTTCACATTGTACCAGACCTCAGTCTGAGAACGAGAAACGAGAGCTACATAGTGGCTGATTTATTTATCATAACTGGATCTTTTACTAGTCTTAACAGAGGAGAAAAACTTTGTTTAAATTCCACCGAGTATAATTAATGGTTATTGAGACGTAAATGAAGAACAGGTGACATTTGGAATTAGAAGATAAATGATCCAGTGTTTTAGTGTGATAATGGGTTAGTAATTGCTATAAAGCGAAGGAATATTGAACCCCATCATAATGCTAGATCATGTCCAGAGCACAAAGGCCTCTGTGTGAGAGCTACTCAGCCGTTCACCTCCTTATACAGCTGCAGAGCTGATTTGGTCCATTTATTCCCTGATGGACTGCACAGCTCAGGCAAAAGTTCACCAATTCTCACCTTCCTGTTCACATGCTGAACCACATGACCCATGACACGGCGGGCCACAATCTCAGATACAATCACTGCAACCTCTTGGCTATCTTTTAACCGCATTAGATAGGTCACATATTTTAAGAATTGGACAGGCTCCCCCCCTCATAACTTTTTCTTTCTTGCTGGATTAAAAAAAAATACATGAACTTTCTGCTACCTTTTGCTTCAAGATTAACTGTTTATTTTACACTTATAGGCTTAATACCAAAGAAAAAAAATCTAAAAAAACAAAAACAAAGGAAAACTGAGAATTTTTTGTATCTATCACGGTGCATTCAAAAGTGCCGGATTCATTGCCTACATTTCTATTGCCGCAATCTGTCCTTATACATCTACATAGGCCTGTCCCCTGACTTTTACAAACTGCATACAGATTCCCAATGCAGATATGTCTATATGTGTATTTCTAGATCACTGTCATTACAATGGAAAAAATGTAAAATTCCATCACTTCATATATAGCTTAGTAAATGAATGGAAAATAGATCATCATGAATCCGGTACAGGAAAAGTAAAGGAAAAAACAAACATGACAGTCAACCGGTCATATGCATTTTAATTCTAGAAGTAGGCATTTTTCCTTTAAAGGGGTGTCCAGTCAATGCAAATTATTACAAAATCCTCAAAACAGTGTAAAACATTCAAGTACTTACATCACTGATCCCCAATGCTTCTCCAGTGCCCAGCTGGTCTCTACTTAGCGGTCTGCGTTCAAACAAAGGAAATTCCCGCTCTGTCAATGACTGACCGCCACAGTCACCGATTGCCTGTGCCGACATTTCCTATGTGTTGAGAGGCACCAGGAAACAGAGAGCAGCTGGGCATTGGAGAAGCGCCAGAACGGCAGCATTGGGGATCAGTGATTTTATTTACATCATTCCCATAGATTGTAAGCTCTTGTGAGCAGGGCCCTCACTCCTAGTGTATCAGTTATATATTAGCCTGTTACGTTGTGATGTCTTTTGTTTTGTACATATAATGGCGCTATGTAAACAAATATTGTTATTATTTTTGAAATAATTTGCATCGCCCGCACGGCCCCTTTAAGAGCCGGTTGGCGTTTGCTTATGAAGGGTCTCTCTCTTCATGTCTTATTTAATATCAGTTACATTTTTGTGATGAATAAGTGCACAGTTATACAGAGGAAAACACGCAATTGCTGAGGTGCACAAGGGAAATATGCCAGGTTAATGTGTTCTGTAAAGCTACGTGACTAAGACACCTGCTTTGCAAGTCTTACCTACGTCTACTGCCAAAAAAGAAAAAAAATATAAAAAAAAACCCTTGCATGCCCATTCAAGTGATAAAGGCTATTTCAAAACAGAATTGAAAATCCCATGGCTTTTCTATAATATATGTGAGTGAAACACCCACTTCGGAGACATTCATATGCATTTCACACCTGGACTAGTGAAGGAGAAAAACCTCCAATGGATTAACAAACACTGAAGCCATTTTCCATAGGTTTCTGTCCTCAGACAGTTTAGTGCATGAAGAGTCCCTCCTGTAACTTCCCCTTCTTCCGCTCAGCATCCAGCCCAGGAAAACTTATTAACTGTGTTATCAACCATGACAAACACGTCTCGTTAATCAATCTTCTGTTTGACTGCCTTTATCTCAGGCTCTTTTCCATTTGCTTCTGTACTATAAGTAGCAGATCCGCTTCACACCTTACTCTGAGAGAGCAGACGTGCAATTATATCGGTGTGAATATATATATGAAGCTGACAAATCTGGAGAATTACCAACATGGCCAAATAATAGCTTATATAACCTGCTCCATTGTCACAGCAATGATGCAAAAAAATTATATCAGAAAATGAGCACTGGGTTTATAGTAGTACTATGATAATTGTGGCATCCATGTTCATTACTGCACACAAGTGATGGCTATTTCTCACAAATTTCCATGCAGATTTATGTGCGTTTCCGTACCAAATACTGTATGTTTTACTTGCAGTTTTTGGAGCGGATTTGCTGCAGTTTTCCATTAAAAGGGTGAAATCCGCACAAGCTTCTTATTTCAATTTCCGAAAGGAACGGAAAAGCAAAGTGTACATAAGATTTGTGAAATCTCACACTGCTTTGCTAGTACTGTAATATGCTGTGTTTTTTTCCGTGCGTAATGTGCAGGTAGCTTTAATCTAGGTTTTAGCTAGGTGGGGCAAATATTTCTACAACCATGTCTTTCATCGATCACCTCTTCCCTACATGAAATTTTGAGGGGAAAAAATCTGTATTACAGAACTGAACAATTATATTAATGCAAAAGCCCAATAATTTAAAATTCACCAATAAATACCACAAATCTACTAACTGAATTAAGTGATAATCGATTTCTGGGAAAGCTGGATGACAAAAAATATTGTGGCTACTACAGCTTCTCTAAAATGCATCACCCAGCTTTTCCATCTTGTAGAGATTTACTAATTATGACATTAGTCACACACGTTGGTCAAACTTTTTTTGCTCTTAAAAAATGTCATGAATCATTATATTTGTTACAAGCTTTTAGAGGCATTTTTTCATTGATTTGATTTGTAATTTTTTTTCTGGTGCTTTTCACGTCCTATTGAGAGGGCTATTGGAAAAAAGGCACATACCTAGATCATTCTGGCGTACATGCTATATATTTCAGACACTTTTTTGTACACCATACAACAAGTTTGGTTTAGGGGGAGAGGGTGTGGCTTGGAGAGGAAAAAAGGGGATGCTTAAGATGCATGAATGTGGGAAACAATTGGGAAAAAAAGTTTGATGAAGAGTAAGGGTTCATGCACATGACCGTATGTATTTTGCGGTCCACAAAAAAATCAGCCACAAATACGGATGACATCTGTGTGCGTTCTGTATTTTACGGAGCGGAACAGCTGGCCTCTAATAGAATAGTCCTATACTTGTACGTAATGCGAACAATTATAGAACATGTTCTATTTTTTTGCAGAACGGATATACAGACATACGGAAACGGAATGCACACGGAGTAACTTCTGCTTTATTTGCAGACCCATTGAAATGAATGGTTCCGCATACAGTCCGCCACAAAAATGGAACGGACACGGAGAGAAAATATGTTATTGGTTGGCTTAGGGCTCATGCACACAAAGTGGTGTAAAGATGTCCAAAGATGCACCAGATTTATCATTCAGCGTCAGCCACTGTGATAAATCTTTAGATGGGCTAGTCTACATTTACATCTAAATATTAGACAGAATTAGTAAATCTGCCCACTGTGTCAGTGCCTTTAATATTTCACTATAAAAAAAATGACCATGGAAAACATAAGGGAAAACTAGCTTAATTGTCTGTAGCAACCAAACAGATTCTGCCTTTCATTTAGCAAAGAAGCCCTGAAAAAGAAAAAGTGGAACAGCAGCAGTCTTCCTTCACAACAGTTTTGATAAATCTCCTCCATTACATTTTAAAAAAATCTATTGCGTGTGATAGTGTGTGTGAAACCCACCCCTAGGGTCCGTACACAAAGGAATTTAATATTTACAAAAATTTTTGAACAGATTTAGTAATGTATCTTTGCCATAAATCTGCCTAAAAACGTGCCTCAAATTGGCACATCTAGGGTTTCTACACTTTTCTCCGACAAGGCACTTCATGAGATAAGAGGGTAGGGCCTTTGGTGTGAAAAGTAAGCCAACCAATGGTTGGCATAGAGTCAGAGTCTACCTAGAGACCCTACAACAGATTTATCATCCAGCCTGAGCCCACGTCACCTTTGGGATTAGTAAATCTGGGCCAGTGTGCTGTAGCACCAGTATTTTCTTTATTTGGTTTTTCCCCTATAGAGAAGATGATGGCATAAAGCCTGGAAAAAATCTCCAAGTTTCAGCATGCGGTGTTTTTGAAAAGAAGTAAGAAAGACAAATAACACCACCTAATGAACAAAAATGGCCAACGGAAAAAAACAAAAACACTTGTTTTCATATTTCGCATAGACCTTCAATAAACAACTGGAGCTGGTGTTTTTGTAGAAAAGAAAAAAGTGATCAAAAATGCAGAGTACAAAAGAAGAGAGAAATGCCACTAAAAACCTACGTTTAAAAACAGCCTAATAAGTATTTTTCTTATACTGTCCATGCAAGTCTGACAATAATTGCGTTAATTTTTTTTCCATGAAATGACAGATGGAACAGTATAAGCATCAAACTACTAAACTGGTGTAAATCCGCCTCCACAAGCATGCTGTATTCCATTTCCTCCACAAGTGTACTGTGAACCACTTCCTCCACAAGCATACTGTATACCATTTCCTCCACAAACGTACTGTATACCATTACCTCCACAAACGTACTGTATACCATTTCCTCCACAAACGTACTGTATACCATTTCCTCCACAAACGTACTGTATACCATTTCCTCCACAAACGTACTGTATACAATCTCCTCCACAAGTGTACTATATACCATTTCCTCCACAAGCATACTGTATACCATTTCCTTCACAACGGTGCTGTATACCATCTCCTCCACAAGCGTACTGTACACAATTTCCTCCACAAGCGTACTGTATACCATTTCCTTCACAACGGTGCTGTATACCATCTCCTTCACAAGCGTACTGTATACCATTTCCTCCACAAGCGTACTGTATACCATTTCCTTCACAACGGTGCTGTATACCATTTCCTCCACAAGTGTACTGTATACCATTTCCTCCACAAACGTACTATATACCATTTCCTCCACAAACGTACTATATACCATTTCCTCCACAAACGTACTATATACCATTTCCTCCACAAACGTACTATATACCATTTCCTCCACAAACGTACTATATACCATTTCCTCCACAAACGTACTATATACCATTTCCTCCACAAACGTACTATATACCATCTCCTCCACAAGCGTACTGTATACCATTTCCTACGCAAGTGTACTGTATACCATTTCCTCCACAAGCGTACTGTATACCATTTCCTCCACAAGCGTACTGTATACCAACAAACACTTTCACTTGGAAAAGCTGCCTTCTGATTTATGAATGCTTCCTGGACTTTTTATTGCCAAGAAGGGAATCCAAACATCATTTTGGCGCTGCGGAGCTGATATGTCAGTGTGAAGAAAACAGCTTCAGGAATGAAGATAGAACACAATTAGGAATTTTAATCAAGATTATTTCCTCTTCGGATTTGTGTAGCGACGTAATACACAGGATGCAGGGTGAGTAATCCCAAACCAGATTATGATAGCATGGCCGGTATGATAAGCAGAACTCATAACATGCAGGCTCCATTTTGACCCACCCAGACTCTGCTGCACGCCAGCAAAACTGAAAGATTGGTAATACACATTCCACGCGCTAAAGTAAAAAATGCAATCTGAATAAACCACCGCCGTTTCCTATTACCTAATATTTATAGTCACTGAAAACAAAAATACAATTATTGTTCCCATAAGCACTCCAGCTTTGATTTAGTAGGCACTGCGCTCAGCTCCCCCACACACTGATTATTTGGCAACAAAATGGATTTTTTTTTCAAGTAAATGTTTGTATTTAAGCAAATGAAAGAGTTCAAAATAGCCGGCGTAACCTGGCCAAGATGCCGCCTGCCATACTGTACCTCCACATTTATAAATCACATATGTTCTGCTGTGTCATATGGATGAATGAAGGAAAGTGCGTGGAGATAGAAAATTAATGCATTTTCTTTCTCCAGTGACTACAAAAATATATATTTTAAAGAAAAAAATGTAATAATTCAACGGGGTTTACACTGGAATTTACACTGTGTGTTAGATATCAAAGGTAGGGCTGTGGATTAGGGTATATCTGTAAAGATTATCAAATTTTTGATCATCATGATGCTGGTCATACACATTAAAGAAGAACTCCCGACAAAAATTTTATTCCATGTCCTGCTAGAAATGTACATGATATAATCTGTAGTGAATGTCATTTTCTTACCAGTGTCTGAATTTTTGACTTATATCATCCTGAAGTTTCTTATCTGTGTCATGTGACCAGCAATTAGACCCACCAACTCACACATAGACTTATGTGTGGACAGGAAGTCTAATTCTCTATGTATTCCTATGAGACTGAAAGTGAGGCTCCCATAGGAATGAATAGAGCAGTGACTGGCTTTCTGTCCTGGGTCAGTTGGAGGTCAGGGAGTTGGTCACATGACCCAGCTACAATAAGAAGAGAGGTTTTTACTCACAGAAACAGTCACTGATAAGAAAATGACAATCACTACAGATTATATCATGCACCTTTCTAACAGGTCAGAGAATAAAATTTTTGCAGGAGTTCTTAATGTTGGCCAAAGCCTCCGGTTTCGGTCATCTAATGTCTGTAGACAGAAGGACCCAGTTGGATTAAACATGCCTGACCGTTTTGTTCTGAGGGAGATAAGTCACAACCAGAAGTGTCTGGCATGGACTTCAGGCCCCCATACACATTAATACCATTGGCCGAACACACCGAGAACAGCAGGTTCGGCTGACACGCTAATGTGTATATGGAGCTCCCGATGTCAGGGGAGAGAAAAATCAGGCTAAATTAATTATTTTTGTTCTCCTGGGAGATAAGTCACTGCCAGAGCTGTCGCAACTGTTCCCATAGAATACACATTCGGCCGAACTGAACGTTTTTGGGGGAGCCAGGAGTGTTCTCAGTAGAAAGAAGGGAACAAAGCTACTGTCAGACTCCTCTGACAGGGGTGTTTCTCCCCGAGAACAAAAGGCTTAGGTAATGAAGGCTTGAAACCCACCTTACCTATTTCTTATCTCTCCCTACATCTGCCATCAGGGAAGATGCGGGGGGCATACACTTTTAATGGCCAATCGGCACGAATAAAATAAATCTGTGTATGGCCAGCTTTACTCTTATTTCTACATAGAAAACACATGCGTGCTCAGCCGAGCTAGAAGTGCAAAAATAGGTAAAATAAATGGTAATCTTAAAGTGGTTATAACCGGAGTGTCGGAGACAACAGAGTACAGTGTTTGTGACATTTGTGACCAGCCGCTCCATCCATTTCAGGGGGCTCCACAAGGTACGAGGCCCTTGTTATCATGATTGGGAGTGCTTCCAGTGGTAGGACCCCACCGATCCCCTATCCTGTGGATAGGGGATAACGTGTTATAACCGGAATACCCCTTTAAGATACTCAAGCAATCGGTTGCAAGTGAAATCCACTTCATTACTGGGAACAAGGAACAAATGATGTGTGGCATTATAGATGTCCCGTCAGTTCTCATTATATGAATGATTCTCAGTGGGAATAATCGTTTTGTTTTTTGTTTTTAATTGTGGGACATTTTTTTTTTTTTGCTCTTTGCACTTGATATATTGGATTTTTCTTAAAACCTGTTTTAATTCTTCAGTAAACTGACCCTCCGTTGACATTAAAAAAATTCACTACAGATGCAGAATTTACAGTTAACTTACATTGTGACCTCGTTTAAATTTTGCTGCCAGAATTTGCCCCATCACGATTTCTCTCTTTATGTAAATTGGTCTCCATATTCTCAGACTACCCTATGTGCACTGTTCTTCAGTAGTCTGAGACCCTCTCTCTTCTCTTGATGGACCAGTGATGATGACATTAGCACTGTGGACATTCTCTGTCTTTACCTGCAGGTCACAAAAGCAAGGGGGGCACCTCCCAAAGAACATTGTGCATAGGTAGTCAGAGAATCTGGTATCCATGTTACATACATTAAGATGGGACTGAGAATGGGATGACTTGAAGCCAGATCAATAAGGGAGCTTAAGAAGTTGTCTTCTGATCTTCCACAATCATTGGAACACAATCACACCAACATAGAACTGAAACATTGCAGAACATTCTCTTCAGTCTTCAAAAATGAGAGAGAGGTCATGATGTGCATAATAAGGTCTCCAATGTTTTCATGACACTGCTCCAGTTATGGTTAATCACGTCCACAACAAAGAAATCTTTATGTAGTTGTCGAATAGGGCAGGATTGCTTTCTTTACCTAGTGTACAATTAAATATAATTACATGCATCTTTGTACCCAGAATAAAGGATTGTTGAAATTCATCAGGGTTTATTAAGGTTACTGACAAAACTCCAATTCATTTTAATTAATACATTGGTGTTGCTTATCTATTTTTGTGAATCAGTCCTTCCCACCATTGATGGGATGTGTGCACTGCAAGCACCCTGGCTTCTAGTTAGAACTGGTAGTCTACTGCCATATCTTGGAGTTCCATAAAACATATGATGGAAACAACCTCATATGTATTAACGTTAAAAAATACAACTTCAATGATCTCCATCAGAGATTACAAGTTGTGCTTACAGAAGGGGGATGACGGTGTGACACAAGGCACTGACCTGTGAAAATAGTCATACTTACATGACATTGAGATGTCAGGGGGGAATTCCAGTCTATAGTCACTGAGATTATACTGAAACAACCAATTCCAATGAATACAACTCTGCTAATGTTTGCTTATATCTTGATACAGAGCCGGTTGTTTAATTGAGTGTCAAAATACTGCTCCATCAGCAAATGGAGATATTTGTACAGAGCTTTACTATGTCAGATGTATGCCACAACTAAAACTGAGCTGTCAAAGTGTGATGAGTGTCATGTCTGCCCAACAACGTAAAACATGAATTATTTGGACAACACGGAGGATAGTGAGATTTTTTTTTTTTTGTAGAGACTATGAGAAGGTGCAAGTGGAAGTACCGGTCTGCACAAAAGAAAAGAACACTATGGCCCTGATTTATCATGGCCAGCATAATAGGGCCTGTTCTGACAGAGGAGGCATGTAATTTATGAAGAGGCGTAGGCCTCTTCAGAAAATAATTCTGGCTCTCCATGTGCCAGACTGAAATCTACAGCGGCTACCATGAATTTCAGTCAGTTTATATCTCATATTGTATAAGGTAGACACCTTTTCTGCACAGAGAAGAGATCAAAATCTAGTATTCGTTTCCCTCTACACACACTTTTCATGACCAACAATGGGGATGGGACATTACTAGGCCTCATTTTACAAGTGTTCGTGTACAGATTTTCCTTTTTCAAGGGCCATTCCCATCTGGACACTAATGGTAATTTCAGACCTATCTGAAGAATGGGGGTCCTGGAAATTAATGTGCAGATGGGAATAACTCCTTAATGATAGTAAAGTGTCTTGACTTATCAACCAGACCATTCATTACTTTTGTGGAAAATTCAGCAAAAGCTGAACTGTTCAATAAGGATCATTTAGCTCTTGTCTCTGAGAAATGTATCTCACTTACTTTCGACTGCAAAAAAACTGTAAAATATTGCTGTGTTGCACCATATGTGAACTGTGTCTCTCTTGTCATTTTACAGATCCACTCACAAAGTTCTAAACTAGTTCTTAAACCATCTTTTAGGCTCCATTTTTCCATCATATTAAATAAATTATCCTTTGACATAAAAGGTGGCTCAGTATGACAGTATTACTCACCACTGAACTCAATGGGTTGGGTCGAGGTTGTGGTATCCAGAGTGCAGCCACTGAAATATGTGCCAGGAAAATCCCACAACCTTCCCACAAGAAACAACATCAGACTCGAAAGTCACGTGTTGGATCACTGCTACATACCAGGTCATTAGCTCGTCTCAATGCTCTTATTGATAACACCACTACGTATGACGCAACTCGTCTGGAAGAGTATTTGGCTTCTCCCGTTTGTAGCAAGCGCTACTTTCAGCCTCACCCTCTTGAGTACAATGCTGGATTATTATTAAATGAGAGCTCTGTCCCAAGCAGGTGAGATCACCAAAATCGATTTGTTTTAATGTGATCCAAGAGCTTATGAAAAGAAAAAAAAAAAATCACGTTCAAAGAGTAAATTAAATATGGAAGCTTTGTGCTTTTTATAACGAGAATACAATGAAACATTAAGGAAGACAATCTGAGAAGATTTGTGGGATTAAAGCTCATGACGTCAAAATTACGGTAAAGTCGAAATTTCATATGCACGGATCTGAGAAGCTATGTTGTAGCATCGCTTACTAAATAACATTGTTCATCTTTTTAGCAAGCCTTCTAACAGGTCGGAGGTCTCGACTGCTCATCTTTACAGCCAAGGCTGCTATAAAAAGACACGCCGGAAGAGGAAGAGTGAAACATGAAGGGAAAAGGTCACAAGGTAAAGTCAGAAAACAACTGGTGTGCAGATGCCAAAGCTAAAAACGTTGTGTGCATCAAAGATATATAACAGCAGTGGACTGAGGATACATTGTCTGGAGGAAGAAGGAAACAGGAAATAGGAGACCCACTGCACAGGAAGACAGAGGTAATCATGACAACAGAGAGAAATGACAGAAAACCTGAGAAGTGAACAGATTGATGTGTGACAATAGACAGAAGACACATAGAAAGATAGGCCAGAGATTGCATGTATGTGTATCTTATCACGCACTCTAGTATAGAGTCAACAAGTAGGCTGCATTGTATCAACTATTGACTAGGCCAAGATAAGGAATACACCTTCACTGTATATATGAAAAGAACATCACACTCAAGACACATATATATCTACCATATAGATGGCCATACATCTTCAATGGTTGTGGGCCAATGACAGCTATACCTCTAGACTCCCTCATACACAATTGGTTTGGCCAATGTGTTTTCAATGGGGAGAAGGCCAATTCCAGATACCACTTGCATTGGCTTATCTCCAATTAAATGTTCTGATGCTTCATTCCTCTGACATGACTTGTCCAGGGATGGTTGGCACACCTCAATACCCATATGACAGTCATCTAGTTCTTCCAAAAGTGTTTAGTGTTTTCTATAGGGACAGGGGGAGAGCAGTTACTAGATTCCTCTGGAGACGGCTTTTCTACAATGACCAATTCTTCGTTTCTCCAACACTAACTTAGAGGGGAATAGCCATGCCTCCAAAAACATGAGATCGCCATCCGGTTCTACTGAAAATGGTTTGGTCCAGCATATACAGAGGGGAAAGCCACTACCAGGCATCTCTGGAGGTGGTTTATCTACAATGAGACATGGCTAATTCCTTGTTTCTCTATTGTTATCTGCCAAGTGAGATTTGCCACACCCTGATACACATAAGATAGTCATTCGGTTCTGGCAATACGTGTTTTCAATCGGGAGAGGGGAGTAAGCTATTAAACAGGCACCTCTGGAGGTAGTTTATCTACGATCACAAGGCAAAGGCAAAACTGGATATGTTGTACAGTCTTTAATGGTCAAGGTTGCACTTTTCACAGCAAATTGGTGTACTCTTTACTCATGATAAAATATACAAGCTGACTGATCTTACATCTGGTCATGAGCATCCTGCGATGCTGGGGAGGCTGAGCAATTGTAGGAATACCAGGCAACAGGCTAGATAAAACAATCATTATGCTATTTACACTGATTACAACGCCGAGGCATTTATTACACTGTTCCAAGAGAATGTGTGAGGATTGTGAAGGGGTAACGACAGGCAAGAGAGCTTTAGTGGCGCGGTGGTGACAGCATACTGTGTAAACTGGCAGCCCAGTCACTTTCTGACAATGAGAAGGAATTCACAGGTGACTTCAGCTAACACAGCAGTGAAGCCCCAATAAGATATCACTCGTCTGCGGGACATATTTACCTTACAGATTAACACTTTCACCTTGAAGACACCAGAACGCTTTGTGTTTGTGTGGAAAGCATGGCGTCCAGACTAGTTAATAAAACACACAACTCTTTAGCGGGTAATGGCAGTTTTACCAGTGAGTTGAAATGTATAATCTACCAATATTAGTTAATATACAGCTACTGATGTCTGTCTTACTGCTCACATTGCTGTATGTATTATAATATATATATATATGGGTTCAGGCAAATTCTGTCATGGCTGCCATATTGTTTCAATCTCACCAGTCACTTGTGGGCATGTGATGTTGGCTAAAAGAGTCTTTCCACAATAATTCCCACCAATCCACGGGTTATCACACTTGGCTGTGTCCGGTAGACCCACAGACACTGATAGGAGTGGCATGGTGTGGTCTTTTTGAAACAACCTGCATTAGGCCTTGTTCACATTTCTGTGTCTGTTTGACATAAGGGGAAAAACCAGTCTGTATTTCATCCATGAAGATGGCCTTGAACGATCCACGTTTGGTCCGTGTGTCTGTTTTTTGCCCTTCATGTGTCATTTGTACTCTACGGACAATGCTCAGCTGAAAATTAATTTCCAGAGCATCTCTTCTTAGTGGTCCATGATAAAAAGACCAAATATGGATGCCATCCATGTTGCGTCAGAGATTTTCACTGACCCATAGACTTCAATGGGTGTGTTTGGTCCACGACAGAACAAAGTAGTGCACGTCTCTGTGATTTTTTTCACTGACCCACGTTCAGTAATAAAATACTGATGTGTGAACAAACACATTAAAATCAATGGATGTAGACAGCACATGTCCGTGAAAAATGGGAATGTGGCTTCACAATCAACTATATTTTCAATATCTCAGTAAAAGTGGATCAACTCACACTGAATGCTAATGAGATCTTTGTAATTAGGGACAGTCCTCCTAAATGTATAATACATTTTTTTACTTTACGTGAGTGGATGGATAAGAGAGAGATTTATCTTATTAATAAGTTAGTCTATAAAGTTCTGGCAACAGTTACAGTGAACACAGTTGTAAATACAATTTGTAAGGCCAATTTTCAGATTCTTGTAAATTACCATAATTTATTAATTATTAAATGTATTTATGGGTATTTATATATAGCATTTTATCCTTCCAATTGCTTGATCCCTACACAGATGTTAACACCCTGTAAACAGTAACAATGCAGGATGATTTATAGGAGATGACATTTTGAAGAGTGATTTTACCCTCTGGTTTTCTGGCATGTTTTTCTAGTTATTTTTCACCATGATTTAGGAAATATTAGTTGACTCGTGCTTGTGTATGAATGTGTGTTAGTGGGATATAAGGCTGTAATATCAATATTGTCTGCCAGAAGCCATATGGCCACGTTTATTAGTCACGGTATAACACAGTATATTAATCCAAAAAATGATTTTTGAAAGAAACAGCGCCACCGTGCCAGCAAGACTGAGAATTCTCTTCATTAAGATATGACCTTTACCTCCTAGGAAGAGAGTGATTCCTTTCAATGTTTCATGAATTGAGACTCTTCTTCCTAATAAATGCCTTTTATACAGGAAACCCGACATGATCTTGGTGTCTTGTTTTTCTGGCACTAGTGTCTTGCTTGGAAGAGAAAGCAGATGATCCGTCTCGCACATATGCTGCTCTGCTTAAATCATTTTTATATAGAAATTAAAAGGACCTCCCTGACGTTTGCTACCACCTTCCCAGTCCCACTGCTGACCTCTGAGGCAAGCCAGATGGGATTGGTGGAAGGATGTCAAGGAAGTGCTGAAAAGGTGACTTTGGTCTCTGGCAGTTTGTCTGGAGCTGGTTTCTACGTGAAATCTCTGGGGGTTGCTACTTTGCAATTTCTCAGGAATGTCTAATTCTCCTCATCCCTTCACTGAGTCTCTCTGGAAGGGTCATAGAGGCCTGTGACATCCCTTGAGGGCACTGCCTAACTAAATTAGCATGAGATAACTTTGGACTCCCTTCCAAACAAGAAAACACAAGGGGGAGAATTTCATTAAAAGCAGGGGACGAGGTGATCCGAGTTAATCCCAGCCCAAAGCTGCTGCAGAAATGTTCTGTACTCACATTTTGACTTTTATCCATGTAAGAGAGTTCACGACAAGCACAAAGCCCAGTGTGTAACTTTACTTCCATTAGGCAGACGTGAGCAGTCTCATTTGTGGGCACTTATGTGCCTCTGTGATAAAGTTTTTTTGGACGAACTGCCATAATTTACACCGAGCCGATTAGCCACACTGTGTACATCTGTAGAAATGGGAATATGTCCTTTGGACAGTTTTGGTAAACTGCAGCCAACTGATGGATCTGTGGTCCAACTATGGGGCATCTCCCTCCCCCAGGAGCCATACATGCTACTGCCACATCAATCTGACGGCTACAGGGAGCCATTCCAATGATAACATTACCCATGGAACTGCTAGTTGAGTACTTACCTAATAAATTCTGTGAAATGAATGGTTGATATCAATTTCTTATACTGTACCTTCTCCTACAACTCAATCAACACATAATATATATGATCTCACAACCTGCCCCTCCCCACTAAAAAAAAATATGTAGCGAAATAAAAAACAGGGTCAACAGAGAAAGAAGCATATTACACAATAAGGGGGTCATTTATCAAACTGTTGTACAGTAGAACTGGCTTAGTTGCCAATGGCAAACAATCAGATTCCTTCGTTCATTTTTCAAATGAGCTCTCCAAAATGAAAGGTGGAATCTGATTGGCTGCTATGGGCAACTAAGCCAGTTCTACTTTAAACCTTAAATGTAACATCAAACTGCCACTGTCGTAGTTCCCTAATATTTAATCATCAGCTAAATTCCCCCTGCTACCAGTTTTACGCATGCTGTTTTGTGACAGCCTGTAGCTTGCAGTACAAAGTGAGGTGACTGCCCTGAAGATCGCTCCTAGTGACATGTTCAGGAGTTTAACAATGAAAAGCGGTCAATGTAACTAAGAAGGTGTTGCCATATGAACTGAGGCCAATTAGGGTTTCCTGAAGCTCCTATATGGTCTGTCCACAGGGAACGGGTTCTGACCCAAAGCAGTTGGGAAAAGTTGTTCTGAATTAATCAATAACATCTACCTCTAGTTGTTATAGTGTAGAAGTTCAAATTCTTTGTAGTGTCATGCCTCTATGGAAACTAGGACTATCCTCCATTATAACGAGGCCGTCTTTAATTTTTATTATATGTGCACATTTGTTCTTTTTTTTTTTTCAACATCTACACGCTGCTACTGGCAACAGAACAAAAATATCAAAATCTGGTGGAGGGCACTGCTATACTTGGAAGGATTTCAATAATGGATGACAGTGTCCATCATCAACTGCAGAGATTTGTTCTCCCGTAGGACTCAAGCACAGTAATGTATTTTTTTTCCGTGCATTTTTTTGCAGCCCATGTGCGGAATTTACTATGCATTCTGTGTCTGTATGTGCGCATGACCGTTCTGCAAAAAAAAAAAATAGAACGTCCTATTATTGTCCATATTATGGGCAAGGATAGGAGAGTTCTATTATGGGCCGGACGTTCCATTCCACAAAATGCACAATGCACGGGGCCGGTATCCAAGTTCTGCGGATCCACAATTTACTGACCACAATACAGCCAACTGTTGTGTGCATGAGCCCTTATCCTTATCACGCTAGTGCAATATTATTTGCACTTTCTTATCCCTACCTTTTCATTTACTTGGTATGATATTCTACTGTGAGGTGACCATATATTTGAAACTTTTCTGAGAATGAAAAACTAACACTGGCACCAGAAGTATCCTCCTTAATTCAGGTTTATGTTTAAGATAGTGGACATCATCTATCAAAACAGTCTAACAGTAAAATTGTCTTTGTTGCCCATAGGAACCAATCACCACTCAGTTTTCATTTATTAAACTGCTCTGGAGAAATAAAAGCCAAGTTCTGATTGGCTGCTAACAAAGACACTTTTTATAAATCAGGATATATATATATTTCTCCTCTGGGAATTTAGCACTCCTGTTCACACTGGTGCAGCTTCTGACCAGGTATGATGTTCTCCTGATATGGGCCTGCTGGTTTGTGTAGGATGCAGGTCAGTGTTAGTGTAGGACTCATCCGATTGGAAGCCACCTTGATCGTTGGTGGATGAGCCCGACATATTTATGATCATTTATATGCGCTAAGAGCTTCCATATTACTTACTACATAGCAGTTATGCTTTTTTACCTTTTCACACATTCACCTCATGTTCATTTTATGTGTCATGGCTTATCTAGTGCTGCTGCCATTCTCTGTTTAGTATTTAATTAGCCAATAGGTAGCTTGCACCTGACTCTCACCTGTAGGAGGTGCTGTCCGTTCTTTGTCCTTATGTATATATAGAGGAGGATTGGCCTCCTCTGGGAATTTAGCACTCCTGTTCACACTGGTGCAGCTTCTGACCAGGTATGATGTTCTCCTGATATGGGCCTGCTGGTTTGTGTAGGATGCAGGTCAGTGTTAGTGTAGGACTCATCCGATTGGAAGCCACCTTGATCGTTGGTGGATGAGCCCGACATATTTATGATCATTTATATGCGCTAAGAGCTTCCATATTACTTACTACATAGCAGTTATGCTTTTTTACCTTTTCACACATTCACCTCATGTTCATTTTATGTGTCATGGCTTATCTAGTGCTGCTGCCATTCTCTGTTTAGTATTTAATTAGCCAATAGGTAGCTTGCACCTGACTCTCACCTGTAGGAGGTGCTGTCCGTTCTTTGTCCTTATGTATATATATATATATAGGCATTGCTAGGGTCTCAAAAGATCCAGGGCTCAAGCCCCAATGTATATGTGCCATATTCTTCAAATATCCACCCAGTCCTCTCCCCCCTACATACACACATCCCCTCTATGCTCCTCCTCCAGGCACCATCGCTCTTGGTTTAGCGCTGTGTGCTGGCGCCAGTGCTGCACTATGTCCTGTCAGTGCGCTCCTATGTGCAATACTTCCTGGAGCTGTGCGCTGCCGGGACATAGTGCAGCACTAGTGCCGCCACAGTGTCCGCCCACCTACACTGAGCACCCCCATCCTCCACAATATCTGCCCACATACACAGAACACCCCCATCCTCCACAGTATCTCCCCTCATACACTGAGCTCCCCCATCCTCCACAGTATCTCCCCTCATACACTGAGCACCCCTATCCTCCACAGTATCTCCCCTCATACACTGATCACCCCCATCCTCCACAGTATCTCCCCTCACATACTGAGCACCCTACCAGCATCTCCCATCATGTACTGAGCACCCCACATCTCCTCTCATGTACTGAGCATCCCCCATCTCCCCTCATGTACTGAGCACCCCTATCCTCCACAGTATCTCCCCTCATGTACTGAGCACCGCCCATCTCCCATCATGTACTGAGCACCCCCCCATCTCCCCTCATGTACTGAGCACCCCCTCTCCCCTCATTTACAGAGCCCCCCTCTCTCTCCTCATGTACTGAGTACCCCCCTCACCTCTCCCCTCATGTACTGAGCACCACCCCCATCTCTCCTCATTTAGAGCCCACCTCTCTCCTCATGTACTGAGCACCCCCCCCCCCCACACACACACACACACACACACATCTCCCCTCATGTACAGACCCCCCCCCTCTCCTCATATACTACACATCCCTCATGCTCAGGCTCCAGCACATTTACATTATGGTATATACTCACTGTGAGAAGTTCCTCACAGGTCAGATGCCTGAATCCAGTCCAGATAAGCCCCGCCTCTTTCCTCATGCTGCTCCACACAGACCTCAGTGCCTTGTCCTCCTCACACCTGCCCCGCCTCCTAGCCAGACGCGCTCCCAGTGTGCAGGAGGAGGCTCTGATTAGTGGAGCAGCAACTCAGAGAAGCCTGCTGACTGCTGCTCCACCAATCAGCACTGGTATTGCAGAAGAGAGGGAGGAGCACTGCTTGTCTCCTTCTCTCTGCGGAAGTATTACTATATAACCCTGTGCCTTGCAGCTGCCTTAACATTCGGGGCTCTGGACAAAACATCGGGGGCTCAAGCCCCGAATATTTTGACCTGGCAACGCCCCTGTATATATACAGGGTGGGACATTTATATGGATACACCTAAATAAAATGGGAATGGTTGGTGATATTAACTTCCTGTTTGTGGCACATTAGTATATGGGAGGGGGGAAACTTTTCAAGATGGGTGGTGACCATGGCGGCCATTTTGAAGTCAGCCATTTTGGACCCAACTTTAGTTTTTTCAATGGGAAGAGGGTCATGTGATACATCAAACTTGTATTGAATTTCACAAGAAAAACAATGGTGTGCTTGGTTTTAACGTTACTTTACCTGACACCCATAATGTGGTGGTGCACCATCTTGCTGGAAAAACTCAGGGAACGTGCCAGCTTCAGTGCATAAATAGGGAAACACATCATCATGGAGCAATTTCACATATCCAGTGGCCTTGAGGTTTCCATTGATGAAGAATGGCCCCACTATCTTTGTACCCCATATACCACATTATGGGTGTCAGGTCCGAGCATTCATAGATGAATAGTTTCCTGGAAAGTGGATTGGTCGTCATGGGACAGTTGAATGGCCCCCAAGGTCTCCCGATCTGACCCCCTTAGACTTTTATCTTTGGGGTCATCTGAAGGCAATTGTCTATGCTGTGAAGATGAGAAATGTGCAGCACCTGAAACTACGGATACTGGAAGCCTGTGCTAGCATTTCTTCTGCGGTGTTGCTATCAGTGTGTGAAGAGTGGGAAAAGAGGGTTACATTGACAATCCAACACAATGGGCAGCACTTTGAACACATTTTATAAGTGGACAGAAACTTGTAAATAACTCATGAAAGAATAAAGTTACGTTAAAACCAAGCACACCATTGTTTTTCTTGTGAAATTCTCAATAAGTTTGATGTGTCACATGACCCTCTTTCCATTGAAAAAACTAAAGTTGGATCCAAAATGGCCGACTTCAAAATGTCCGCCATGGTCACCACTCATCTTGAAAAGTTTCCCCCTCCTATATACTAATGTGCCACAAACAGGAAGTTAATATCACCAACCATTCCCATTTTATTTAGGTGTATCCATATAAAAGGCCCACCCTGTATATATATATATATATATATATATATATATATATATATATACACATACATACACACACATATATATATTTATATGGGCCATATAAATATATAGGACCCATAGTAACCAATTAGACCCACTGCTTACATTTCCCAAAGGACTTGACATAAGATTACTTGCACTAACTAATAAATCAACCTTCCAGTTTGCCTTTGATTAAAATATGCAAAGAGGTATCTTCAAGGCAAAGAGACCTGTCCTGCTAGTACCACCTTTTGGAAGTGACTACCTATGAGTCAAAGTCTGACTCTTTAACAAGCCTTGGGACAACATGACAAGGGAATATTATTTTCTAAGTTCTAAATTTTCTAAATTTCTAAATCTAAATACCCTCTCGGCATGATTTTGGAGAACAGAAACCAGAGTACCTGGAGAAAACCCAAGCAAACACCACCAACATGCAAATTCCATGCAGTGGTGGCCCTCAGTTGGTATTCAAACCCATAACCCCAGTGCTCACCATGGAGTCACCATGATGATTATGTGAGGCTACTTGACCATGATTTCACACGTGTCCTATAGAAAGATGCTAGGACATAAGGCAGTATTCTTGCAAAGATATTTTAGTAAAGACTCTTTGTCTTTGAACTGAACAGACTCCTCAGGCATTAGGTATTTGGGTGTAATTGAAAGGATTCTCATGGTTCCTTGAAGGTTCCCATGTGAAGAAGTCACAGTGAAAGCTTGTACATCTGTCTTCTGTATACTAAACAGTGCAGCAGGAGGCTCCGACACTACATAAGTTAAAAGGGAGCTCGTATTAAAGGGTCTGCATTTTATGTGCTTACAAACACATGATGAGCTAACATTACATGGAACTTGTCCCATGACATCCTTTAAGAGAGAAAAAAGGCAATAACTCTTTAAAGAGAAGGGCCAAATGACCGTGGTGGGATATTCCCTCACAGCTGCAAATAGTTTTTATATCTCTTAAAACCAAACATACAATACCCCTCAGCATACTCGTAGCTATTAAAATACTAATATTCTCTTTTCAAGCATTAATGCACAGGTTGGCTTCAAAACCTGCAATGTAAATTTATGGATATTATACATGACATCATATATCATGTTTAATGGAAAAAGAAATCAGTCTTACATTTGGTAACAGCAAGGGATTATAATTCCAAAAAGTATAGGATTGATCTCAAATCCAATTCTTCTAAACTATAGGGGGTTATAAATGGGGGGAGACAATTAACCTTTTCTGCAATGAAAATCTGAAGAAGAAAATCTGATATCCAGTATTAGTCATTTTGATGAGATTAAACGCAGGCATATCATCACCACCTACAACATGGTGTATTACAACCACTTGTGGAGCAGGCAATGCCTAGCCTAGGGGCGTGACACTGTCTGTGGGAGTATGCTGCACATTGGTACACCAGTCATTCTCAAGACATTGCCCCCTACTACTACGTAGATAATAATCCAACTTGCATTTCTGTGGCAGAAATCTGAGGCGGACCTTCAGTTTTCTGCCACGGATATGCAATATGCACAAGCGCGGATCTGCATGTTGATTAGCTCCATTGACATCCATGGGACTAATTCTCGGGTTATTTTGCGAATAATCCGCAACAAAAAAGGGACATTTATTTGAAGAAAATTGAAATCCTTGCAACACAGCTATGGAAACCCTACTGACTTGGATTGGAGGTGACAGCCATCAGATTTGACACAGATTTCGACTCAGACTCCGCTGAGAAATCTGGAGGAAATCCGGCCAGGAGCCTTAGGATACAGCTACACGGCGACAGTGGTCGTGCAACAGTTGTCGCGGCCAGGAGTAGCGGTGATCCCACAGAAATTAATGGGATCGCAGCGCGTGTCGCAGAATATGCAATACTGCAGGACTTTTGGGGACTCGCGCTGCAATCCCATAAATTTCTATGGGATCACTGCTAATATGCAATCCTGGCCGCGACCTGCATCACTGTGTATTTGTGTCCTTGAAGGCCCAAAGTAACTATGCATCATTCCGCACCTAGGCCCATTAATCATATAAGGCTACTTTCACACTAGTGTTTTATAATTCCGGTATTGAGTTCCGTCATAGGGGCTCAATAACGGAATAAAATGCTTCAGTTTTGTCCCCATTCATTGTCAATTCTGTCCGTTCTGTCTTCAGACCAGAGAGCAAACCGCAGCATGCCGGTCAAGGCATCCGCACCAAGACGGATCCGGAATGACCCCCAATTAAAGTCAATGGGGACGGATCCGTTTGGTGTGATACAATGGTGAACGGATCCGTCCTCCATTGACTTTCAAAGGAGTTCATGACGGATCCGTCACATACACACATACACATATACACACATACAAATATTCATACATACTTACATGCTCCCAGCAGGTCACCATAGCGCAGGAGGAGCAGGACGGCGCACACATAGGACAATTCCACCCGGCGCCCAGCAGAGGGCGCTGTGGGGGAATCGTCCTATGTGCGTGCCGTCCTGCTCCTGTACTGTGCTGTGGAGACCTGCCGGGAGCATGTAAGTATGTATGTGTATTTGTATGTGGTATATGTCTGTGTGTATGTGTGTATGTACTGTGTGACATGTGTGGGGCCGGAGCACGGTTCCGGCCCCACACATGTCCCTGCGGCAGCACGGATCCGGTGGCACCCTTCACCTGCCGGATCCGGGCTGCCGCTAGTGTGAAAGTAGTCTAATACAGCTCAGTTCAGTAACTAATCAGATAAAAATGTCTTCAGGGGGCCCAATCCTCCATTTTATACTCATTATTAATTAATCATTAGCATTGAAGTACTGTATGTATATACGGGTTCAAGTATGAGGTGAAACTGTTTTCAGATAACCACAACAAATAGCAAGGAAAGTCCTCCAGAGGGGTGATTCATTCAAAAACATATATACAATTTAATGTACATAACATACAAGGAAATGGAAAAGAATTGATTATAGAAAAACGGACACAGTAAATTACAATCTTTCTAATAAACCTAGAACCAGCCCTGTACCTCACGTGGATCTAGAGATCTCCTCATTCATTTCTCTAATTTATCTAACTAGATTTATTTCAGGCTGACAGCTCATGGGTGTGACCTTTCTCAGGGAGTGTGTCCTTTCTGTTGCAGATTAGAGAGAATTTTCTTTCTGCTGCAACTCAGGGGGTATATCCTTTCTGGAGGGGGGGGGGATGTGCATCCTTTCTGAGGAGGCATGTCCTTTCTGTTGCAGCTCACAGCTCCAGCAGATATGGCTGTTGACAGATCAAACAGCAGGCGGACCTGTACAGAAAAAGTAGCTATACTAAATGTTTAATTACATCCAGTTACATATTCAGATCCAAGTGATTGCTTGAAAAATGTAGAATATTTATTGTGGGACAACCACTTTATACCCTTTAATGAAGGACCCACATTGCCTTTTCTCGTTACCATTGGAGCCATATTTTTTCATAGGGATATTATGGTATGGAATTTCCTCCTAATATGCTTTACCTAAAAGGTCCCTGGATAAATCAACCATATAGAGAAAATCTATTACTGACATATGTCATCATTCTAAGACAGTATACACACCCCTTTTGTGCCTTTATCTTGGTTATATTTTTCAGAATATGAAACCCAGTGACATGACGCATGGGCGACACTGGCCAGTCATTGGCTGCAGTGGTCACGTGACCCGCATCAAACTGAACATTGACACATGGCAACCTGGGACCAGCAGAGCCAGTGAGGCATTGATGTAGCGAGCAGCGGCTATCAGGTAAGTATGATTACCACTGCAGGTCTGGCCAGTCTAAGTGTGGGGGGGTCTTTAGAAAAGGTCCCTTTAAACATATAGGTTGTTTGAGAAGTCCCAATTACGTAGTAAAGGGGTATTCCGCTAATTTCAAGTTATCTCCTATTCACAGGATCTTTCTCCTATTCACAGGATCTTTGCGAGTTCTACCATTGAGACTCCAATCAATCACAAGAATGGAGCCCTGTACCCTGTAAGGATGCCCGAAATAAACAGATCGGTAGGGGTTCCAGTGGAAGGACCAACATTGATCTATTCTATGGAAAGGGGATAACTTGAAACGACCACAGTACCTCTTTAATAAAATACTCCTTTAGGCACCTCAGAGATGGGTTAATATGAGAACACGTAAGAATAAATTCTCTGAAAATATATTCCATCCATAAAACATATTATATGTGTATCGTACCAATCCATAAGAAACACTAGCCTGAATAATGACCGTGGTGGAATTAAAAGCTTTAAACTTGTTAGAAAAGTAATATTAAGTTAGTTGTAAATATAACTGAAATAATCCAGACAGTTTTATGATCCTAGACCCTGAAATGGAGGGTGCTGAATTCTTTCCCTGGTAATGGTGGTACGCACGGCTAACAGATGGAAGAACTGAATGGAAATTTCAATAAAGCAGTCCACAAAGAAGTGTTTGTGAGTACAGGGGTTCTCCCGCTCTCTAACTTTCTACAAGAAAAGAAAAAATGGAAGGTTGTTTTATTTTGATAGAGTGCCAGAACAGTACTGCATTCCTGACCGAGCAGAAGAAAGGACTGAGTGAGACTGGCCTTCTCAACACCTTGGCAAAAGCCCCCTTGGGTCTCATTTTGCTGGGATGACTATTTATATGACAGGTAAGGGAATAATTTTGTGGGATTTGGTTACTCTAGGCCTCCGTGACCCCAGGGTCAAAAGAGCAAATACAAAAGTGACAATGTGGATAATTGCTCCATTTAAGATAATGGAATACTGATTGAGGTCAATTATTATAACACCTGAAAGATAAATGAGTCGACCTTATAGGTTCACTGGAGGTAGCTATGAAAAATATCACTATGAGTGGAATGACTGGGAATGAAAGAACATTTCTTGAGAATATCTGCAATGCAATACCAACATCAATGTATACATCAAGAAAGAAGTCAGTAAGGCTCCGTTCACATCTGCGTTGGAGGCGGCATCAAGATATCCGGTCAAAAAAGCTGGACCTCACCGACAGAAACCCGACAAACCCAAATTTTAGCCAACTGGCATGGTCAAAAAACGGGTCAGGCACTTCTGTCATTTTGTCGTTCTGCTCCTATAGTCCAAACAGTTCACAAGAAATAATTTAAAAATATATATCAGATCATTTCTATCATTCAGAAACATATACAGTAGTCCCTCAAGATACAATCACCTAAGGATATAATATTTTCAACTTATAATGGTCTTTCCTGGGCCATCGTAGGATAAAATTAGACTGAACATAGAATGCCTCGGATTCAAATCCAACCAATCAACAAGGCCTGATAAAACCTCTGTATTGGTGTCTAGTATCCCCTCTTTACAGTAGAGAGCAGTATTGTATGTTCTGTATTGCCCTCTATGTCACAGGATGAGCTGGCCCTTCTGTCACCATGTGAGGGCAGCTCCATTTTATTTTTCTGGCACAGAAGAAGCTCCTGTCCCCATCATAGAAGGTAATTTACAGCTTCCAGCATCAGCTCCTGACTGACTTATATGTGTAAGGACTGTATATGTAGTTGTCTGCTTATTTTTCTTAATCTTAAATCTTCTCTATGTCTAACAGGGAAGGTCCCATATACAGGGTCGGACTGGTCCACTAGAGTACCAGAGTACCCTCCGGTGAACCCAAGCTCTGACACAATAATGGGCCAATAGCCACAAGATATCTTATTAAATGTATTGATTATATGTCCTGTATGATAGAAAAAATACTTAAAGGGGTTATCCCATGAATAATGTAAACATTTTCAAACCTACATAATCTAGTACATGACAACCTCTTTGTAACAAAGCTAGAACCAGCCCTGTACCTCATATGGATCCAGAGATCTGTCCATTCATTTTTCCAGTTGTTCTACCAGATTCATTTTAAGCTGTCAGCTTAGGGGTGTGTGTTCTTTCTCAGGAGTGTGTCCTTTCTGCTGCAGCTAAAGGATGGAACTGAGCATGTGCTTCCATCTCAGTAAGCAGGACAGAGAAATTAGAAAAATAGCAAACAGCAGGTGGCGCTATACAGATAGATTTCATTGAATAACTCAGTAGCTATAATACATTTTTAATTACATGCCATTACAAAAGTATTCAGATCCTTTGGCTGGTTTGAAAACTGTAGAATATTTGTTAAGGCACAACCCTTTTAAAAGTGTTGCCCTTCGGTCCAATGCTGTCCATGTATGACATCCATAAGCCCTCTCCATGGCCGAGTGTTTCTTAGGTGAATATATAACACTATCTCAAGTACTGAAGCTTTGGAGAATCGTATTCCCTCCTAGGAGGATTTCATCTGCAGTTACTTGAAGAAAATATGTGGTCTAAATGATAAAAGTTATTAAATCCTCAATACCAGGCAGTGTGGCACACATTCATACAGATCTACTGGCCTCCAGCAATACATGTGTTTGAAAGAAATAATGAGTTTCTATGGTTAGTTATTTTACAAATGCCTTCATTGTTCACATATCTTAGTCCTCCTCACCAGGGGAAGAGTAAATCATCTTCTTGAAGCTGTAAGACCCACACATGAAGCAAGATGTGCACTACCACACCAGGAGGTGGTTATTAGACATGCCCAAAGAATTTTTACTATGAGTACGCTGCCCAACAAGTAAAATCATGGAGTTCAGGGCAGGCTTCACGTAATTTATTATCCGCCTGCAGAAATATAGTTTAAAGAAGGATTTGCTGTTACATTCATTTAGTCCCCTGCCCACAAATTTGTACTGTTTTAGTTCTCATCCCTTCCATCCCCAGAGCACTTCATTACATACTGCATAGTTTAACATGTACACAGTTTGTTTTCCTCTTGTTCCGTCTTATGGTCCTCCCTGTCTACCAACCATCCTTCCATTCAAATTAAAGTTGCTCTCCAGGAAATTGATGCAGTTTCACACTGAACGTGCTGAGACTTCCTAATTTACTTTCCTTTACAATTTTGTCCCTGAGCCAAGATTTAAGGACAACACTTGAGAGCGTCTTTGTTTATAAAATCCATTCAAGTCTTCATAGATTGCAGGTCCATAGATAATGCTTGGGTATTTTCTATCCCGTGGCAGGGTGAGAACCTCGCCTCAAGCAGCAGCAGTTCTCCAGGATCAGGATATTAATGGCCTATTGGTAGGGGCCCAATTCTCAGCAATTATGCCGATCAGCTACTGCGAGCCATGTGGTCGCTTCATTGTCTTACATAGACCCTACCTCAACACCGTCAGACCCCACCAATCATATTTTGATGGCCTATCCTGAGGATAGGCCATGATGTCCTGATCCTGGAAAAATACACATCAGAGCTGTGTGCATGCATAAATGTCAGCTTTGTATGCAGCAGGCCTGTATAAGAGTGTGTACATATTTCAGTTGTGTATGCAGCAGAGCTGTGTTTGTCAGCTGTATGCAGCAAAGCTTTGAGTGTGTATGAAAAAAGTGTGTGCTGCAGAGCTGTGTGTGTAATATGTGTGTGCTGCATAGAATAGAAGCCTCCAAAGTCTGGTATTGTGAGCACTGGCTGTGTAGGGACACATAACATTGACAAGAGGAATGGTAAGTCCCAGTTGTCAATTTATTAAATTCTAGGAGAGATGCTCTTACGCACCCGACACATCCATATAGTACATGCGCAACCATTCATTACAATAGCCAACAAGTATGTCTACATTTTCTCTGCAGTGCCTACTGAAGGGGAAGCACAAAACAAATGTCTTTGTTACGGAAGTGGAGCCACTGTGCTAATGAACTGATTTGGCTTGTGGCTAGCCCTTACGGTATTATCTTGGCAGCACCTAGTCTTTACCGTTTAACCACTATAGAAGGATCTGGAGTCTGCCGCAGGGGAACCACCAGGCTGCTACATCGTAGCATAGTCTCAGTTCAGTGGCTATTGACCCACAGGGCCAAGAGACACCTCTGCGGAACACTAAAAGATCAGGCAAAACAGTAGTCAGGAAACAAGCTGTGGTCAAGGCAGACAGCTACAAGGAATCCAGTGAACAGCTCAATTGAATGAGGAACAGACAGAGGTCAAGTCTGGAAGCAATGGATCAAATCCAGAAACCAGTATAGTTCAGTACACAGGTGGGCAAACCTGACAACATCACGCTTTCACATCACAGCAGGAAACAAACTTATTGTTCGGGCACATGGGGACGGTACCTTAAGAGTAAAAGACAGGTAGCCGGAAAAGAGGCAGCAAAACACTCGCAACAGAAGGAGACAGCAATATTCTGTTGGCAGTACCTAGTGGAAAGAAGCAGTGGGACACCGGTGGATATGAGGACAGATAGCAGTGACCAGGTGAATTCTGCAGTGGCTGTGCCCACCAGGTGAGGTGAGACGGCGGTGGGTATGGATGACTGGTATAACAGCCTTATGCTGAGGATCATTAGCTGATTGTGACCAATTCTTTTTAAAAACTCATGCTTATCACTCTTTTACTCCAGTTTGGGAGTGAGGAGCTACTTTACTTACTCCAGAAGGCTGGAAACACCTTGATGGTGATGTATGTATGTATGAGCAGTTGTAAATGATAATACACATATCTATACAGCGCAGTCCTCAGATCTCTGCCCATGGACTCAATGGTAAAGGTTAGGAATATTAGGAACAAACAGAGTCAGACAGTTCCGGAGAAACCCTCATTTTTGCCTCAGCTCATGCAGGCCCCTCGGTGTAGTAAACTGGTAATGCAACCTTAACACAACATTACCTAGAAAAAGAAATATAGCAGAAAGAAAAAAAACTGTTTTCCTGACTGTTTTGCTAAATGCAAGTGGGCAGATTATTCTGAAAACTGTTCCTTCCTGCTACCTTCCCTTTCTGGGCCCTGTGTGTAGGTTTTGAGGTAAATGAAAAGGATATGCCTGCTAAAACATATTTCCTTCAAGTTCCTGGTGCATTTTAATAGGAATGTTAGTAGCATAATAGCAGAATGGCTCTTTATTTCTCTTGCTCAGGCTAAGACATTTCAAGGTATTAGAGAGAGATACTACAATATTAGATTCAGAAAGTTTTTTGGATCCCAAGTTTTAACTTTTTCCAGTCGACGAAAAGTGTAAAAAAAAAAATCTTTTAATTTCTTTATTATTCTTTAAGCTTTTATACTTATTTTGACTGTTCATTCAGTCCCTTAACGTGCACCTTTGAAAGTTAGTAAAACGTGGTATGCCCAAGTTTAATAGCTTTGTGAGTTGATATTAGGAACTATGACAGCACATAGAAACCAATGTATGTATTTTATCAGTATACACAGCTCCTGAGATGTCCATGTGTAAAAACACAGAGCCGAAGCCTGCAGTCTCAGCCCCCAATATCAGGACACAATTCTGACACATTTACTACATTTTGAAAACCTGGAGCAGATTTAGTGCATTTTGTGACAATTTATCAAATATGAAGTGAAAAAGTGCCGTTCTATTACGAGAGAATAGAAGATCTGCAATGTTGTACAGTTGCCCAACAGCTGTATAACACTTGAACTCATGTATCCATGTCCCAGACAAATTTCATGCCTAATTTTCTGAAAATGTACACCAAAGCAGTGTCTGAGAAGACAGGTATGATGTAACATTAGTACAAGGAAGCAAACATCTGTTAGGCACGGAATAGAGCAAGTCATTTACATAATCTACGTTTTTAAATATTGGTGGCGAAGAAGATTCACTACACTAGATCTTCCCCTGCAGCGTCCATATTCATCACAAAATGTAACAAAGCGAAATAGACGAATTGTTGGAAGGAAGTTATTCTGCCAAGCGAACTAGCAGATTCATTCTTCTCTGTTACCACATACATACTTTAAAACATACTTTCTTAGAAAGAGTAGGGGAGTTAAAGGGGTAAGGCTACTTTCACATCTGTGCTTTTCCTTTCTGCTGTTGACATCCGTTACAACATCTCAATACCGGAGGAGAACGCTTCTGTTTTGTCCACATTCATGGTCAATGGGGACAAAATTGAACTGAACGGAGTGCACTAGAATATATTCCGTTCCATTTGGTTGCATTCCCATACCCGACAGAAAAACGCTGCAAGCCGAATTTTTAATGCGTCATGGAATGTGAAGCAAGATGGATCCGGCATGAAACACAATGTAAGTCAATGGTGCCGAATCTGTTTTCTTGGATACAAAAGAAAACAGATCTGGCACCCACGGACTTACAATGGTTTTAGAGAAAAATCCATCATGGCTATTTAAGAGATAATACAACCAGATACGTTCATAACGGATGCAGTCGGTTGTATTATCCTAATGGAAGCGTTTTTGCTGATCTATAACAGATCCAGCAAAACTGCAGATGTGAAAGTAGCCTTTCTTTTTCATAAAAAAAGAAAAAGAGAAATTAGCAAATGGACTGCTGCAGCCAATTAGTGATCTCAGCAGTCAATTGCCATACCACTGGAATCTTGGCTTCCATCAGTAATGTGAGTGGTACAGCATGAGACCGCTGAGGCCAGCGGCAATTACATGCCAGTCACTTGTTATTTTAAAACATATGCTGATGTTTTTATTTTTTCTGAGTGTTTTATACTGATGACCTCTCCTCAGGAAAGGTCATCAGTATGTGATTGGTGGGGGTCCAACTCCTGGCATCAGCTGATTAAAGAGGCCAGTGATGTCACCTATGTTGGTCATATGCCAAGGTGCAGCTCAGTGCCATTCAAGAGAATGAGGTTGAGCTGTAATGCCAAGCACAGCCGCTATCAGGAGAGCGCTGTGCTTGGTAAGGCCTTTCCAAACAGTTGATTGGCAGAGGTGCCAGGAGTTGGACCCCCACTGATTACATACAGATGATATATCTTGAGGATAGATCATCAGTATAAAACACTTGGACAACCCCTATCAATGTAGGATAACCTCTTCAACTATCTTTTTTTCTACTACAGCCACAAAAAGAAATTAAGTTTGAAAATAATTATTTAATAATTGTAAGACATTACAAAGCCATGGAATTAGTGCCCCATGCAGATACAATGAAGTAACTGTACACCATACAATATGTTCCCTCTCTTGGTCTAAAGTGAACAGTTGAGTAAAGTGTGAGAATTTTTGCAAATAGAAAGGTGTCAATAAGCAGAACTGTCCAATTAGTGGTGAGATGAACAGAACACCTGTAAGC
Organism: Rhinella marina; assembly: GCA_900303285.1. Taxonomy (NCBI): domain Eukaryota; kingdom Metazoa; phylum Chordata; class Amphibia; order Anura; family Bufonidae; genus Rhinella; species Rhinella marina. Next base: position 694,428 of record ONZH01016043.1, on the reverse strand, counting down.
AGAGGGGTTCAGCCTCTATAATTCTTTTTGTAATACTGGGGCCTCTAAATGCAGTTCACGTGCCAATAGAAGTGCCCTGTGACTAAACAGTTTATTTATTTTTTTTAAGAGTTCATTTCAGACAAGTTAATTTTTATTAAATGTTAAAAGCTAAGTCCGGCCATCTGTGTTCTTATTTCCTGTGCTTAGATTATCCATTTGTTCCAAATTTGGAAAATATTACAGAGAAAAATTATTTTGGTTGTTTACAAAAAAAAAATCTTTATATGTCATGGGATGTCGTAGGCCACATTCCCCTCCAACTTTGTCCTCAGAACTGGCCACTCACGGTGATTTGTCTAAAGCTGGCAACAGATGTAAAGATTTGGCCACGGTACAATATAGTATTCTGATTTTCAGATTCATTATTGGGAAAAGGACAAAGATGGATAAATATTTCCCACAATGCAAAATAAAAATGTAAGAAATCATGCAGACATGACACGGTGCATTTGCATTGTCCCACATGTTATTTAAAGCAGCCAACTAAGGCTGGGTTCACATATCGGTTTTGCTTTATGTTTAACATATAAAAAAAAAGGTATATATTAAACAAATGCATCAGATAGATGCTGTATAATGGCATCCGTCACTATAGGGATCCACTGTAAAAAAATAAAAAATAAATAAATATATATATATATATATATATATATATATATATATATATATAGAAATAAATAGATCTCTCTCTCTCTCTCTATATATATATATATATATATATATATATACTGTATATATCTCAGATATTTCAAATTATTGTAAAAAATTAATCAGAAAATCACATTCACTGACCCCTCAACTGCTCATGTCTGACACTTCCTGGTTCCTCTCACCACGTAGGATATAACTGCTCAGCCAATCATTGACCACATCTAGGGACTGACTAAGATTTTATTTCCTGTTTGTCGAGAGGAGTCATGATTAGAGACTGGCAAAAGACTGGGAACTATCCAGGGATCAGTGAAGAGAGTAACACAAAACCACCACTAAAAAAAAAAAAACCACCGTAAAAAACTCATGCGGTATGGAAAAACGCTAGTAGAAGTAAAAGAAAAATAAATAGATCAAAGTCTAGTGTGAAGGAGCCATTAAGGCTAGTTTCAGACGAGTGTAATCATTTCGTGAAACAAGACTATGTGTGTTAGCCATATTTCCCGGCCTAAACGCTGCTCCTGTGAAGTGAACTCGCAACATTTTAATGATTTATGATGCTGTGAATTCCAGTGTCACCGTCGGTCTACTGAACTGTAGCCACTGCTTTATTGGTGGTGAGACTGGAATTCACAACATAATAAATCTTTAAAATGCTGCAAATTCACTTCCCAGGAGCAACATTCAGGCCAGAAAATGGCGCTCACACACACACACTGTGCTTCCCGCAAAGAAAGCGCTCGTCTAAACCTAGCCTAAGAAGGCAGGACTACTCATGTGAAAAAAATATTTTAGAAAATCATACTTCATTGATCTCATGGCACTTCCCCATCCCTTGCCAGTCTCTAAACATGGTACCTCTAGCTGGTTACCAATGCCATCGGGCTGAGCAGTCATTTCCTTCTTTTCAAGAGGGACTAGGAAGTAGAGACTGGCGGGGACCAAAAAGTGCCAGAACGTGAGCAGGGAGTGTGATTTTTTAAAAATTTTCTTACAGCATTCTGAGACATTTCTGAATAATTTTTATTGGCCAGACAACTCCTCTAAGAAGGCAGTGTCATTTGGATCTGTAATCTTTACTGCTTTTCACACATTTTACAGACATCTGGCAAGCCTTGGTTCAGCAAGAGAATTCATGCCATTTTTGAAAAAAATTGCAGCAGATTACTAGGTGGATAGTTTAATATTCCAAACAGAAATGTAAAACGTTGAAATGAGCAACCCGGCCATACATAATTTTAGTTTTAGTTTATTCTGAACACTATAAAAGTATATTTCCCCTATTTAAAATAATCCAGACTTGGTGGTCCCAGGACTCCTTTTCTTGAAACTTGTGGATGATGTTCTATACAGGCAACAGCACATAAACTACTTCATATGTAATTCTGTATCTACGTGGTTAACTCTGATCTCCACATCTGTCCAGCATGACTAAAATGCTCATACAATGCCTCAGACATTGGTAAAATTAGAGTTTTGGATGGGATTCAGGACAGACACCCCCACTTTATCTTCACCTCCACTAAAGGTCTCCCTGAAGTCAGCAGCACAAATCTGGGCTGTCTGAGATCTGTGGAATGCCAAGCAGAAGCCTGTGTTACGGCAGAGGGGAGGGAAAAAAAAAAAAAGAGCATGGCTGAATGAACTTAGTGTTACCTTTTTTTTCTAACATTAGTCTTCTTTTCCTGATACTGTCTGAATTTGAAACATCTAATTTAATCCATTGAAGGGCCCAGTCTTCCTTTTATTTCCTGTCTGTACTGGAGCAGTCGCCTGTTTTAATTATGACTTTCTCCAGCTCCTACATGTTGCGTGCTCCAGCTGGCTCACAGCACACTTCCTTGGAAGGTAAAACGGACTAACTGTGCTGATGAGAGTCCGATAGGGGCAAAGCCACAGTATTTAATAGCGCAACTGATAAAGAGGGTGGCATGAACTTACAGAAAACTACTCCAACAAAAATATTATGTGCAATCAATGCTCATTTAGTAGTAATTGCTGAAGCATTACTGGTGACACTGAGGTATGAATTTACTATATCATACCCAGAGAGGCCCCAGAAATGTTTTTTTTTTCACAGAAAGTTAAAATTCTAAAATGCTACTTGGCACTGGAAAAACAGTATTTATGTTATTTCTTTATTCCTCTTATACTCAAACATAGAGTACTCATTCATATATGAGTAACAATCATTTTTAACGGCCATATACATAAACATTCCTCAACATTGAAACTGCAACACTAAGAAGGAAAAGTCATGGAATTATGAATTGATGATTGTTAGACATGTTAATGATATGTAAGTGATAAAAAATTAGAAAGAAAATATTCAAAACATCTCGATTTATTCGAGTCTGAGAGCCACGCCAGAAATACACGCATTTACATGCCTTGGCATGCCATCAGTGAGGTTATTAATGGTTGTCTGAGGAATGCATTCGGCCACACAAACCATCATGATCCACAGTTGGCAGATCCCTTTGCAATTGCTGACCAAGGACATCCCCATTGTTTTTAATGGAAGTAAAGTCTGGAGATGTTGCAGGCCAAGGTAGCATGTTTAGGCCATGTATATATAATCATATAATCATGTATCATATAAGCACAAGCAACATGCGGCCTGACAATGTCCTATTGAAAAACGGCACCTGGGACACTATGGAGAAATGGCTGTAACACTGGTTCCATGTCCAAATGAATGTAAGTGTCACGCGCAGGTGTGGGGGGAACCAAATGTAGGAGGGAAAGGAGATTAGGCCTAGAAACTAAGGAAGGAAGATGGACACCACCTACAGGAAACCCTGGCTCAAATCCTATCTACCAGTATGAACAGGCCTCAAATGTAGGCAAGTTCATACACAGGAACCTAAACACCGAACTGACCCTATAGGACCCTGGAAACTAATGACAGGAAAGAGTCTACCTGTTCCTCAAAAAGGAAGGACGAACAGGAGTCTCCCTAAGGCCTAATAACAAAACAACATTAGGGAAAAGGAAACTTATCTTTCAATGAAGAAATGGAGGCTCCAGGATCTCAGCTGAAACCAAACTGCTGCTCACCACCACAACACTGAAGCTATAAACCGCAAGGAATAGTGGTAAAAGAAGCAATAAATAGGGGAGGGACAATTACCACACCAGGAACACCTGAGGGAAAAGGGTGTGGTAAAAACCAACAACAAAAAGGGAAAACATGTCATATTACACCATGTGTTGCCAATCTGACAGACCTCCTGTTATCTGTCATAGGAATGTCCGTGACAGTAAGTCCCGCACTCATATGATTTTATGAGTGCGGGACAATAGTCCAGTGGGCGGCCCGACGTGCACAGCATTATTGTAATCAATGATGCTGTGCGCTCCTGTGCGCACGATCGATGCCGCTCTGGGACATATGGCCCCGCTCACGGACTGTATGTGTCAGAGGGCATACGGTCATGTGAAAGGGGCCTTATGCTGAGCTGTTTGTGTAGCTATGTCACCAATGTGACTTTCCTTTGTTAAGGCCTCTTCATGGTGTTGCCGACATTAAGGCCCCATTCACACGACCGTATGAATGCGGCCGTATCTATACCGCAATATTGAGGAATAGATGCGGCCCCATTCACCTCAATGGGAGCAGGAAGCCCGTGCCGCTGCTCTGCTGAAAAATATGAAGCATGTCCTATACTTGTCCGCATGCACAGACAAGTATAGGCATTTTGAATGGGGCCGCCCAGCGTGTGTTCCGAGTGGTGCGGAACACACGCCGGGCGGCCCCTGTATTATCGCCGGTCTGCAATAATGCGGACCTGCAATAATACGGTAGTGTGAATGGGGCCTTATTAAGGGAAAGTTTAATCATCCTCACCTTCTCATAACCCGTAGTTCTACTTTTCCTGCCTGCAAGCTCTCTAAAAATGTTTAAAAACCACCTCAATCACTAAGGAAAGGGGAGGGAAGAACGGGATGCTTTTGTAGCTTGTGTGAGACTAATGCTGTAACGGGGGAAACAGCTGCTTAGTCAGAGCTCCATGCCAAGAGGTGTCTGCCTGTTTACATGGGCTGATACACAGGGCAATTATCGGGAACGAACCGTTCATTACAATCATTGCCTACTAATTTAAGCTGTATTTGTATGCAGCAATCATCCACTCTGTGTGGGTTAGAACAATCTGTACTATAATCATTTGGCCCCATACAAATTCATTATATGTCGGCAGCACATCCTTGTTTACACAGGGTGATGTGCTGCCAACAAATGGTGATTTTATGTTCTGCATAAACAGTGGTTAATCTGAAAAACAAACATTTTGTCACGGTAGGGAACAGTGAAGCCCTGAACACCACCAGCACCACGGTCCCTACCTACTTGCATGATCTGTACTAAAACAACTGCCCACAACTGGATGACAGTCCGTTCCCGACTAGGTGGAGGGGAGTAGGCAAGCAACGGAAAAATAATAAACATAGTAGAAGACAGGCACAAGGAATATAGATAAGAAACAGCGAGATAAAACAATAACTAATGGACCAAGTCAAAACCAGGAGAGACAAAGAGCCAAACCAGAAGACAAGAGCACTATGATACCAAAGCCGGGTCAATACCAAGAAGTAACAGCAGGGTTCAAATCAGGCAAGAGTCCAAAGTCCAGGCATGAAATCAGCAGCAACCCAGAGCAAAACGTAATAGTAGCAGAAGACCTTATTCATAGGCAACTGTGGCCAACAGCTGCCGGTTTAAATAGGCCGCACATGCGTCCCACGTGATGTCATCACATAGAACGTGTCGGCGTTATTGGCTGGCGCTCCTGCACCGAGGCCTGGCCTGGTCACCATGGAAATAGGACGACGGTGGCGCTGCCTGCTGGCAATCCTGACAGCCGGTGTCCTAGGTATGACACATTTGTTCCTGATGATTGGCCTGATAATCTACTGCCTTTACATAAAGAAAACTATCATTTACAGAAATGTTGAAGACTTGCACTATGAAAAATAAAAATCTTACCAAGTCATCATGTCAAACTAATTTAATCAGTTTCTATGAGGAGGTAAGTTCTAGACTTGACCGCGGAGAATCAATGGATGTCGTATATCTGGACTTCTCCAAAGCATTTGACACGGTACCACATAAAAGGTTAGTATGTAAAATGAGAATGCTTGGCCTGGGAGAAAATGTCTGTATGTGGGTAAGTAACTGGCTCAGTGATAGAAAACAGAGGGTGGTTATTAATGGTACATACTCAGATTGGGTCACTGTAACTAGTGGGGTACCACAGGGGTCAGTATTGAGCCCTATTCTCTTCAATATATTCATTAATGATCTTGTAGAAGGCTTGCACAGTAAAATATCAATTTTTGCAGATGACACTAAACTGTGTAAAGTAATTAACACAGAAGAGGACAGTACACTGCTACAGATGGATCTGGATAGACTGGAGGCTTGGGCAGAGAAGTGGCAGATGAGGTTTAACACTGACAAATGTAAGGTTATGCACATAAGAAGGAATAATGCAAGTCACCAGTACATACTAAATGGTAAAACACTGGGTAACACTGACATGGAAAAGGACCTAGGAATTTTAGTGAACAGCAAACTAAGGGTGCATTCACATCACCGTTAGGGCTTCCGTTCAGGCTTTCCGTTATAACATCGTTATAACGGAAAGAAACGGAATCCCTAGGACGGACATCAAAACGGACACCTTTAAGAGGCATTCCGTTTTGATCCGTCATAATAGAAGCCTATGGCCCTGCATAACGGATCCGTCTGGATGCCGTTATGCTGGACGGAAAACAAAGTCCTGTCGACAGGACTTTGTTTTCCGTCCAGCAAAACGGCATCCAGACGGATCCGTTATGCAGGGCCATAGGCTTCTATTATGACGGATCAAAACGGAATGCCTCTTAAAGGTGTCCGTTTTGATGTCCGTCCTAGGGATTCCGTTTCTTTCCGTTATAACGATGTTATAACGGAAAGCCTGAACGGAAGCCCTAACGGTGATGTGAATGCACCCTAAGCTGTAGAAACCAGTGTCAGACAGCTGCTGCCAAGGCCAATAAGATAACGGGTTGCATCAAAAGAGGCATAGATGCCTGTGATGAGAACATAGTCCTGCCACTTTACAAATCACTAGTCAGACCGCACATGGAGTACTGTGTACAGTTCTGTGAACAAGGCAGACATAGCAGAGCTGGAGAGGGTTCAGAAGAGGGCAACTAAAGTCCTAACTGGAATGGGTGGACTACAGTATAAAGATTATCAAAATTAGGGGTATTTACTTTAGAAAAAAGACGACTGATGGGAGATCTAATAACAATGTATAAATATATCAGGGGTCAGTACAGAGATCTGTCCCATGATCTTTTTGTCCCAAGGACTGTGACCGTGATGAGTGGACATCCTCAGCGCCTGGAGGAAAGAAGGTTTGGTCACAAACATAGAAGAGAATTCTTTACGATAAGAACAGTAAGACTATGGAACTCTCTGCCTGAGGAGGTGGTGATGGTAAATTCACTAAAAGAGTTCAAGAGGGGTCTGGATGTATTTCTGGAGGGTAACAATATTACAGGTTATAGTTACTAGAGAGGGGTCGTTGATCCAGGGAGTTATTTTGATTGCCTGATTGGAGTCGGGAAGGAATTTTTTCCCCTAAAGTGAGGAATATTGGCTTCTACCTCACAGGTTTTTTTTGCCTTCCTCTGGATGAACTTGCAGGATAACAGGCCGAACTGGATGGACAGATGTCTTTTTTCGGCTTTACAAACTATGTTACTGTGCTACTATGTTACATTATTTTGTGATTTTGTGTTGTTCTGAAAAGCATAGTAGCCTACACGTCTCACTACTGTAAAAAACAAAAAGTATCCAGACATAATATGCCAAATGTAGGCCAATCCGCCCCAGCTTTTACATATGTCTGCTCCATGGGTATGCCTATGATCACTTTAAAGTACAGCAGGATACAATGGCCCCAAGCCACACACAATGGGCAATTGTAACTAGAAACTAGACTCAACATACAATGCCTCAAGACCCAGATCCAACCAATCAACATGGGCAATACCATGAATACTTTACATGACCATGAAGACGCTTCTTTCTTCCTCATAGTAAGAGGTTTACAACTTTCAACATACATTCCTGATTGTTATATGTAAGGACTTGATTTATCAGTTTATTATTCTTAAATCTTAGGTGACCATTTAATGTGTATGGGGCTTCCCATCTCTTCCCTGGCTGCTGCAGCCAGGCGAGATAAGGATTGGGCATGTTGGATTAAAACTGCTTGATCCTTTTGGTAGCAGCAGCTTTCTCCCCTCTCCCATTCAATAGATATACAAACTTGGGACTGGGAGAGCTAGCGGTTGTCTAAACAAGCATTCAACCAAGACACATCCCATGTGCTTGGCGATGCTCCGTGCTCACTGCCATCCCTCTATCTGGGGTGGGCAACTGCACTGTATCACCCACATTGCTTCTACCTAGGGCCAGCTGCCAAACTCCAGTGGTCCCTGCTGCAAGCTGCAGCCTGGCTGCTAGGTCCTCATCCTGCAGCACTGCAAGGTTTAATTCCACCTTTGCTCTGTATTCAAATACTAGACTAATAAGCCCATCAGCTCTCCTATATATGCTGGGCTGTTTGTTTCACCCCTGGACCTAGGAATCCTTTAGATTCCATTAGGTCTTTCTAGCTTGCTACACCTTGCAAAAGAGCTATAATCCATTTGTCTGCCTGTGTACTGACTTCGGTCTGATTCCTGGATTCTGAGTCTCTGCCATCTGACCTGTACCTGTTCACCATACTGACACTGAGCTGCCTGCTTTGGCTTCTGGACTGGTTTACAGATTTGCATGAATTCGGCATGCCCTGAACTCTGCCTGTTTCCTGACTATGAGTAGCGCCTGGTCCCTTGGTGCTTTGCTCCGATGTCTCTGTCCCCAGTGGGTCAGCAGGCAAACACTCCAGTTGGTTGGCACAGTGGATACACACACCCACAGCCTTAACGTACTGTCTAATGGTGGTCATGGCACATTCTAATTTCTTTTTTCCAATTTTATGGATATTATTTTTGTCCTGTTTTAGCACAAGCATGTTTTTCCATGCATAGAGACCACTTATCCCAGAACTCAAAACCTCAGTCTGTGAATTTGCTCTGAGGAAGTCACAAATCTACCAGACACCATTCTTATTTTCCCTTTATATAAGGTAATATAACTTCAGTTTAATCTGTTTCAGTAAGCTCTCACAAGACATATACTGTCCCTATAATGTATAAAGGTTTGACATGACTTCAGGATTCTATATTAGGCAGGAGCTCCACTTGCAAAGGCCAAGATTCACACAAAAAAGCAGTTCAGACACTTTATTACAAACTAACAGTGAACATTTTTATTGGGCCCCTGAGAAGCAGTTGCGATAATTAGAAAAACACTACAGAGGTGTTGATCAACGCTCTCTTATTCTTTAACTCTGCTGTGTCAGTAAATCTCAGTGAAAGACTTGAATTAACAAGGATGTCTAGTCCTCTGCTTTAACACTCTATCAGCGCTGAGGAAAAATAAAGGACAGTTTTGGATTACATATTGTGGAAAAAAATATCAGCTCAAGTTACATCATGGGATTTGTGTTTCACTTTGAATAACTTGGCAATATCATTTATTCGTCTATGTTCACAATAGCACTATGACATTTCGCTCAGGGTTCAGTTGGGTTTTAGTCACTTTGACGCCATGAAGCAGAAACTTTGATGGAATCCTTAAGTTATATGACAGATCCACCACAGCATTATGATTAGAAGCCATTATTCCAGAAACCTAAAATGGGGCAAATACTTTTTCACAGCACTGTACATGCTGGAAAAAGTTGGTGGAGCTTCAGCGTTGTGCAGTTGTTCAATAAATCTGCCCTATTATTTAAAATTGCAAGCTTTTGGACAGGGTCCTCTGTTCTAAGTTTTTTTTTTCCTGCAATTGTTTGAAATATGCTTTGTCTATGCAACAGCTAACCCATAAAATTGAAAAAGGCTGCAAAATATAATATGTTGGTGCTAAAAAACAAAAGAAGAATATGTAATTTTCCTTCATATATAACCAGGTGCATATTTAAATGGTACAGTATCTGAGATCTAACATCCATCACTGTTGGGGCATCTATTACAAGTTCTACCATGGTAAATCCACAGGATAGGTCATTAATATCAAATCAGTGGGGGTCCGACACCCACCCCCATTAAATCAGCTGTTTTGGGCAGCCTCCAGTGTCAGAGATTATACAGTGGAAGGAGCCAGAAGCAGCCGGCTCTAACCAGTGTGCAGTTTCTGGTGCCATGTATTGTACTGCAGTTCAGCTACCATTAGAGTATGTGACAATTATTTTGGTTGTGGCTTTCATTGCACAAAACAAGAGTAAATTGCTTAAAGGGAGATGTCAGCCATGTTAGCCTGCATAAGCCACTTCCAAGGCATCTCACTGTGCCTGCCAGAATCCTACTCTGTACTAATGAGGGGCAAGCACCCCAAAACAGCTATATAAGGATGGGTATCTGGACTGGCTATGTTCCCTTGTCAAATCCCAAGGCTTCTTGGAAAGTTGGATCTTTACTCATAGGGAGACACTTTACATACGTGGTGCTGGTAAGGTGGTTCTCTTTCTTAAGGGATACCTCTTTGCATGTTCTTCCCATGGAGCCTTGCCAATAAGCCTCCATACCATGGAGTACTTCCTGGAAGTCTCCATACAGGACTGGTTTCTTTAAGGAGAGTGAGCACCCTGTCTAAGTCGCTTCCAAGGCATCACAAGGTGGTAATGGCAAGATGGTTCTCTTGGGAGATACCTCTTTGGATATTTGTTTCTCATGGAGCATTGCCAACAGGTCTCCATACCATTGAGTACTTCCAGTAAGTCTCCATACAGGACAAGACAGTACCACTAAAAAAATGTTTTCTTTGTTTGGCCAAGTCTAAAAGACTCATAGACAAAGAAATACTAATATAAAAATTTCCAAAGATAATACCACATGTCAAAGATGGCACAAAGCACAGCTGCACAATTAACATTTCTGTATTAGAAAACACAATTTGGCATAGACAGTATGGCAATAATACAGAGATTTGAAAATGCTGCTCTATAATATATATAATATATACATTTGCTAAGTTTTTTTTTTTTTAAACCACTATTTGCGACTACCATTGTACACAATACAATACACTGACTTGAGGGTAGATGGTATAGCACCAGCATCACTGCTAACATAACCATGGCTAAACAGCTCTATCCTTTTTTTTCTTACAGACGTTACCTAACGTCTGCCAGAAAAATTGCTAAAATAGTTGCTGTAGAAAAAAAAAGTCATGCATTACTAAAACAACAGTATTATGCATTCACACTGTAATATATACCAGGGCAAGTAGAGGTCTGAAAGGGATTTTGTTAATAAAATGTTGTCAGAGTTCAATAAAAACAGTTTCAAGTTAATCTTCTTAGTATTTAGAACCATTTTATACGGATCAGATGTGAAACGAATGAGGGGTTAAGACAGTAGTTACAGGAGAGCTTCATTTTATTGCTGGTCAAACGTGCTAAGTCATGACTACACTAGTTATCAGAAGACATTATGAAATCATGGCATGTCAATAATGTCCCGTCACTCTCTCCACTAACTGGCTTTGCTGAATGCCATGCCTCATAAAATCTGGATTTAAGTCTATGCCGAGCAAACGCATTTTTACTTGTGCTCTGCTCCACCCCTCTGGTTACAACCCAATCAAGGGCATGGAGGCAACAGAATAAACATTGCAAGTCCCATGAAGTAAGTGTAAAATATCAGTGTCCAGATGTACAAGGTACTGCGTAGGTACTATAAGACTTTCTGACTTTCACAAGCTGGCAACCCAGGCAGCTTTACCAGGGTCCATTACCAATAATAGTTTTATTTGCTTAATAAATTACATTGAAACGCACAATGGCCAGGACTCGCAGCTGTAACATTGCCAAACATTGTCAATGGCTGTTCTCTGGCTATAAATAGTCAAATAATGGACTGCTCACAGGCTCCCCCTCCCTTCAATTCCCTACTGGACCCATCTAGCCATTACTTAGAAAGCATTAAAATGTGACTCTACATGACATTTTATAGAGTTCATAAATTGCCACAAACAGATGAACTAGGACAGATTTGTAGGCACAGAGGTTCATGTATAAAATAAATTGCACATAAAGGACTCACGGACAAAAAAAAAAAATAGAAAAAAGGTTTGACAGCGATGAAAGAATACTTGTAAAGAAAAATTAGGGAAGCAGAAAAAGATGTATAAATCTAACACATTTATATGTGAAAGTAAGAGTTCATTATGAATCTGCATATAGCACCATGACTTTTCAGTGTTAACTATAATGTTATTAAAGCAGGAAACTTTTTAATATAAATATTACATACAATATCAGTTTACATGGAAAGGGAAAAAAATGGATTTCAGTGTTGGAAAGCAAAAACCAACCTATTTGCACTCACTTTAGCGATAGATTAGGAACAGCACTAGTAGAACGTACTAATAAGTACCTCTAGCTCTTGCAATCAGCTTGACTTTTCTAGATGTTCCAAGGACAATCAATTTGGGGATTAGAGGAACCTCCTTTGATCGGGTTGCCTGGTTTTCAGTGACCCAATCAGAGACTAGGAAACCCCTCTGCAGCCAGACCTGACCCTATTAGTTAGTATTAACCTAAATGCATCCTGCATCATAGCGACACAGAGCATAATGTATTAGCATACAGAAGTATGTGTAGACATGAGAAGTATAAAAAAAAAGTTAAAAAATATACCCTTACAGGTATTAAAATATGTAATTAAAAAAATGAACAAAAATGTATAAAACACATTTTATTGTTAAGTAGTTAACGCACAGAGTTATTTAGTGAAACATGAACAGTATAAAAGTAAGCAAAAATAAAAAAAAAATTTTTTTTCTATAGTCATGTCACAAAAAACTATATATGACACAGTAATTAATAAACACCCCCACACTGCACAGAAAATAAATTCAATTTCTCCCACATAAGACAACATACTGTGAAGCCTGATTAATGAAAAAATGAAAACAGTTACAGATTCCTTACATTCAGAGAATCAACAATGAAAAATGTAGCTGGTTGTTGAGACCCTTCCAGGCCTGGTCATTAACAGGTTAATTATGGGGTACTTACTGCTGAAAGCCCAAAGTTCAGCTGTTATCGTGCAAAAAAGTTGCTGGCTCCTTTCTGCTCTATTCTAGTAAAGAGTACGACCATTGGACATGCAGAGATTATGAAGACAGCCAGCCCTGAGTGGTTCAATGCCAGAGCATCGAATATGGGGTTAAAAAATTAATAAAGAAAAATGTCATCTTTCTAAAAGGCTTCTTCATTACTTCATAAATCTATTGAATGAACTATCACTAACAAAAGGAAGATGAGGTCAAACAATGTGAAGTTTCGAGGGTTTACAGATCCAGCACACTGTTCTTCTTAACATATATCACTTATACATAAATATACACTATGGCCTATAATTTCTATATCTGATTATTTGAACTGGGGTAGCTACAGCCATAGATTGAGGACTAGACATAATTTAGACAATAAAAGGGGTCATCAAAATGTCTAATTTTGTATCGCTGTTTATCATCCCATCTTAAATGTTTTCGAAAATTTAACACCATGCAAAAATTTCATAAAAAGATAGTTGAAAGAAAGAGAAAATGGTGAAGTACAGCTAAAAACACAGCTAATTCGGTCCCCACATCAGGTCTAATTACAAAGTGAAATAGTGTCAGAGAGCACAGAGGACCACCAATGAGAATGAAATTGCAAGACTTATATTACTTCAGAATTAGGGGCAATTTAAGTCCTGCTTTTCTACTCTAGTCTCTATATCAACAGAATAGTGACAGCGCTGATTTATTACCCACTGGGTCAAATGTACCAATGTGTCCTGTCCACGCACATCTCGGAATGAAGACATTTGTAATTAGTAGGCAGTGGAATGTATGGGAAACAAAATAAGTCTAGTCTGGATTTATATACAGTATGTGACTCTAAGCTAGGTGAAGTTGGGTCATGTAATCATTGTTATTAGTGCTCAACATGCAGAACGATCACCACGTAAAATATGGATTAAAGAACGGAATAACTGCTATTCTTCAATTAAGACCTTAATTAGACTAAACAATTAGATTAAAACTGGCACCAAAATATTACATGAATCATGGTACCATAAATCCATTAAACTCATTTGTACAAGTTGAATAAAGTGGGAATGTTGTTTATTATACAATGGTTATAGACTAGATAATTTTCAGTAACCCATAGGCACAAAAAAAAGTTGTGAAATAATTTACTGATAAAACTGACATTCAAATCAAAATGATATTATTCTGGCCTATTGAAGATGCTACTACCCTTTGAATGGGTTATCTGCGGACAACCCCTTGAATATGCCGTATTAGGACATATTTAACTGATAAAAGGAGCTTTGGAGAACTGAAGAGCCTTCATTGAACTCAGTAGAGATATTGGACACTTACCGATTGTAATACTATGTTCACCCTGCAGGTAACCCTGTTTAGGAGTTCTCTGATCTGAGCTAGGATCAAACAAACCAGGCAAGCTCCTTATTTTTCTGAAAAGCCTAATTATATGGTAAGATGTCTTGACATTAAATGAATTTATAAATAGATTTTTTAACATGCCTAAAACTGGAAAACAAATTACACTTAGGCTACTTTCACACTAGCCTTAGTACGGATCCGGCAGGTAAAGGGACCCGCCGGATCTGTACTGAATAATACAACCTTGTGGATCCGTAATTCCGGATCGGGTTGTATTGTCTTTATCATCTTTTAAAAGGATACAGAATAACCTCTATTGAAAGTCAATGTAGGACGGATCCGTTTACAAGTGTGTCCACACCAAACTGATCCATCCCCATTGACTTGCATTGGGGGTCATTCCGGATCTGTTTAGGTGCGGATTACTAGTACGGAGAGCAAACTGCAGCATGTTGCGGTTTGCTCTCCGGTCTGAAGACTGAACGGAATGCTTTCAGGAGCATTCAGTTGTTTTCAGTTCAGTTTTGTCCCCATTGACAATGAATGGGGACAAAACTGGAGCTTTTTATTCCGGTATTGAGCCCCTATGATGGAGCTCAATACCGGAATTCAAAACGCTAGTGTGAAAGTACAAATGATCCCACCAACTAAATTGCCCGACCAGGGAGTCAGTTTTTAATAAAATCACACTCCCTGGTGCTTGAGCACAATGGGAATTGATCAGCTGAAATCAGCCAATCATGCCATCAGTGTGCAGTTTTGGTTGATATAAAGACCACATTTTTCAGCAAGGTGGATTACTTTTGCGGCAGACAAGAGTCTGTCATCCACGATCCCGAACACTCGTTCATGCTAAAACTGCCATTCCAGCTGACTTCAACCTTATGTGTATGGCCACCTTAATAACCTTACACACCGGACAAATGCTGGCCAAACCAGATGATTATGTAGGATTGGACAACAATCTACAGTAATGTGTATGGCATAGTCAGGGTGAACAAGTCAGGCATGTTAGATGTCAACATGCCAAATACTCTCCGTGACATCCCATGAATGCAGAAGACAAGCAAGGCTCACAACTATGATGATGTTCCATCAGGTTGAAATCATATTATACAACCTTAAATGATCACGTGACAGGATGGTAGACAAGAAGGACCACAGACCGTTGGGTTCACCCAATAGGATTTTTTTATGAATCTCAGAAAAACAATTTCCCCCCATCTAAAACAAATGACTGTCTAGGTGCATGGGATTGACAAAATTCTGTTTGTGTATCATCCAACTCTCAACCTCTCAGTGATGAAGGTGACTTTGTTACAAAGGTAAATACACACCTTTAAAAAATAAATGTTACAGTTTTGGGGAACTGTGGTGTCCTTCATTTTCTCCAATGTCAAGAACAGTTTCACTGGTGAAGCTCTCAAGGTTTAGGCAATTGAAGAGTGACTGGAGGACCAAGGACTTTGGAAAATATATTACAAAACTTATTTTAAACTCTGGTGTCTAGAATCTATGAATATTGCTATTCAAAATTTCCTTGGAAAGTTCTTCTATCTTACAAACTGTTTAACTGTAGATAAAAGAAATGACAGGCCTAGTGAACCTGAAAAGGCTAGAGTGATGCCCCCAAAACTTTCTGGAGACATCACACAATTCTTATCTGGATCTCTGAACCTTTCTTCTGTAAGTGGAAGTTTAATTTCTGAAATTCCAGAATATTATCTATAGGTATTTACTTTCACCCATCCACTTGCAGACACATAAACCATGATGAATTTGATGCAGCAATTTTTTAATATATAATGTACTCCTAACTTGGACAACATTTCAAAGGAATCCAGCTGCTATCAATAAATGCTAATTATTTTATTATTACCACTATTTTTCAAACTCTCCTGATTTCAAACCTTCTGAAACATTTTCCGACACCAACATGAACTAAAATGAAAATCATCAATATCTCTACTAAACATGTCATTTAGAATGAGAAAATCAGGAATATGTTTGCTTCATTAAAACCAGAAACTTGCCTTTCAACTACTAAGACTTCCAAAGTGACGTACATAATTGAAAACATTATCAGCAAGGATGCATGAAATATGAAAAGAACCCAGGATAGAGGCTTTGCGAAAAGCAGACTATGATAGTGAAGAGCCAAACCGCTGCTCAACAAAGAGAAAGACTAATGGAGTAAAATGAGGTAAGTGGATTTTATCGACAAAAAAAGCTTATAAAAAAAAACCAACATTGCGTAAAAATCTTTAAATAAATTATTCTACACAGGCCCATCGTGAAGAACTATAAACTATCTATATGAACAGAGTATATGTGCTAATTACCTTATCTTTTATTTTAGTGAATAGCATTTTACAACTTTTTGTCCCTGTGATTTTTTCCTGCCTACGATTACCCAGGTTGATTCAGTCAAACATACACATTCAGAGGCCTGGATGTGTATATAGCAGTTTAAACAAATGTGGAATAAACTCTGAGCTTATTAAACAACACTGACAGAAGAGCAGTCACTTAGCACACTCGTATCAAATGGTTTTATCTGCTGACGAATAGTAAAACTTTTTTAAAGGTTTTCCTATGCATTACATGCGGAGCCATCCCATCCACTGACATAATTGACACCATGGAACAAGAATGACATAACACAAAAACTGTTTGGAGATTTAGGTCACCTTGACATTTTCTGTAGGTCCACGATAGTCTTTTTGTGCCACCCAGAAATGGAGAGTGACTAGATTAGAACCACAGTAGTGTTATGACAATGTTAGGTGTCTGTCACCGTGGCCATGTGGTTTTCTGTGTATGACTGACCAAACAGAATCTGCTGGACAATATAAGACTCTTACCAAACTCCTCCTCATATCTCAGCTTCCTGGATCCCTGTGAATATGGCACGTGTGGAGTGGGATGCTGCAGTTGGTTTGAGTTTTGCAAAGAAATAGGTTTTATATTGTATGTGTATTGAGGTGTTTTGCACCACATTTATTATGTGTTTTAGACACTTTTCCAGCTTGCATAGTAAGGGAGGTGTGCCTTAGTGAGAAAACTGGAGCAAAGTAAGCCAATAGGTGGTGTAAATGTAGACAAAACTGTCTAGCCGTATAGTAAACAAGATTTGGCATCAGCCACTGTGATAAATTTGGCACATCTTTAGACTGCCCAGCCTAATTTTACACTCTCTAAATCATGGTCAGGTTTAGTAAATCTGCCCAAAAGTACAGAACTGAAAATTACGCAGAAAAAATATTAAACATACCATACATATAAAAACTGACAAAATGACGTACAATTCACTATATAGTGAAATGCCTTTGAGGTGACCCCTCAAAATTGCACTGAAAAGTGATCTTCTATGGGGGTGGTCTTCTCAAATATGGCCATAATATCTGGTGGAACTAAAAATCACAGAGAATTTGATCTGGGTAAGGAGATGGTATTCTCAAAGAGGTGATAATTTTGAAAGGCTTTACTGTATACCAGAAATTAAAGTGGTAGCCTCTACAACAACTAAATGGATGGAACCCTCTAAATGTCTAAAGTTAAGAGTTAATAGGATCTGTTAAAGAGAAAGCAACATAATACTAGGTTAGGTTTCCCAAAAAGAGAAAAAGGTAGAGAACACAAATCCATACTGTACTGCGAGACAGGAAATGTGTTTTTCCCTCATTTACAGCACTCAGTAATTTATTTCTGCTCTCCCTGCCTGTGGAGTTTGCAGTCACTAGTGTTTCAGAAACCAGAAAGCATCCCCAGGGCACCAGAACGCAGTCCGTATTTAATATTTGTAACCTAAGAAAACTTCTGCCTTTCTGCTGTGAACTCTGGCTGCTCAAACTCATTCTGCAGTCAGGCTTGCCGAAAGAAATGTATACTGCCAAGGACCACCAATGTTACACTCGTCAAGGCTGGGCCAAACCCTCAATGTATCTCCAAGTTTAAACTATGGCTGGCCAGAAAACCCTGTCTTATATTTAACACTGAAGATTAAAATTGTGGAGACTGTAAAAAAAGTAAAAAGCATAATTGTTTCACGTGCCCAGTCATATAAACTATGCATCTACTTGCTTCATAAATAGACCAGCTGTTAAAGCACATATATGCTCAGAAAATCAGAACTGACCTGAGGGTTCTACCACGGTGTTCTCTCTTCTCTTTCTATATCTGAAAGTTATGCAAGTCATCTCTCTTTCCTGCATACTGGACACTACAGAAGCTATCTATAGCAGCCATTGAGCTAACATTTAAGAACTGGGCTTCAACTGGGCCCCAGAGAAATGTTAAGATCCTGA
The DNA here is from genome assembly GCA_900303285.1 of Rhinella marina. Lineage (NCBI taxonomy): Eukaryota > Metazoa > Chordata > Amphibia > Anura > Bufonidae > Rhinella > Rhinella marina. Next base: position 675,858 of record ONZH01016043.1, on the reverse strand, counting down.
CATCCGTTGCCCTTGTCATGTTCTCATGCTGTAATACAATAAAATAATGCCCTTCCTGATCAATGAAAAACTAGAAACAGCTCTGTTCAGATCTGCATTGGAGGTTCTACCAGGTGCCCCCATCACAGACTCCATCACATTTGACAGGAGGAGAAGCACAGTATGCAACATTATTCTTCCTGTCAAAATGTAGGACACCACAATGAAACCTGATAAGCCCACATCTGTGTTGAAGGCTCAATCAAAAGCCTCCATCACAGATTTCATCATATCTGTCGGGAAGAATGGCACAAGCAGCATTATTCTTCCTGAACCCGAAGGACCCCATTATAAGTTAATTGGGTCCAACGGGCACCAATGGTGTTTGTTGTGTGGTGGATCTGGTACTCTCCTATGACACAAAAGAAAACCAGAAATGCCACCACAGATGTGAACTCAACCTTAAGAAATTACATATTACGAACCTAAAGTGTTCAATCCAGTGTTCAATCCTATATTCTACTTTCATAAGTGAGAAGACACATGTACAAGACCGCCTACCATGATATAGAATTGCATGCCCATCACTGCCATTTATTGAATGCAATAATAACATTGTAAATTTATTTGTAAAGATAATAGTACACAGTTACATATGGTTCATATCTAAGGTCTGAGGTTCCTTCATTATGAGTGCCTTCTTTCCTCTGCTGTATAACCACATCTGTTTCCAGTGTGATGCTGGTATGCAGACAATTGTCTATTGGATCTGTTGTGGTAATGTTTGCCAGGGTTAAAGACAGGGTCAACCTGATCAAGGAACTAAAATTAGCTTCTGTATGTTATCCTGGAAAGAAAGTACTGTAAGTTTACTTTTTGAAAGATAAAACAGTGCTTTCATTTGATTTGGTTTATTTCAGCACTGAGATCATGAAATGGCCAACTCCTCTCTGTTCTATATCTGTTCCTTCTGGGCCGTTATATTCCAAGGAGAAGGATTAATACAGATATAATATAAAGCAGGTGGGCCTGCTTTCGAAGCCACAATAAGGACTAGCTGCTATTAATCAGGAGTCATAGCAACATAGAAGTATATGATGAAGAAATGCTGTAGATCTATTCCTCAACCTCAAAAGGGTTCTTGGGGCTAACAATATTGATGACCTATCCTGAGGATAGGTCATCAATATCACATCAGCACAAGAACTACCACTGAGAATGGAGCCAGAAGCACAGCTCTGTTGCAAGTATAGTGGTCGCACCAGGTTACTGCAGCTCAGCTCACATTCACTTGCTCTGTTCTCTGTGGTAGGCCTAACGATCGGACATTGATGGCCTATACGGAGGATAGGTCATCAGTATCATAGGCCTAGAAAATCCCTATATTATATATTATATTATCCCTATATTATTCTAGCTACACTTCTCAAAAAACTCTGGTTATAACTTCAAGGCCATTATGTGTGCCTAAAACCTACCAGCACAAATGCTGAATTATTCCAGATAGTAGAGTTCAAAGAAGACTGCTCCCAAACTATGGACACATTGGGGCAAATTTTCTAATACTGCCTAATATTTAGACTACACAGTCTAAAACTTTGCCACACTAGCCAAACCTGGATAAATGTGGCCCACTTTTACACTGTCAAATCTTAGAGCCAGAATTCTGGCACAATTTTTCCAATCCACAACAAGTACCACACCCTTTGTCATGCACATTAACTTTCCAACTAAGCTAAGCCCATTTTCTGCTAATTCATGCCCTATGTCAAGCATGGCAGAAAAAGTGTCAAGCTCTTAATAAAGGTTGAGTAAGGCATGTGAGCCAAAGTGTAGGCACATTAAATCTGCCCATGTTCACTTTAGTCACACACTTTTCCGTTAGAGAACACCTCTTTAATGCTAAGCCACACTGCTTGCCAGATGAAGTGAAGTGTCTAAAACAATAAACAATGTCTTTAAGAAAGACATGGACATGGTCTAAAAACAGTGTGTAGTGTCTAGTGTCAGTGTCTAGTAGTGTCTAAAAACAGTCTACAGAAGCCAGGGGTGGACTGGGAACTAACAGTGGCCCTGGAAAATGGGTCCAAATTGACAGAAGATAGGGCAACATAATTAGGCAGGACCAACATATGTAGGCAGGGACAAGAGAAGTAGGCAGGGCCACAATTGAGGAGAGCCATCCCAGCTGAACCAAATACCACAGTGCAGCAAAATATACAGCCATCTGTTCCACAGTATTGTTACTGTACTAAGGACATTCATACAGTTGAATTCAGGAGGGCACCTGCAGTTGCTGGCCAGGTGCATAAGAGAGAATCCGTTCATTATGAACCTGGCTGGTGACCATGACGTGGGCTTGGGTGGCCCTCCTAGGCATCAGCCCAACGGGAAATTTCTCTATGGTCTATGGCCAATCGGCCCCTGTCAGAAGCTTTCTTCTTAGATATTGTCTTGGGCTCCACATGTTCCAAGCCACCAGAGCAAATATATTTCAAAGCAAAATAGTCGGCACTTGTGGAGTTACTTGTGGAATACACATTAAGTCTATAATGTAACTAAAAATAGCACATTTACTTTCTTGTTTTGCTCACATCTCTATATGAACAAACACCAAGAAATGTGAGGAAATATATTATGCAAAACAGGAAATATATCACATGCAACTCTGAATAAATTAAAGACCACCCAAATGCAGTCTCACTAAGTTTGATGGTTCATTGTGATTAAAGAGGCAAGATCTTGTTCCCAAGGCAGCATATCTTCAAATATTTATTGGTTTTATTTCCTATGAGTGTCACATCCCCTCATTACTTTTACACAGACACAGCAACTCTTCTTTATAGGCAGCTGTGCCTGGTAATGAAGCTTGTGCCATTCACCACTAAACCTGCAAAAAATAAAGGGGATGAGGCAGACCGTTGCTTTGGCTGATAAGCAGGGCTTCCGAAAGTCGGTCTTCCACAAATCAATGATTGATGGCCTATACTAAACACAGGTCATCAAAATTTAACGGGTAACTGAGTTTTAGAGCTTCTCACAATTATTAACTTCTGCTTTTGCTGGGGACAGTGTGAGGATTCATTCCAACCTCCCCAGAGCTCTAGTCTGCTTATATTGACTTCTAGCTGCCCCAGTGTGCTGCTCCTGCATCCAGCAGTTCCTGAAGCCTGAAGACAAGTCCAAGTATAGGCAGTCTGCCACTACTATACTGGTGTAGACTTCTTTTCCCACACTTATGGGCCGATCATCAGTGAGCCCTATCCTTGCCACTATCCTCCAGACACATGGTGTGTAAGAGACAGTTTACACCAGCAGCATGTTGTACCTGTTGAAAAAATTATACCTGTTCTCCACTTCTCCGTTCTGGCTCCATGGCTATGTTACCAATCTTCTGGTTCCCAAGCACCATGTGGTTCACCAGTGACATGCCGCATGTGGACACATCACCACTGTGGCCAGTCATTGGCAGTGGTGCACAGGGGTGGACTGGAAACTTAAAGTGGCCATGGAAAAAAAAAACTAAAAGTGGCCCCATTTTGTAGACAAGTCCAAATTAACAGAAGGCGGGGCAACACAAGTAGGTCGGGGTCAACAATACTATATTGCTCCACAAGCTGTCCCTCTGTGGAGGCCATCAATAGCTCCCATCTTCTTTCTTTCTCCTCCTCCAGTTGTCTATGGAGCAGGAGGCTTAGGAGGTGAGGTGTGGGCCACAGCAGTTGAATTCAGGAGGGCATGTGCGGCCAGTGGCCGGGTACATGAGTACCTGATTCTCACAGCATTAATTACTGTTGAGAGCTCATTATGTACCATCGGCCCACTGGGAAATTTCCCTGTAGGGGCTATGACCAATCTGCCCCTGGTGGTGCACATGAACAATCTGTCGAGAAGGTTATAGGTTGGGGACTGGAAAATTGCTGAATGGAGCCAGGTTGTTAAAATGAAGAGGCAGCGTGCAGGTGAGTATAATTCTTTTGAACAGGTAAAGTTTCAAAAGGTCAGACAACCCCTTTAATGTGCTTGTTCCTTAAGTCCTCAAATGAACAGATTTTGCATCAGTATTCGAGGGCTTGAAACACCATTCAAATTAAACTCCTCAGGTAAAAATGAGTTGTCTAACAAGCCCTTTATGTCTGAGCTTTGACCCTCTATTTGTTTTGACACAGATTATCTTTCTGCATTGTTGTGCCTTTAAATTACAGCTAGGTGAATATTCTTTAAGGTTGCTGACTCTTCCTTTTAAGGTCAGTATACAGTTACTATAGGATACTATCCTCTGTCATTACGGACTACAAATGGAAATACAAGATAAAGTATCAACTTTAATGACTGACTGATACAGGCAATGTATCACTGTTTTAAAAAGTGTAACCAATGATCTTTATAATTTTTATTCCACGACCTGATTGAGGTGGTGCTCTCACATGGGTGACACCTCTTTTAATATGATGTCCTGCTACAGTCATGTGATATGTGACTTATATTTACTTATGCTTGGCAATGAGCACCGATCGATAGCAAGCCAACTAACTATTTAATTGATAGCATTGTATAAAAGATGTGATCACCTAACAAATGAGTGTTACTGGTGGCATGTTTACACTTGACAATGACTATGAATGAGCATGTACTTTCCTGATCATCGGCCCTTGTAAAAGGGCCCTAACTTTCTCCATACTCCTCATCTTATCGATGCTGATCAAGAGCAGGAGTAGCACAACAGACTGTTATTGTGCTGCCTGCCTACACTTAGCAAGAAATGCACAGTTCTGCTAAGTAATAGAACTGGAAGGTAAAAAATCTTGGATAACGTTACAAACCACTGACATCTAATTCAAGCCAAACCAATACATGATGGCATACAATTTTAGAACCAGTAAAGTGAAAGAAGAATTTTTGTAAGTAGGATGACTTAAGTTAATCTGACAGAAGATTATATATCAAACAACTGCAGCACGTATACTGTATTACCATTTGGGAAAGCGTACAATTGCTGAGGCTGCATTTTCATTAACCTCTAAACATATACTATATTATTCACTGAAAACATTGTGCATCTTTACTCTTGAAAACATTTTTCCTTTGTAATGGGAGAAAAATACGAAACACCAATTGGACACCCACCGATCACAAGAACGAGAGTCCTGTTTCCCCTGTTTAAATTGAGTGGGTGGTGGGGTGTGCACGCTCCTTGCTGATCCATTCAGAGCCTTATGAGACTGACAGAGATAGCCAATTGCTGTACTCTGCCCCACGGGACCCCCAACAATCAGACACTTATCACCTATACTGTGGATAGGTGGTAAGTGTCAATCTTGGGACAACCGTTTAAAGGGAGTTTCCATTCAAAACATATACATGGGTGCTTCACTAAGCCCCTGCTCCATTCAGCCATCTTTCCTATTGGTCCTATAGACGACATTGTGCCACATCTTACTGCATGACAGTGGTTGGCATGTCACAGTATCGCTTGACTAAAATACCACACCCCCTGGCTTCTCTTCTTCCTCTCTGGCACATGAACTGTGCAGTCAAGATACATAGAGGACATGTGCCTATGGCAGTGAAAGCAGTTGGACAACACATCTGATCTCTGTTTTTACCAGAGAAACCCCTTTACGTGTTTTAGGTTTCATTCACACGTGAAGTTTTTATGCAAAAACAGAGAACTGTCCATCGATTTTAGTAGAACTTGGCATACCTACATCTACCTTTAAATTAATCCCCCTTGTGCAGTAGTTGCTGCATCCAAAGGTTGAATGAAAAGCTAGCTATGCATTTCTGCAGTGCTCTCATGTAGTCCAGTGGTTTCTGTAGCCCCCACAGACAAGCATGGACATAGCCTTAGACATATGCAGCCATTCCATCATTCAACCTCTTCATGTGGATATATAAAAAAAATGTCTTTTCTGGCAAAATGTCTTCAAAGTCGATGGAATGTATTAGGATCTGTTAAGCTAACTTTCAATCCATCAGATTTGATAAAAGGGACACTATGATTTTTCCATGCACACATTACCTTAATATTAATATTGTAATTAACTTTAGCATCACTGCAGCAAACAAAAGGTTAAACATAAATGACACATTCTGCTCCTATCTAAGTTGCTGGCATCACAATTACACATTTATGGAGTGCTAAGGCCTCACTAGGAAGGAAGTCTTCAACTACTCTCGATGACATAGCTGCGGCAGGCGAAGCTGCTGGCAGTTCCTGTGCACCAGTCCCTTGATACTTACACAAAGGACAGAAAATTGATGGCGCCAGAGGGCCTCTTCCTAGATCATCCCACAGCTGAATATATGAAATGATATGCCATGATAAGGAAGCAGCGCTGGAAGAAGATCTAGGAGGGTATGAGCCCTCAGATACATTAATCACCAAGCAAGGGGCCCAATGTAATCTCACACTGAAAATCCTGGTCAAGGCTGCAACAGAGCCGACTCTGAAAGAGGGGGAGGCACTTGAACATTTTAGTACCGCTGAATGTCCTCTCTTCCCTTTGGTATGGAAATCTCATCAAGAAGGTGTCAGGAGGATGAAACACAAGATCTGCAGTTTTACTCCCAGACACAGAGTGATTCACAGCTTCACTGTCCAAGAAGACGTCGCTGCTATGAGACACCTCTAGCAAACCCTTACACGCTGCTATAGCGAATTCTACACTAATATATATACATTTTTAATATTGCCTTTAGATACGGAACACAAGCCTTATAGACTTTCTATGTAAAGTAAGACTTTACTGTGGGTTTAATGCCAAAAACAAACACTTCTTGATGAAAAATACAGCTTAAAGGGACACTACCAAAGTTTATTGATCACATATATACAAATATTCTATGTAATTTTTTGGTTATAAAAATGGGTGGATGGCTTTCTGAATAAAATTTTTTGAAGTGGCCACATGTATTTTCCTTCCTGTCCTGGCTTCCTTTGTTTGGACTTTTAGCAGATCAAACAGCCATGCTAGACTTTCTTGGTAAGACCACTCCCCTTGGCCAGAGAAGGAAATGGGATGAGTGACCCAACTACAGTCATGGCCAAAAGTTTTGAGAATGATACAAAGTCTACTGCTTCAGTTTTTAAAATGGCAATTTGCATATACTCCAGAATGTTATAAAGAGTGATCAGCTTAACAGCAATTACTTGCAAAGTCAATATTTGCCTAGAAAATGAACTTTATCCCTCAAAACACATTTCAACATCATTGCAGCCCTGCCTTAAAAGGACCAGCTAACATCGTTTCAGTGATTGCTCCATTAACACAGGTGTGGGTGTTGATGAGGACAGGGCTGGAGATCAATCTGTCATGATTAAGTATGAATGACACCACTGGACACTTTAAAAGGAGGCTGGTGCTTGGCATCATTGTTTCTCTTCTGTTAACCATGGTTATCTCTAAAGAAACACGTGCAGTCATCATTGCACTGCACAAAAATGGCCTAACAGGGAAGAGTATCGCAGCTAAAAAGATTGCACCTCAGTCAACAATCTATCGCATCATCAAGAACTTCAAGGAGAGAGGTTCCATTGTTGCCAAAAAGGCTCCAGGGCGCCCAAGAAAGGCCGGCAAGCGCCAGGACCGTCTCTTAAAAGTGTTTCAGCTGCGGGATCGGGCTACCAGCAGTGCAGAGCTTGCTCAGGAATGGCAGCAGGCAGGTGTGAGTGCATCTGCACGCACTGTGAGGCGGAGACTCTTGGAGCAAGGCCTGGTCTCAAGGAGGGCAGCAAAGAAGCCACTTCTCTCCAGAAAAAACATCAGGGACAGACTGATATTCTGCAAAAGGTACAGGGAGTGGACTGCTGAGGACTGGGGTAAAGTCATTTTCTCTGATGAATCCTCTTTTCGATTGTTTGGGACATCTGGAAAACAGCTTATTCGGAGAAGACGAGGTGAGCGCTACCACCAGTCTTGTCTCATGCCAACTGTAAAGCATCCTGAAACCATTCATGTGTGGGGTTGCTTCTCAGTCAAGGGAATCGGCTCTCTCACAGTCTTGCCTAAAAACACAGCCATGAATAAAGAATGGTACCAGAATGTCCTCCGAGAGCAACTTCTCCCAACCGTCCAAGAGCAGTTTAGCGATCAACAATGCCTTTTCCAGCATGATGGAGCACCTTGCCATAAAGCAAAGGTGATAACTAAATGGCTCAGGGAACAAAACATAGAGATTTTGGGTCCATGGCCTGGAAACTCCCCAGATCTTAATCCCATTGAGAACTTGTGGTCAATCATCAAGAGACGGGTGGACAAACAAAAACCTACAAATTCTGACAAAATGCAAGCATTGATTGTGCAAGAATGGACTGCTATCAGTCAGGATTTGGTCCAGAAGTTGATTGAGAGCATGCCAGGGAGAATTGCAGAGGTCCTGAAGAAGAAGGGTCAACACTGCAAATATTGACTTGCTGCATTAACTCATTCTAACTGTCAATATAAGCTTTTGTTACTCATAATATGATTGCAATTATATTTCTGTATGTGATAAAAACATCTGACAAACACACATAAAAACCAGAGGGCAGCAGATCATGTGAAAATATAATATTTGTGTCATTCTCAAAACTTTTGGCCATGACTGTAGATCATCGCACATTATACTGATCAGTGAAACAGTCTTCTGTGGGCATCTTTATCTAGGCCTATCATAAGAACAATAGAGCTGTCATACTGTTATCCTAATTATACTAAAGTAGTATTTTACTAACAGATAACAGTTTTCCCTTACAGTAGCAGTAAACAAATAATGGGTTACCTATCTATAAAGGAGTTTTATTTCTCTGTGCTGACTGCTACAGAAGGGAAATGTTTTGTATTCAATTCTCAATTGCAAAGTACTGCCAAAAATTAATTAAAAAATTGTTTTCTATGACTACGGAGTTTGAAAAAAAAAAATCACTCTGACAGTTGTCCCTTTGCATGTCATGTATGGCAGACACTTGTCAGCTCAATCAAACAAATCAGCACATGTAGAGAGGCATAAGAAATCTCAAGAAATGTACTATATGGTAGTACAGGTGAGAAATGGGGCCATCGATGAATAACCTTGGAAAGTTTGGAATGTTTTTAATGTGCTCTTACCTTAACTGCAGAGCCGTCAAAGTCCTTTGAAGATTCGCTGTAATCTTACTATCAATACACCCAAAATAGATGATCCGTCTGACTAAAACCTACATGAACTTTTTGAGACTAAAAAATGTATGTAAATTACGGTAACTAATATGAGCCAAACCAAAGACACCGGTGGACAGCACTGTTTTGGGGTTCTTGCCTCTCATCCGTACAGAGTAGGGGAGGGTACTGGCTAGCAAGATGGAAAGCCACAGATGCAGCTGAGGAGGGCACTGTTTCTCATTGAAGAGACTCAGTAGTTACGAGGACTTACTTTAACTCTTTCAGAGAGTTAACTTTTTAAGAGACAAAAAAACCCCCCGGTAAATTGGCTATTTTGTTTCCGTCATGCCATTTGCCAAATGGAGTAAATATTTTTATTGTTTTTAATAGTACGGCTGTTTTGGGATACAGCGATGCCTATGATTTTTTTTTTATTTTGTGGAAATGGAGGTGATCTAAATTTTTATGCTTTTAATATTTGATGTTTAAAAACTTTTTTTTTTTTACAGTTTAGAACTTTTTTAAACTCTCCTAGGGGAAATGAACTTGCAATAATGAGATTGCCTTTTCCACACTCTCATGTAATTTTATACATTAGTGGGTGTAAAATTCAGTATACTCTAATGCCGTGATGCCATCGGCACGCCTGCATTGGAATATGCCTGTAATAGGTATAGTAGCCTTGTACAGGCTCAGGCCTATTACTACTAAGGAACGCCTTCCCCAGTCTCAGCGTGGGGAACATGTTCCGACCCCTGCCCTCAGATGCCATGGTCGCATTTGACCACAGCATCTGAGGGCTTAAATGTCTGTAGTCTGTGTTATTGTAGATCACAGACGTTAGTCCCATGTGTCTGCTGTGTGAAACAAAAGGAACCCAGCAGCTATAGCACAGTGGGCAAAATTTTTAAAGAGAGGACATCTGACATACATGTACGGTGAATGTCGTGAAAGGGTTATAGCAATGCTCCATGGGAAACAAAGTATGCAAATAAACTCATACCAGCCAAAGCAGAGACATCCATTTGTAGACAGCATTGTTCCTGGGTTTTTGCCCCTCATCAATAGAAAACAAGGTACTGGGTAACTGATTCGATATCTCAGACCCAGCTCAGGGGGTAGTGTTTCTAAGTGACGAAACAGCGGCATATGGAGACTTATTTTTAGGCATTGCACCATGGGAGAAAAAGTATACATATCGCCGTAAAAAAGTAGTTCATAACAAATGATTGTAGCGTAAATGGTGATCTGAGAGTTGACACTATTGATACTCCAATGTTACATGTGTCGAATCATGATATTATGGGAGATATAGACTTAAATGTCACTTCACTGAAATCACATACATCAGATGGTTATTTTTTAATACATTTACCCAACTAGTGACTTATGAAGCCGTTTTCATCAGGAGAATTGAGTCAAGTAATAATAATGTATAACACATACTAATAAAATGTTCTCTTTTATCTGTAGATACATTTTCCATCATTCTCATCCTAGCTTTCCTATACTTATCAGATAACATCCACTTTTTTCCTCTTCTGGGGATTCAGAAGAAAACAGAGTAATAAGTAGAAGATGAGTCAGTCTACTACATAATGATTCAGAATACATACATCATGAAATACGTCTTCTGCCAGGCTCAGACTAAAGTTCTGATTTTGGGATTTTCTACAAATGTTAATGTGTGTCATGGCCTAGCTTTCTTAGGCTGTGTGGGACAAGGCTTAGATAAATCTGAACATAAAGTAACATTTTTTGTGTGAAGTAAAAGCTGTCATGAACAACCTAATGAAGAGGAATGGTTTCGACAGAAAGCCCTAATGATATCCAGCTGCTGGTATATGTTACTAGCTGATAAGAGCATGTTTCAGCTTTACAATGGGGAAAGTTTTGGGAAAGGTTAAAATTCCAAATACAGGAAGTCCAACTTTTTTGCTTCATCTGCTAGACTTCCTCTGAACTTGTATTCATTTTCTTGCATAACACATTTTTCAGCAAAAAAAAAGCTCTTTATGTTCTCATTAGTAAAAAAAAAAAAAAAGTGTCGCAAAGCCAAGAATTGGCTGAAACACAAAATAAATATAAGGTATGTGATCTCCGTTATTCTGACGGCACACAGTGCCACCCTGCGCTGTCAGTTCTGTGTTCTCAGCCAGGAGCCCAAACCAAGAGCCTCAATGTAACTAGATCAAAAACACCCTGAGGAACCACACAGTGCACATCACAAATGAAATATGACTCATCTGCTGAGAGCCGTGTAAGGAGCTGCCATACAGCAATATTGTGATCTGTGTATACTTGGAAACATATTTAACCTACAGCTGTTACAATCCCAGAAGCCAGACAGCCAAAGCATTCACTGGTGACCTGAGCTTTAGGAGCACTTTCTATACATCATACTTCTCTCTTTGATGAATCCATAAACGAACTTGGGGCGTCTAATGAATCTCTGGCATGTACCTAAAGTTTATTCTTCCCACCCTCTAACTGGTGTATAGAATTTCATTGTAATACATTATTGCTATGAAATAGAATGCATAATTTATTACAATTATACACTGATCAGCCATTACATTAAAACCCAAGGTCTAATATTGTGTGGGTCCTCTTTGTGTCACTAAAACAACTCTGACCTGTGAAAGCATGGACTCCACAAGGCCTCTAACCGAGTTATGTGGTATCTGGCACCAAGAAATTAGCAGATGATACTTTAAATTCTGTAAATAGTGAAGACATGTTTTTCCAACACGTCCATAGATGTTGGATCTGATGGAGACCTGGGGTGTCTGAAGGCTAAGTCAACACCATGAACTCTTATTTTCTTCAAACCATTCCTTAACAATTTTTGCAGTGTGGCAGGGCACATTATCCTGATGAAAGAGGCTACTGCTGCTGAAATGAAGAGGTGTTTTGGTCCTCAATAATCTTTAAGAATGTCCTTAAAAAAAGAAAAAGGAAACAGGAATCTGCTGCCCCTGCTGAGCCAAACAAACAGCTGCAACTGGAGTGTGGGACACACAGGAGATCTAATATTTGAATTAGGTGGTGCACAGCATATACAAATTCCAAAATGCAGCAAAAAAGATCCAAAGAATGCGGCACTCGCCATAACAGCACTTGTCTTTAAGTACAGGATGCAGCATAGGCTATCGGGCAACAGTGAGTCCACGCTTTGTTAAGTCCTTTAAGGCTAAGTGAGTGGTACATTTCATTGTAACATTAACACGAATGGTAGGACCCAAGACTTGCCAGCAGAACATTACTTAGAGCAGTATTCCACAGCTCCAGTCCTCAGGGCCCACCTGCCAGTCATCTTTTCAGGATTACCTTAGTATTCAGCAGGTGATACAATTGGTGTAAATGCATCAGGACTTACGTCAGGTATTCATCCTGTGGGATATTCATGAATCATGACTGGTAGGTGGGACCTGAGGACTGGAGTTGGGGAACACTGGCTTAGAGCATTATACTGAATCTGCCAGCCTGCCTTCCTCCTGTATTGCCATCTCTTGCTATCCACAGAATGTTGAAGAAAATGCGATTCATTAGACCAGGCCATAAGACTGATGCTTCGTGGCCCGTTCTGATGCTCATGTGCCCATTATAGACACACTTGCTGGCAGTAGCGTAACTAGAAATGACTGGGCCCTACAGCAAATTTTTGAATGGGCCCCCAGCAACCTCTTTGCAACCCTCTCCTGCCTTGCAACTCCCACTCCTGCAGCTAGGGAAGATCACTCTCTCAGACAAGGCCTGGCAGCTGCTCCATTTCTTTCCTACATATATACACTGTACATCATGGGGGTACATTATAATGGGGTATAATAATATAAAGACCAGTTACATGCAGCCAATTACCATCATTGCATAACACTATAGTTGATATGAGAAGCACTGTGACAGACTAACAAAATGCGTGTCCTTACATGGTCTTTTCTCCTTTTTGGGTGTATTACTGTTCTCATTGGGTAAAGATGTTCAGTATGGAATTATTTCGATAAAAGGTCAAAAGCAGCGTGGGTTGTGTGAAAAATACAGCTCTGCGGTAAAAGCATGCATGGGAACATAGCAGTGACACCAAAATGTGTGACAGATAAGTTATTGTTCTACAGAGAACTAATGGCAGGGAAACCAAAAAGTTAAATGCAAGAAACTATGTCTTGCAGTCTGAGCAAACCTTCCTGTTGGGAGTTCCTTTCAGAGTCAGTGGGAAACGTACAGTATTAATAGCTGTTCTTTCCCACAGGTCTGGACAGGATCTCCACATCAGCTTCAACTTCTCGGAAAAGGGTGACCCATACACAAAGAAGACATTAGAGGCCTAGGGGCAAGAAGGAAAATGGAGGACCCAGGGGGCCATAAAAATGGATCACTTATATAACCCCACTAAAATAATAATAGTAATTACAATCAACGAGTAATACAGGAACAGGTCACGTTCCACCCGGGATGGAAATATCTGTATTTGGTTGTTAAAATATGATATCTGCTTGGTAAAGTAATTTACAAATTGACAAGTAATCCATTGTTTTATGGGTAGAAATACTAATATTAATGCTGCTGAAGATGATGATACAGGTGAAGAATGAAAATACTGTATACAGGAGAATACTGGAAAGACACACAAAGTGAACTGAATATGCAATATATTATTTGCTTTATTAACTAATTTACTATAGAAAAATGTCCAACTTTAATGTGTTTTTAAAAACAATTGTGCACACATTAAAAATGGTCAATATCTGGATATAAATAGCTTCTGGCCTTCACATTTTGCATCCTTATTTTAAAGCTTTATTTTAAAAAATAGTTGGTTTTTCTATAGGACAAAAATGGCATAGCTGTGATATGTTGTATATTTTGTAATTTGTGACAATTTCATTGATTTGATTATGAGAGTACGCCAGATGTATGCGCCCATTTTTCTAATGTCTAGTAGCATTTTGAGCAAAGGCAAAGTGTGAGGAAACAATACTTTTTATAAGTAAGCTCTCATAAATTTCATGTATAGGTATTATATTGAAAAGGTAAAAACCGTTAAGCTCTTTCACTAACGTTTTAGACCTAATTAATTTTCTCAGAAGAGTACACTTCAGCGACAATAAAATGACAATATTACCATAAAAAGCATAGCTAGCGTGTGAAGCGTAGGAGAAAAGTAAGTTATGTCTCGTTTCACGCTGGAATTCGGCTTAATGTTCCAAGTCACTACGTTGCTCCTTTACCTCCCTTGCTTTCAGCATTCCTGAGCTGTGACAATAATGTGGGACATGATATAGGGCTTATCATTAGACGCTCAGTTACCTCCACACCATTTAATGTGTTGTGAACGTTGTGAAGAGCTTGAAGAAGACAATAGGGCATGGACATCATTCATCCTGTAGCACATCCTGTCTAGCCAGGAAGTGACATGTTCTCTGGTGTTCCAACAATTTAGATGTACTAAATGGTCTATCAAAATACGCAATTTTCACCAAATCCAAATATTGTTACTTTCATTCCAAAGTAGTGACCGTTTCCTTACAGATTAACCTTTACAACCGTAAATGTGATTATTGGTATCATAACAGCAAATCTTAACATGCACATTCAGCACTTTTCAACATATAGGGCATCCAAGCTATGGAAAAATAAGATTGGTAATGCAGATGTCTAGCTTTATATTCACCGCCCCTCACAAACCACAGAATTTTATATCACTTGGGTTTTGCACACTAAACCTGCTAGCTCCTTTATATACTTTTATAGAGATGCCTTCAAATAAACTTGGAGAAAACACATTATGTTAAAATTAAGTTACATGCAATATGCGAATTACCCCCACTAAGTAGTCATCTAGATGGGCTGTTCATGTGAATAGTCATGGATTCCCCACTATGGTGTAATTGAAGTTCCAAAGATCATCCATAGAACTTTCCTATCCTTGTCCATACGGATATTTTGTGGCCACACTGAAGTGAATGCATCTGCATCTGACCTGCAAAAAATGCAGATCGGATGTGGACAAAAACAACTGTCGTGTCCTAAAGCTGTATAAGGAATCTTTGATGATTTTTTGTGTGGTTTTTGGCACGTTTTTTCTGCTTCCCATTCATTTCAATGGGAGAATCAGCGCAGATTCTGTTCCAAGAGAAAGCATGCTGCTTCTTTTATCCACAATGTTTTTCAGTCTGTCTCCCTTTGAAATGAATATGTGGCTTTTTAGAAGCATTTTTAGCGCAGATTCCACATGGAAAAAGCATGAAAAACGTCAAAATGTAGTGTAAACAGGTCCTTGATGTCATTGCAACATATGAACGTTTTTGATGGTTATGCATCTGAGTGATGAGACCCCCACTGACTGCTAGAACAAGGCGAGAGAAGTGCTCACATAGCTTACTCTGTCTGATTGCTGCAGGAGATGGGCTCAATAGAATATTTATGGGCCTGTCTCAATTTTATCTTCTGCACTGAGGAGAGAGAAGGCTCTGTGTGAGTACTTCCCTCTCCTCGTTTGAGTGATCGATGGGAGTCTCAGCACTCAGACCTCTACCAATTAAAAGCTTTAATTTGTTGCTATGACATATCAAGTTTTTTGAAAGTTCAGGTTTCAGGAGATGATGGATAGGCAATCAGTAGCTGATCAGCAGGGTCCGGCACCTCGCACATCGGCTGTTCGGTGTAGCTATGTCACTGGAAGTTGGTACCAGAACTACACAGCACTATAAACACTGTAGTGATGAGCGCTCTCCATAACATTGTTGACTGTGCTCGGCACCGAATACTGGTGATGGAGCTACACAGAATAGCTGATTGGTGGAGGTGCTGAGGATAGGCCATCCCCTTTAACATGTTACATGAAAAAAAGAAAATTAAAAAGTTCCACTTTTTCTGCAGACTTTTACTGACTGACAGAAGCTCAATCATCACATTGGTATATATTATCTTTCAAGCCCTGACCTCTTGAGAATGTTCTTAAGAGAATGTATTTATTTTTATGATGAGAGGAATGATATCTGTCATGATGATGCTTTGTGGCCTCAAAGTAGTTCTAACTAGGCTTTGGTGAAGTTATTTCTCATGCCATACTTGTTGTTGTAGTACAGGCATGCGGGTGGCCAGGGGGGCGGTTGCAAACTGCAAAGGGGTACCTGACTATTAGAGACAATGCCATTCACTCTGTCGCAGGCAGCACACTGAGCGTATCCCACCATTGCCATTCTGTGAATGATTCACTGAATGGCCCTGGTGGGATGTGCACAGGACTCTGTCACATGTCATGAACTGCGCACAGACCTCGCAAGAGCAGGCATGTGCGCAAATAGTCCATTAATTTCTACAGAGGTTCCGGAGATAGCCAATCTCTGCATCAGCCAAATTGGCTGCTCCATTCATTTAGCAGGGTTCCATGGGGTATGGGCTCTCCATTCTTATGATTGGTGGGGTCCAACATCCCTTTGATAATAGAAGATTTTTATTAAGGGTGCTCAAGTGGAGATTGCAAAGTGATTAGTACTAGTAAAATTCCCATGGGCCTGCTGTGCAGACTCCATTTGGTCCCCCACAGTAAAAGGCTTCCTTATTGAGCCACCCCCATTTGAGCCTCTTGCCCCAGGCAGCCCCACTAGGAACTTTACTTGTCCTACTCTCAGTGGGGCTGGTCAGGAGCATGGAGCATACATGGGGACTGGGAACAGACCCTCTTTGTACTTGTACTATTCTCAGTGAGGCTGGTCTGGAGCATAGAGCATAAATGGGGACTGGGAACGGAACCTCTTTGTAACCCCTGACTTAATAGTACATCAACGGAGCACAAGAGGTTATGGAGCGGTATCATCTGCTGATCCCCCTCCATACGTGGTGGGGCATCGTTCTATAATAAGAGGTGTGTGTGCAGGTAAGCATGGGGGGAGGGGGGGGGCAGGGACAATACTTGGCTTGCCCTGGGTGGTGGAAATACATGCCATGTCATTGGTCTGTAGTAAGTAGTATGTATAAATACAGGATACTTGTGACTGTGTCCAAATTCGAATAATGGCCTGTCAATAATTCCAGCTTTTCTAGAATTTTATGAGCTTAGTTTGGTAATTGTAAAATCGGTCACAATTTTCATGTGTATGGTTAAGCAATCACTAGCGCACATGCTGCTATGTTAACAACTGTAAACCACCTACAATTACTAGCATGATCCCTAACCTCTGAGAGGTGGTAATCCTGTATTGGTTGTAAGCTGTCAAATTTATTTCCCTTTGGTGAAATATCCCCTGGATTTAATTACAAGTCATTCTCAATACTTTATGGAGTTGAGCCCAAGTGCCGTGGCTTTGACATTTAACCCTCTGACCCTTAAATATTTACCAGCTTTCAAACTAGTGGTGCACAATTATCCCTTCAAGTGCAGCAGAGATCCATCATTCTAGCCAAGTATTACCATGCGATTCTTCCCAAGGTATGTCATACCCTTTCATTATCCTGGGTAGTGAGAGAGTCCTGCAAACTAAATATAGAATAAAATGCTGCAGGGATCACTCCAACCTTGCTGTAATATGTGCACACAAAATATATACATCCCAAATCCCTGCCAAACTTCTAGAAGGAAATTGGATTCAGATTAAATAAACTGCAGTAGTTTTTACTAATGTTAATCTCCAAATAAATTATATTATTATTGTCAAGGTAAAGAAGATCTTCTCCATTCTACTGTCAGCCAGACACTTTAGTGAGCCGTGAGCTGAAGGCTTGTTTTCTCGACAGCAATCCCTCCCAACCCATACACATGCAGTCTCGGCTTGGCTGTGTGTGCATATATTTTAAAAGGGGTTGTTCGGGTTCAGCTCTGAACCCAGATATATCCCCATTTTCACCCAGGCAGCCCCCCGATATGAGCATTGGAGCATTTCATGCTCCGATGCTCTCCTTTGCCCTGTGCTGAATCGCGTAGGGAAAAGTCATTTTTAGGAGATCTGGTGACGTACCAGGCACTTCTAGGCAGAGGCGTCTGCCCAGCTGTGAGCCCGCTGACGTCACCAGCACTAATGGGCGGGCTTTAGCGCTGCTCTAGCCTGTAAAACAGCTAGGGAAGCAATAAAGCCTGTCCTTTAATGCCTGTGACATCAGCAGAAATACTGCTAGGTGGAAGCCTCTGCCTAGCAGTGTACCAAAGTAAACAAAAAAGCTCCGATGCTCATATCAGGGGGGCCGGAAGTGCGAAGATAGGGATATGTCCAGGCTCAGCTATGAACCTGGACAACCCCTTTGAATGAGGAGAAGGGTGTAAGCCACTGCCAGACTCCATTTTGAAATCCAGCAGTCCAATCCTTCTTTTTCCAACATCTGCCATCAGAGGAAAGTTGGCATATTCCCATACACATCAGATGGTGCCTGGCCTTGCTGAAATTAATATCTGATGTGTAAAACCTGCATGAGACAATGCACATTTTCACTCTCTCTCGCACCTTTAGATACACAAGAGTTCTATCAAGAGTACAAGCCAACTCCTCCAGGGAACTAAAGCCTGAAAAGCTTTTGTTTGCATTTTCCATCACTCTATTGATATATAATACTTTGCAAACGGCGTCTTAGCTGCTTTTTGAAACCTACTCATAACTGTCTCTCATGGTAGCCAGGATGCAGTTTAGACAGACTTTATTTCTTTTTCTAGGGTGGGATAAAAGTGGAGCCACAGTAAACAACACAAAAAGTCCCTAACATGAGCATAGATTAGGCTGGGCTGGATTAAACTCTGTGAAGTCAGCAAGCTAAATATTCTGTGGTTACTACTCCTTTTTGTAAGAAAACAGAGCATATATCAATAAAAAATGACAATTAAGCTGCAATTACATAGCCCGATGCTCGGGGAGATTATGTGTAACTAGCATTCCTACGAACGCTCATTCCCAATAATCAGCCATATAAAGGTGCCGCATATCACCAGATGAACAAGCGAATGCTCATTCACCAAGTGGAATGATTGGAGTTGTGGACAGCAGCTGCCTGGGAATTTTGTCCCCATTTTGTATGGGGAAGAGCAAACAGCAGCAGCTATAGCTCATCCTCATACTGTGGAGGTGACCGTTGCACCTAAATGCAGTGCTTCACCTCCACTTAAAGAGCTGATTGCTGGGAAGGAACGCTTCCTTCCAATCAATCGGCTGCTCCTCGGAGTGTCTAAATGCAGCTTAAGAGTGCTATACTGTGACCACACAACTGTATTATACAATACCCAAATAACTGTACTCTACATTGGCACAATAAAACCACCATAGTGTTCACATTAATATCCACATTGTAATCAATATGTGTAGTTAGGAAATGGATGTTTATTTGGATCCACTGAGACTCCAAATCACAAGAATGCTGTGCTGCCGGGTCAATGCAACTGGGGACTGGCATGGGAGTTTGGCTCAGATGAGTGGTCAAGGTAAGTTCAGAGGGGATGTCAGCACATGCAAAAAGCTGTCGTCCTCTAGACTAGGGGCTTGTTCTGCTCCTCAATGTCTCCACAGATCCTAGCAATAATATTAATCCCATCAAACCTATTCATGGATATCACACATTATAGGATTACATATTTTAATACATGTTCAGTTGCCTAATAGTTATTCAAGTATCGCAGCAAATGTGGCCAATGAATTTTGGAATAATGAGTGAAAATCGAGAATACAAGATTCTGGCTACATTTTTAATTCAAGCTTGTAGGTAAGAACCACCATCAGGGCTGGACTGAATTAAAATGATGTCATTCTGTGCAGTGGTGTGAGATCCAGGACTCCAGGACAGGAATTATTCTGAATTACATTTTCTAAATATCCATAATATTAATTTTTTATTTAATTTTAAGCACATTTCTGAAGTGACCGAAGGGATAGCATGATGAGATCAATGGCACTACTATATTTCCAAGACTATGAGAGCTTACCCTTTTGTCTACATGTTACACATCATCTGTACATGCCAATAACATGGTTTATAAACAACACAAAACGCTCTTCTTTTGCCAAAATTGGGTTATTATTTACAGCTTTCTATGTCAGTTATTGAGCTTTCACTCATCAGCTATGACAGAAACATTTCATAAGAAGTGAGGGCAAACAGTCTGCAGCACAGAGCGTGTTAAAAGGATTAATTGGTTCCATTAGAGGTTCAGCAGCGGCGGATTAATCTCTAGAGATGACGACATGTACATATTTCCAGTATAGGCTTGTTTTACATGCAGCTAACAGGTAATGCTCATTGCAAAGGTCATATCAGGCTCATCCGAGCGGGATTACAAGTGTGACATGAATGCAACATGGAAGGGAGCCATATATTCGATAAATGCTTACTGATGTGTTACGGGGAGAGTTTTGTTGCGTTCGCTATATTTACCTTAATTTCTATGAATTGTCCAACCAAGCAAAAAAGATGATTTTTTTTCTATAACGAAGAGTGTACATACATACGTATTACTGACATAGCACAGACAAGAGAGGACAGCAAAAAGTGCATGAGCAAGGTGGAAGGAAAAGTCAACTTTGCTGGAAAGTTTTGAACTACTTTTGGTGCAGCAAAATTTTAGCCTTCCCTGTTGGACGACCATGATGACTACTTCTTGACTATAACATGGATGATAAGAACAAATCTTCCTTGGGTTCTCCCCGGAACAAAACATTCCTACCACTTGTTTACAAAAAGGCTTGAATATGAAGAAGCACTCATTCAATCATTCCTGTTGAAATTGCTTCTCTAAAATCAAACACTTCAGCCCTGGTACAATGAGGCTTTATGTCTACTGCAGAACAATGAGTAATATTTCATAAAGATGTAATGATAAATGTATTTAAGCAGGTTACCCTGCATGGCCTTGTTAAGATGTGTTATCGTTTTGGTAATCTGACTCTGTAATTCTCTGATATTTCACACGGGTGCCAGTGGCCGCGGGCGGCATTCCCATCAATAGAGAAAGAGGTTCTCTATTGCAGGCCAGGACCTCACTGTACTGATGCTCCCACCTTACAATGCGAGCATAGAACCTTACAGTCACCAGGACATTACACGGAAAACCGTTTCCAATTGTAATCCTTGTCCGTTTTCAATTACTTGACAAAGATGTTCTGTTTACAGCGACTGGAAAGTGGCCAGGCCTTCAGTAGATTGGATGAACATCGCTTTTAGGAATTTTTGATGCACCTGTTAATTTTGCCTCTGGGTAAACAGTTAAGGATTCCACTATTTCCTTCACTGTGGCGGAGGTAAAGAAACATGCAATAATAATTACAAGAAATGAATAGATTAGGAAATCTGAGAAGTGAAACTTCAGGACTGAACCTGTAAGACGAAAACGTGGAGAATACAGAGTAAAACATACACAAGAAACATGTGCACAGCAGGGTAAGAGTTCACTTATTTTATCCCAATGATCTTTTCCAGACGTAGCAAATGATACATTATTGGATCCAGACCAGCAACTGCTTTCGAAGACCAATTTCACTTAAGTGTCATTACTTTACTCTTCGAGCTAGAAATTGCCGTTACCCTAACCTGTCCACAGTGAGAACTCTGTGGAGATCTATACAGACTTTGCTCTCTGGCCTCTTTCACTTTCCCTGCGTGTGATGGGAATTCTGTATTTAAAGCACCATGCTGACCGAAGAACACCCAAGTAGAATCTGGTGGTGACCATTTCTCACAGCAATATTCCCAGCAGTTAAATAATGAACGTCATAGCAGACTAACAAGCGAGCAATTCAAGCATTAACATAAAAACTTTCTTTACCAGTGAAAAAGTTGATTTTTTTTCCCGTTTATTAATAACAGAATTTCGAGTCAACCTTTTGTACAGCCATGCACACAAACCGTTCTGTTCTTAGTTTTACTTTACTTGTCACCAAATATTAAGTGACATCAACAGCCGCTCAATGTCCAGTGCCAGGGAACAGCTTTTCATTTGGTTTCCCGCTGAGCCACATCTGTCACAATTAAATAACTGAGAGCCAGGATTAATTACAGAAAAATTATATGATCTTTTTGCCGCTCAGAGAAGTATTCTGCTCGCTATATCTGCTAAGGGCAGTTTTATAGAATGGCAAAAACCATTTACAGCCAGCCCACAACAGAATGATGCACATGGTTCAATATCAGCACTCAGTTATTCTCTACAGATTGCAGGAAACACAAATTTAGGGGAAAGTCCATTACTGTTATCTTTTCACGTGTCGCATATCTATCACACCGATGGCCCCAACTTTAAGACTTAAAGGGGTTGTCCCATCTGGACATTTCTGCTATATTGATAGGATATACCATAAGTGGCCAACAGGTGTAGGTCCCACCTATGGAACCCACCCCTATCTTATAGAGAATCTGTCACCCCGAGATTGGACCGTTATCTATAGTAATACATGAGTAGTACTGCTGGTATGGAGAGTCTAGATCAATATTTTTTATTTTCCTATTCCCTCCACCATTCCCCCTATTTCAGTGCTGAAGAAGTAGGAGGATCAAACTACACAAGGCTAAGGCTACTTTCACACTAGCGTTTTAAAATTCTGGTATGCGGTTTGCTCTCCGGTCCAGGCATCCGCACCAAGACGGATCCGGAATGACCCCCAATGCAAGTCAATGGGGGCGGATCCGTCTGGTGTGACACAATGGTAACCGGATCCGCCCTCCATTGACTTTCAATGGAGTTCATGACGGATCCGTCACCACATACACACAATACACACATACAGACATAGACATACACATAAACATACACAGACATATATACATACAAATACACATACATACTTACATGCTCCCCGGCAGGTCTTCAGAGCACCGGAGGGACAGGACGGCGCGCACAGATGATGATTCCACCAGGTGCCCAGCAGAGGGCGCTGTGGGGAATCGTCACCTGTGCAAGTCGTCCTGCTCCTCTGGCGCTCTGAAGACCTGCCGGGAGCATGTAAGTATGTATGTGTATTTGTTTGTGTATATGTGTGTGTGTCTGTGTGTATGTATGTACTGTGTGACATGTGTGGGGCTGGAGCGCGGTTCCGGCTCCACACATGTCGCTGCGGCAGTCCTGATCCGGCAGCACCCTTCACCTGCCGGATCAGGCCTGCCGCTAGTGTGAAAGTAGCCTAAGGCTCATGCACACAAAAATGTTGGTTGGCCATGCTTGTATTGCAGCCCACAAACGCCCATTAACTTGAATGGGTCCACAATCCGAAAGGTATGGAGCGGAGGCACAGAGCCGAAAGCACTACAGAGCGCTTCCAACGCATTTCAATCCGTGTCTCCAGAACATGCTCTATTTTTTTGCGCTGCGGACGGATCGTGGACCCGTTCAAGTTACACCCATCCGTCAGCGCAGGCCACATGGACAGCGCCCTTGCATTGGGGACGGCAATTTGCATGCACATGAGCCCTTAGGCTGTACTCTGTAAACATGGAAACATACAGGTCTGCATAGAAGCTTTATAGACAAAACTGTGGGATATTTGTAACTAAGACTAAGTATTTTTGGCTATAAGACATACATACATCAACATCAAGATGTTATGAAAGAAGAAACACTGTGAACCCTGAATAAACACTTTACTATGCTGTTTGAATTCAATTTTGTTTTTCTTTTAATTTTAGATGCATTGGAAAATCAAAAATTGTGGTTGCAAACATGTAGATTGGCTTTAATGTCTATTCCAATCACTGTATGAAAGAGTAAAAAAAACTAACCAGCAACTTGACTTGGCTCAAGAAAGTATTCCAGATTCACAATGTTTTCGTCCAAGTTTTATTTTATCTCGACTACACTGGGCTTGTTTCCGTGAGGTATATCTAGTTCATTTCCTTTCCCGATTTTTTATTTGTTCTATTTTGGAGTGACATTTTCTAACTTAAACATTCACTCTTAAACAGTTGCCATTACTAGCATTAATATTGTAAACATGCACTGATTATTTTAATTATATGGCCATATTCTAGAAATGATGAAATATACAGCCCTACTTATTGTCACTTAACATTCTAGACTAAATTGTCTACACGCAAAGAAAAACAAACATTAGAGCAGACTGGATTTATACTTGGAAAAATGCAAAGAAATAGTGAAACATTAAGAACAGGATAATAGTATTTGAGACTTGACTGCAGTAACCACCGGAACAACTGAAAGCTACAAATATGTTGTTCAGCCATGCTTTATAATTATGTTCAGGTGTATGGCTCTATACCAGTAGCTCCATCCAAATAAAAATCATGACTACATCTAGTTGCACAGATAGGTTTATTATAGCCCAGTCCGGGCAGCCAGTTAAAGGTAAAATCAGACAAAGATACCACACTTTAAGCGGATCAGTCCTGTACAAAATTAAGTTATTTTCTTTTAAACTTACCTTACATACTTTTAATTTACCAGGAAAATTCTATATACTTTATTAACCATTCAAGATACAAGTACATACGTCTAGCCAACTACTGACTGCCTTTACACAAACTGAGACCTGGCATTAGACCACCAAGCCGCCATAGCCAGGGAATACTTTCCGAATCCCTGGCAGACAAATCTTTGTTAGATGATCACTAGGGGATGCAAAGAATAACACGGACCATTTATATTGACCACTCTCAAAGGTTTCCATGAAAGGGAGGAACTCATCAAGCACAGAGAGGAGGAGGTGGTAAGTTCTAGACTGGACCGCGGCGAATCAATAGATGTCGTATATCTGGACTTCTCCAAAGCATTTGACACGGTACCACATAAAAGGTTAGTATATAAAATGAGAATGCTTGGCCTGGGAGAAAATGTCTGTATGTGGGTAAGTAACTGGCTCAGTGATAGAAAACAGAGGGTGGTTATTAATGGTACACACTCAGATTGGGTTACTGTAACTAGTGGGGTACCACAGGGGTCAGTATTGGGCCCTATTCTCTTCAGTATATTTATTAATGATCTTGTAGAAGGCTTGCACAGTAAAATGTCAATTTTTGCAGATGATACTAAATTGTGTAAAGTAATTAACACAGAAGAGGACAGTACACTGCTACAGATGGATCTGGATAGACTGGAGGCTTGGGCAGAGAAGTGGCAGATGAGGTTTAACACTGACAAATGTAAGGTTATGCATATGGGAAGGAATAATGCAAGTCACCAGTACATACTGAATGGTAAAACATTGGGTAACTCTGACATGGAAAAGGACCTAGGAATTTTAGTGAACAGCAAATTAAGCTGTAGAAACCAGTGTCAGACAGCTGCTGCCAAGGCCAATAAGATAATGGGTTGCATCAAAAGAGGCATAGATGCCCGTGATGGGAACATAGTCCTGCCACTTTACAAATCACTAGTCAGACCACACATGGAGTACTGTATACAGTTCTGGTCTCCTGTGAACAAGGCAGACATAGCAGAGCTGGAGAGGGTTCAGAGGAGGGCAACTAAAGTAATAACTGGAATGGGTGGACTACAGTACCCAGAAAGATTATCAAAATTAGGCTTATTCACTTTAGAAAAAAGACGACTGAGGGGAGATCTAATAACTATGTATAAATATATCAGGGGTCAGGACAGAGATCTCTCCCGTGATCTATTTATCCCCAGGACTATGACTGTGACGAGGGGCCATCCTCTGCATCTGGAGGAAAGAAGGTTTGTACACAAACATAGAAGAGGATTCTTTACGGTAAGAGCAGTGAGACTATGGAACTCTCTGCCTGAGGAGGTGGTGATGGTGAGTTCACTAAAAGAGTTCAAGAGGGGCCTGGATGTATTTCTGGAGGATAATAATATTACAGGTTATAGTTACTAGAGATGGGTCGTTGATCCAGGGAGTGATTCTGATTGCCTGATTGGAGTCAGGAAGGATTTTTTTCCCTAAAGTGGGGAAAATTGGCTTCTATCTCACAGGGGTTTTTTGCCTTCCTCTGGATCAACTTGCAGGAAAACAGGCTGAACTGGATGGACAGATGTCTTTTTTCGGCCTTATAAGCTATTACTATGTTACTATGCTATGTTACTATGTTACAGAGCTCCAAAAACCTGGCTTCAAAAACTTGCAAAATAAGACTTTGCGACTTTTCAGGCTTACTTGAGCAAAAATGTAGCAACATTTTTAGACCACTCACCCCAGTTTTGCATAGTGGGCAGGCAAGTGGCATAGTTAGCTATGTTAATTAGTTTCCCTGTATATTTATCAATACATTTATAGAAAGTCACAAAAAAGTTGAAAACTCACTATAGTGGGGGTGGTGTAGCATTTCTAGACAAATGTGTTAGGTTTAAAGATGCACCAAATTCAACAAACATTTGATGCAAAGTATGCCAAGCAGACTCATGCAAAACTAGCTTCAAATATTCAAATACTTGAAATATTACCCTCACAATAAATTCTATTTGTTTTATTGCATTTTTAGAAGTGTTTGATGATGTTTTTTTCTATCCATTATATTTTTATGTTTTTTATGACTTTTTCTTAGTCCTATTGAGAAGCCTATGGAAAAACACCATAACAAGAGCAAGCAGTATTTAAAAAAAAAATCTGTAAATGGCAATAAAAAATGGTACAAACAAAAAAGCTAATTATAGTATTTTTTATATTTCACTAGTGACTTTCAGCTGATATTTTAGGAAAAATACATGTAAAACTCGCAAGAAAAATTCCATTTTCCCCAACCGTAAGAGTTGTTACTTTTACACATTTTGTATAAGACATGTGGAGAAAAGGATATCCACACAAAAATGTTTCACTCTACA
Organism: Rhinella marina; assembly: GCA_900303285.1. NCBI lineage: Eukaryota > Metazoa > Chordata > Amphibia > Anura > Bufonidae > Rhinella > Rhinella marina. The sequence goes on along the minus strand of ONZH01016043.1, from coordinate 649,059 downwards.
GATGGGAAGCAGTGTAATAATCCATTGAGTAGTTCTGTACAACTGTTTTAGGGAATGTAGTCAAACAATGACTATAAAAGCCCACCATTGTGTATGTAATAAAGATAACTGCTTACATTTCAATGCCATTATTGTTTCTATGCTCGGTCTAGTTATCAAACTGTGCGCATACTTTGCTTGAGGACCACAGTTTTTTGTTTATTGACATGACTGTTGAAAACATTCACCTCTTTTCAGAAAGGTTTAGATTTTGCAGTACTTTATACAAATAGTAAATCGCATGTATAAAAACTAGTGCAGACAAAAAGTCCAGGGTTTGCAACCAATCCAATATTAGCTCTGTATTCTTCTACTATACTACATTGTTTGTTGTGGACAACCCTTCTTTTTGTGTAAATTTTGGAAAACTGCAGCATGACATACAGTAGCTGTTCAAAATCTTTGGTTGTACTTAGGAAGGAGCTGGTTGGAAGCTCTATAATAGGTTCTTAAAAGAATTTTCCAAACTCCTGATACTGAAGACCTATCCTCAGAATAGGTCACCAATATCCAATCAGTTGGGGCCAGACAACCAACACCTACCACAATCTGCTGTTCCATGCAGCCTCTGGCACTGGAATAATAACTTTGAATGGAACAGGAAGCACAGCTCTGTTCAAAGGGTGGTGGTCATGCCAAGTTGCTGCAGCTCAGCTCCCGTTCACTTTGGTGGGAAATGAGCTGCAGTAACCTGGCACAGATACTACACTTTGAACAGAGCTGTGCTTCCAGTTTAATTCAAAGAGCTAGTTCTGGTGCTGGAGGCTACAAGGAACAGCTGATTGTTGGGGATGTGGGGTGTCAAACCCTCACCAATCAGATATTAACAACCCATACCGTAAGTCATCAGTGTTGATGGCAAATATTGGCTGATTTACACTATGTTCTGCTGGCATTCTTTATTTTTCATCAGATGCCAGTGGAAAGCAGAGCCAGATACTCGTGGAAAAGTCAAATATTGCTGGGTGCAACATCTGAAAAGTCAAGTTCAGGCCCCACATCCTTAGATCAATGATTTGTCATTTTATCCTATAGCATTATATGTCCAGAACAACAATAGCCATCTAAAATCAACTGTAAATGAAATTTTTTTCAAGAAAATGGTGGTTTCTCCAAGTATGACCAGTGTAAAACAGATCACTAACTAAATAAAGCTTTTGTTTTTTTTGTCCTTTTTGTAGTTATAAAAAAATAATAACTTGTAAAAATAGAGGATGATGACAAAATACACTAGAATACAACCATCACAGCAATCATCTCCATTCTAGTGGTCTTCAACTACACTCTCCGTTCACCAAAATCCTTTTTCCTTTCATAAGAAATATTATTGACAGATACCAGCACCCTAAATGACCCAATCACAAAGACAGTAGGTAAACCATGCCTCTCCAATAAAGAACACAAACTAATAGTAAAAGTAATACTAATATCAGTAAGTCTTCCCTAAAGCCATAAATGTGCTGGGAACTGTCTCCAATCTCTGTGATGTCTAAAATATTGTTTTCCATTGCTTTTTATTTGTACTCCTGCTGTTAATTTTTTGTCAGTAATAAAAGCATTTTTTGAAACCTCTTATTGGCAGTCAGCCTGCATTTAGTTTAATATATTTGAACTTTACTCTCTAGATAAACAGAGATGAAGGGAACTGAAGAAGTCAATGAGAATGCTATTCATATGAAAACGGAGCAAGAAAAAAAGAAAAAAACTATAGGTAAACCTTCTAATGTGGCATAAAACAAAAACTAAAAGAACTGGTAAGGAGCTTCACTGTATTTAATGCAGGTAAAAAGTGGAGGAGCGCTGAAACCCTATTTACGTAATATATAATGCAGTTAGAGGCTGAAGTCTAGAGGAACCCTGGAAATCAAAGGCTGGAGCCTGTTAGAACTCCAGATCTTCATCAATGTTGTATGCAATGCAGGTAGAAGCAGAAGTCTGGAGGAACTCTGGATCTCTACCAATATGACTGGATATGTAATGCAGATAAAGGCTAGAGTCTGGAAGAACTGTGGATCTCCTCCTATCCTATATACTAGGGATCAGCAATCTCTGCCACTCCAGATGTTCTGAAACTACAACTCCCAGAATCCTTCTTTCCCTTCTAGGGTAGTTACAAGATTAGCTAAGTAAGTGTGCATGCTGGAAGTTGTAGTTTCACAGCAGCTGGAGTGCTGAAGGCTGCTGATCCCTGCTATACACAATGCAGGTAAAGACTGGAGCCTGGTGGATCTCTACTTTTCCTATATACAATGTAGGTAAAGGCTGGAGCCTGGTGGATCTCTACTTTTCCTATATACAATGTAGGTAAAGGCTGGAGCCTGGTGGATCTCTACTTTTCCTATATACAATGTAGGTAAAGGCTGGAGCCTGGTGGATCTCTACTTTTTCTATATACAATGCAGGTAAAGACTGGAGCCTGGTGGATCTCTACTTTTCCTATATACAATGTAGGTAAAGACTGGAGCCTGGTGGATCTCTACTTTTCCTATATACAATGTAGGTAAAGGCTGGAGCCTGGTGGATCTCTACTTTTCCTATATACAATGTAGGTAAAGACTGGAGCCTGGTGGATCTCTACTTTTCCTATATACAATGTAGGTAAAGGCTGGAGCCTGGTGGATCTCTACTTTTCCTATATACAATGTAGGTAAAGGCTGGAGCCTGGTGGATCTCTACTTTTCCTATATACAATGTAGGTAAAGACTGGAGCCTGATGGATCTCTACTTTTCCTATATACAATGTAGGTAAAGGCTGGAGCCTGGTGGATCTCTACTTTTCCTATATACAATGTAGGTAAAGACTGGAGCCTGGTGGATCTCTACTTTTCCTATATACAATGCAGGTAAAGGCTGGGGCCTGGTGGATCTTTACTTGGCCAATAATCAATGCATGTAATGACTGGGTTCCTGAGAAAATCTGAATCTTTACGTGACCTATATACAATGAAGGTAAGAGCTGGGGTCTGAATCTTTACCTATACCATATGTAATGTAGGTACAGTCTGACGTCACTCTTGGCAAAATATGACAATAAAATACAAAGAACACAGTATGTCTCTTTTACAACATTTGGATCCTTATTCCCTTATAGTCACTAATAACAAACACACAACCGTTTTGTGTATATAGCTTCTATGCATACCTAAGAGTCTTCATCGGTATAAACTACAAACAAGCCTGTGTTTCGCTTGATACTGGAGTCCTGTGTTGCTCTATTCATCTGTCCCTTTTTAGTTTGTCATATCCACAAATGTATTTTGGGCAGGCAAATATTACATTGACTTAGAAAGCAGAAGCTGTTCAACTGCTAGGGTGTTCACTAATAGGACTTGTCATCACACTAATACAAAACAGGCATTGGCTGACCAACTGACTATAAGTTATCACTACTTACCATGTGTCAAAAACTGTATAGCAGGAGAACATTTCACATTCATAAAATACCAAAGTATCTAAAGGTGACATGACAGACATGGACCTGTGGGTGGGAGAGTTTCACTTTAACAATCTGGTCATTTACATTCATTACATGCTTTAGGCTAGACGGCAAGTCAGCAGACTAACCTAAACAAAAGTGAGGATTTCAGACAAATTGGAATGATAGTATAGTAGAACTGTCCAAAGTAATAGTGATGAAGAGGAGGTCCAGTTACTATATGACATAGCTCACATCAGTTAGGAGCACTAAAGGAATTTGCAGCACCAGCTCATGTTATTGCACAGGCTGCCCACTGTCCTAAAGGTAAATTTCCTGTCCCAGCACTTTCTGACTGAAAATTAAAAATGACGCTAGCAAGGTAAACTGACACTGCCTCAATTTAGCAATACACAGATACAATCTCGAGATCCCACAAAGTATGAATGGAATAAATTTCATATCATACTAAAATGCTTCATTACTCAGTAATACGAGATGGCAAGCTCTAAGTGAACGATAACTTATGCATTCTGTTTAGCCAGAATATAACAATGGCTCATGAGACTGAAGATATCTAGAGCTCTCTCTCTTTATAATGACCCCCAAGACTGAAGATATCTAGAGCTCCCTCTCTCTCTCTGTTTACTAACGCATATTATCTAGAGTTCTCTCTGTATAATAACCCACTAGACTGAAGATATCTAGAGCTCTCTCTCTCTGTATAATGACCCACAAGACTAAAGATATCTAGAGCTCCCTCTCTCTCTGTTTACTAACCCATAAGACTCAAGCTATCTAGAGTTCTCTCTGTATAATAACCCACTAGGCTGAAGATATCTGGAGCTCTCTCTCTGTATAATGACCCACAAGACTAAATATATCTAGTCTAGTTCTCTCTCTCTCTGTGTAAAATGACCCACAAGACTGAAGATACTGTAACTAAAGATCTGTCTGATGACCCACAAGACTGAAGGTATCTAGAGCCATCTGTTTAATGGCCCACAAAACTGAAGATATCTTGAGCTCTCCTTTTGTCTAATGACCAATGAGAGTGAAGGTATCTAGAGCTCTCTGCTTGTCTATCTAGAGCTCTCTGTTTAATGACCCATGAGACTGAATGAAGAGCTTTCTTAATATTACATTTGCCATTACCCTAGATTAGGAACTAGGGCAGATCATTTAATGGGATGTTCCCACAATCACTTTATGATTTAGAAGTTTCACAATAATAACATGTTTTATAGAAAAGGTCAATGGGGGAGATTTATCATGAGGGGAATTTTTGAATTCAGTTTTGCTTGAGTTTCCATCGTCATAATTTGCGCTAAATCTGCACTGGAGTCAAGGCTCCTTTAATAAGACCCCTCTATACCCAGAACATATAGGGGGTTATTAATAAAGACCGACATTTTAGACGCCTGTCCTAATATCCCTTTAGATGGCGGTGGATGTGCAGAATTTATGATGGGGCGCCAGTCTCTACCTAACTTCGACGCATCCACCGCCTGCCTAAATCTACCCCAGCTCCCTTGCTTGCGTTGATTTAGACCAATTTCTACTGTTTTTGTAGCGCAGATGCAGATAACCTTTGTGCTGCAATCTGCGACAGATATATGCCAAAAAGTGGTGTATACCGGTAAATGACCCCATAGTTTATCTTTGGTTTGTTTATCATATTCAGCTGAATTTTTTAAGATTCTTTGGAGAAATACATATAAGTTGAACACATATTCCCTGGAACCTGAAATGTTTAGATTTTTGCAACGGCAGAGATTATTCAGCCTGTAAATTGAACTGTGACGTGCTTCTCTTAGGGGTTATTATGACTTGTAACAAGGAAAAAAAAAGAGACATTTAGATTTAGTTACTAAAGTAACAGCTTCTGCTTCTTATCGCTCTGTCTAGATAACCTCTGTTTTCCCTTATGGCTCTAGACCTGAGAACCTGGGAAATGGATTATAGAAGTCAGATAGCCAATTTCTGTCTCGGGATGATAGATGACATTTTTTTTGTTTATTTCACCCTTCACAAGAAATGCTGCCTAAAGAAATGTATAGGCTGTATGCTTAACTTTGACTGGTAAAGCTAAATATTTCAGACACTTCAGAGGAGCCACTTACAGCCTAGTTTTAAAGATGGGGCTCATTTAGTCTACAAGTCTGACACACACTCATACCTTACCTAAATATTTAAGGCTAAGTGGAAATGTAGAAGGTTTATTCGTAGCAGTCATTAGAGACAAGGACGTTATGGGGGAATCCTTAACTACATTTAGTTATCAACACCGATTTTGCAACTAATACATGCCCCCAAGATTTATTTATGCCTTCAGGTTTAATACATGGACAGTACCGTTTGTAAGAAAAAGAACTTTAGGCAAATGTCCACCATTGAACACCATTTTTTAAATCTAAATTGATATAAAAATGATGTGCTGATTAAAGGGGTTTTCTAGGAATGCAATATGGATGCTTGGTATTGCAGTCCTGGCCCATTCACTTGAATGGAACTTAGCTGCACATAGGCTAGGTAACCAATGAAAATTACATCACCAGAAGAGGCCACAGTGCTCGCTGGAGTGCCACTACCTCATAAAATAGCTGATTGCTAGGATTCAGGTCCCCACCCATCAGGTACTGATGACCAATCCTGGATAGGTCATCATTATTTCACTCCCAGAAAACCTCTTCAATTCCAGCCCTAAGCATTCACAACACCAGTCTAATAAACGGGTGATAATTAGTAGCTAGGTGGGAGTCCAACCACGATCACCCAAGACATGGTGGGGAGGAACCAAAAAGGAATGGCAGTTGAGCATGTGCCCTGCCGTTCCAATGAAAGTCTATTCGACTTATGGAAACTATGCTCGGCTGTTTCTGTCTGTGTCATAGACTTTGAATGGAGCACCAGGAAACAAGCTTGGCCACTGTTCCATTCAAAACTCCTTTTAGTCTCAGTCTTGAGTGGCTAGGGTGAATGAAAACCACAGTTACCCATTCTGGCTGTTGGTGGTACCGGCCACCTATGTGTATGGATTCATCAATTATCTACTGTACAGATGATAAAAACTTCAGGCTGGAAAACTCTTAATTTCTTACGGTATACAGTATTTATAGGGGTTGATGCACAGTTTTCTAATGCTGAGCTCCTATACCTTGAAATAGTAGACATAGAATTAAACAATAACTTAGGAACTTACTGCATACTACTTATTCAATGAACTAATCACAAAAATGGAATACAGAAGACACAAGCAAACTTATGAGGAAAGTGACTGAATACTATATATGTGTATTGTAAAGTTAGGATGAAATGCAGTGATCAGGAAAGGGACAGACTGAAGTAATTTACAAGCAAGTTGTATTTCAGTTTTTCATGCTGCCAACAACCGTCCATGCCTCATGTAATATCTACCATGAACAGGATCCTGCAAAATAAAGACTACTACATTGGAGAATGCCTTACTACTCACTAGAAAAAGCTACATTCACATCTGCGGTTCTGTATTCCAGTTTTGAGATCCAGCAGAGGATCTCAAAACCAGAGCAAAACGGTTCCATTTGATTTAATGCACCAGGATGCATCTGTTCTGATCTAAATGGAACAAACGGGATCTGCCATTAAAATGATTATAAGTGAATAGGTGATGGATCTGTTTTTTTTTTTTTTGATCTGGCACCATGCATTGTTGTTGGTGCCGGATCCGGTTTGTTCCATTACACAGATGGGACACAAAACCACAGCTTTCCTCTGCCAGATCTCAAAACTGGAATACAAAACCGCAGATGTGAAAGCAGCCTAACTCAATGATTTGAAATATATGAAATGAGTTTTAAAGGTTTTCCTTATGAGAAGTGTTCTGTACAAGGGACTATTGGAACCATATAGCTTTGTCACAGAACAAAGCTATACAATGCGCTATCACAAAAGGTTATAGAGAATATAGTATATCAGTGAGAAGGAGCATGCAATAACGCCATACTCCTCTTCCTCATTATAGTCTTCTATAATGTTTAGGTTTAATAAACATGTTTTTTTGGTCAAGTAGCACTAAGTAGATATGACCCAATGTTTTTACATGATCAAATAAAAAAACAGTATGTAAAAACCACACAGGCCAAGCAGTTTTTATTATTTGATTACTACTAATTTCTCCACAGTAAGTAACAAAATCATGTCCTGCTTCTGTAAAACAAAGGGGCTTCACATGGGTTAAGCCTACAAAAAAAAATTTGAGGTTAAGGAAACAAAAATAGAGTAAAATGAATTCACTTGAAGGCCAAAAGCTTTAAAGCTAGGTTTCAGTAGGCATTCCATCCAATGAGGCAGGCCTGCAGTAATGCGGCTCCCAGTAACAGAGCCTTCATTGTTTTTTCATGGCAGCTAGAAAATGCTGCTTTATGTCGCCTCACACCACATTTCCAGTGCAAGGCCTATGAGAAAACGAAGGCCGGGGTTGCACGCTGCATTGAATAACCCACTTTCTCCCGTAAACTGCTCAATAACCCAACCTATGCTCACAAACCTTAGTAGAAGGATGTTGTTTTTTTTGCATAATTTATAACTGGCGTTTTTTCTTTAATGTGGGATTTGGTCATTTCTGTGTCCTCTCCCTTCCAAAGTCACTGGACTTAGCAAGGTGAAACCCTCAAACAGCAAAGCCGACACATACACCCAGTAAGTAGATAAACATTGCATATTTGGAAGTGTAGTTATTCCACACCTGTTTTACATGTTTATACAGTAATTAAAGATTAATGCCTGTTCCAGACCAGATAAATATATGCACGGTGCACGGAACAAAGCTCCCACTGTTCGGAGCTAGCTCTGAAACGTACTGCATTTAACATTATCCAGGGTGGCTGACAAAAGGTGAAGTCATGTCACCAGCCAGCCTGTACAACAAGTCCCTGAAGAATATGTGCACCACATGTACACACAAACACACAACAAATACACCCTACACTGCTACACACATGGCTGACAATTTAGTAACGTCAACTAATAAATTTTTTTTTATTTAAACTTTTTATTACTATTAATTTTAGAAACTTGGTCATTACCAATAAAATTAAATATTATTAAAAAAATAATTAAATTATAAAATTATTACGCAGAATCAAAAAGGCAAAGACATGTAATGTAAAAAAATATATGAAATATAATAATTATTGTGTTCAGTTAATGACACAATGTGACAGATACAACATGCTATGTAACATAAAACCATGTTCTAATTTTATGCCCCTTTTGCTCCAGATTTGCTCCTACTGTTGGCATCTGTCAATCAAATGACATCACTTCCTGTCTTAATAGCCTCTATTCCTGTGACGTCATGGACAATAGTAGTCCAAACAGGGGCCTGGGGGATCACAGCACAGAGAGGCTCCACTCATGATGCAAGAAGCCATGGCTACAACTCCTGGCAGAGGAGCATTTAGATAACTGCATGATCTAATATGAGTTAAATTATTTTACATATAGATATTATTTTTGCATTATGTTAATACATTTTAATATTAAATCCAGCATATTAATGTAATAAAAATAGACCTTATTGCAATGATTACACATATGATATATATATATATATATATATATATATATATATATATATATATATATATATACACACACATACATATATACATACACATGAGATGTATGAGATATATATATATATATATATATATATACACACATATATATATATATATATATATACACACACACACACACACACATACATATATACATACACATGAGATGTATGAGATATATATATATACACACACACACACACACATATACACACACATACTACTCTCATTGCATTCAGTGGTAGCCATCTGGCACCAGGTGAGGTATAGAGTGGGCTCAGCATGCATGTTGGTACCTGCATTCATTGGATTTAATGGAGGCCATTTTGGCACCAAAAATGATAAAAAGCAGAGTGGACCCAGCATGCATGTGGAACCTGCACTCCCTGAATTTTATGGTGGCCACTATGGCACATAACAGGTAGCATTTATTGTTAGGTTCCAGTGTTACAGAGATCGCCTTGACGTTTGGCAGACGGGCCCAAATAATTTTGTACAAAATATATTTGGCAAGAATCTTAAATTTACTAAATAAGGGTAGTATTAGCACCAGAATACTTTCTATTACTATGGCACTTTTGTACTTTATTTGGTTTGCAGAGTTCTGTTACATTGTGTTTTTTTTCCTCATATATAAAAAAAAATATATATATATATATATCAAATATATGAAATTATATATATGTATATGGGTAGGTGTCCTAATACTAAGCGAGGCCTCCAAACTCACAATGCAACATGCAAACCATATATTCAAATAAAGATGCGCTGAGCTAAAGCACTCCAGATGGTTGCTGTTTGTAACATGTCTCCTTTGCTGTTTTAGAGTTTCTGGCACTTTTATTGTGTGCAGCCTTAGTGATAACGTGCAAGCACAGAAGATAAAGAGACATTATGGAAACAAATGAAAAATGTAATGCAGAAACAGCCTATACACGTAAAGAAAGGTGAAAACTGCCCTAAAGACATAAATGTAACAAGTAAAGGCTGCAAAAAATTACAGCAACTACTTCCCATCCATCTGCAACACATGGTTTTACAACCTTGGCAGGGATATTCGTGTCTCTAAACTATACCTTGAAATGATCACACACATAGTACACAAAACTCTAGGAATAAACATTGTAATACTGGTTTAAAGAAATCATCCCCAAACGCTGGCTGTGGACTATGACAGTAACATCTACATCTACAGCAAAGAGAGTTTTTACAAAGAGGGGAATTCTTTACGGTAAGAGCAGTGAGACTATGGAACTCTCTGCCTGAGGAGGTGGTGATGGTGAACTCACTAGCAGAGTTTAAGAGGGGCCTGGATGTATTTCTGGAGTGTAGTAATATTACAGGTTATAATTAGTAGAAATAGAAATCGACAGAAGGGTTGTCATTCAGATTACCTGGTTGGGGTCGGGAAGGAATATTTACCCTAAGATGAGGAAAAATTGGCTTCTACCTCATTTTATTTTTTCCTTTTCTCTGGATCAGTTTTGCAGGACAACCGGATCAACTGGATGGATGGATGTCTTGGTTCAGCCTTAAAAACTACGTAGCTATGATTCGGTAAATGGGTTGTAACAAGTCTTCTAAATGGACAGAACTCTTTGCAGCTGCTTCTGCAGACTGTACACAGTTGTTACATTGTCGTCCATTCATCTGAATCGCAGCCTAGTAATACTGCATTCGTCCTTTAATGGCCAGAAATCAGGTCAACCTGCTTTATAAAAGGGGTTGTCTAGATATAGCAAACATTTTAATACAAAAGCAAATGATGTATAAAGAGACAAACAAGTGACTTATTCCTTAATATAATGGAGTTATCAGGGAAAAGAAAAAAAGAGTCCCTACATCACATACAGGATTGTAGGATGCTGGTGGTGGGGGAAAAGAAGACAGTCAAATGTTTTTTTTTTTTTTTTTTTTATTTATTCCCGGGAGTTTTGAAAAATGTACTCTTTTCATCTGTTTGTAACGTCCATCTAGTAAATAATTGTGAACACCGAGAATCTCATGGTATGCACAGAGAAATTCGCTCCACAGTGAGGAGGCTGCTTGGTATCACTGACGAAACGGAACTATTTACCAAATGGACATAGTTCTTTAACTTTTCTTGTGTGTCCTGTGTAGCTATTGCATATGCACAGCAATCCATTCAAATTATTGAAACTACGTGCCTCATAAGTGATCGTACACCACACAACCAGATTTTAGTAGGGTATTTACCATGTGAAGACATATTACTTATCCAGAGCATGCTACAAAGCAGATCTGTCAACTTAATATGCTGCCCTATATAAACAGTGACCAACCTCGGCCACTTACAGGTCACATTTCCATGTCAAGAGGCCTGTAAGTAAAGACTGGAGGAGGACCCAGCAAGTGCTAAGAAAGGAGTGGTAGGGGTCCAGTAGAGCTGAGTGTTGCATATTTTATACCTTTCTGAGCTTGTTTTTTTTTTTTTTAATTTCATAGGCCGGACTACCTCTTTAAGCTAGTATACCATAAGTGGTGTACTGCTATTATGACATTTTACAATGAAATACAGCTAGTACTAATAAAAATACATTAAGAAACAAACAGAACAAATCACGGTAAGGTTTTACGTGTCCTATAAATATGTGCCAAGTTTAAGTCTTTATGTTCAACTGTCAATAAACCTAATGAACTCTTGCAATAAGTTATCCCTCTAGGTACCAGTGTACTCATGATCATAGTCTCTAACAACCCTCTAAACTCCCCAAGAATTAAGAACGTGGTAAAGTATTGATCTAACAAAGAACTATTTCGGCAATTCATTGACTGAAAACAGATTAAGGTTAGTCCAAGAAAATGCTAACTTCAGTATTAATTTTACCCCCCCCCAAAAAAAAATCTGTTTAGTGTGATACAGTAATTGGGAGATATGGAGGAGGGGGATGCAGCTGCAGTTTCTCTCTAACTTGGTGAGACAGCTATGAGATGGAGCAGAATATAGGAGTGCACATGGGGTGCACACATATCAGTAGTGTTGGGTCAGCTGTTTTATGCAGGAGCCGGTCACAACTAACATATGCGTACATGCGCTTTAGTGCACTGTCCCATGGCCTTAAGGCACCGGACAGAAAGATGCTACATTTATCTGTCTGGCATGAGTAGACATCCAGCATCCAAACTGATGTGCCAGATGCCATGGAGGTTCCCACAGAAAATTATGAGATCAGTTCTGGCATCAGTTTCTTCAGCCTTCCTGTTAAATGCTGGAGGGACACTACAACGGATTATAGGATATACGTGAACCGGGCCAAACTGCTGTGAACAACAATCCCATTACATTTGGAAGGATCTGCCCAATTAGCAGGCACCAAGGGTTAAAATATGCATTTTCATAGAGGGATCGAAATATACTCCAGGTTAGACAATTTCTATCTGTACTACAACTAACATACAGTAGATTTCAATACAAGGGGTGATTTAGACTCTTTTTGTAGCAACAATTACACTAACAAAAACCCCAAAACACATAAGAAATGTAAGACTGTATGAAAAGCAAGCTCGGGCTGCCTGTCTCATTCTCCCATATTCTCAGTCTGGTAAACTGGGATCTATACTATCTAGTTAAGGCATTTGTTAGCTGCAAATGACAGCGTTCAAAAGGGCTCCAATATATCACAGAAAGAACGGCTTGAAAACTGGCAAGTCACATTATTTATTACAAGCCACACATGCGACAAATTATTTAACTCACTGACTCCTAATAAGTCAAAGAGCAAGCAATTAGCTAACTCGCTCTGAACGCTGTTTGTGGCAATTTATAGATGCTCTCAAGCTGTCACAGCACTTCAAAGCACCATTAGGGGGAAACCTTTTAATGACTCACTTGAGATGACAAGTATTACACAGCACACATGGCAGCAATGGACTTGGCATAATACTCAATTCTGTGAAGAGATTTCTTTCTCTCAACAGCTGTTTACATGTTTGCTGTTAGCATTCCTTTAGTTGCAGGCACTAGGCAAGCGATTGGACATGGATCATAACTCTTATCAATTTATGACTGTAGGGAATCTATGGAGTCTGTTGATGCAGTGTCTATATACACTACCCACAAAAAGGGATATTTGACTTTCGAGTGAAATTTATGGAAAATGTAAAACGCTACAGTGATATTATATCATAAAAGTAGGGCATTTCAGTAGAAGCAGCAATAGTGATTTCCTCATCTCAAACAATTTATTGAAACAAAAGCCAACAACAGTGGTGGGTATACCCCCACAAAAAATGTCAATGTCTCAACTTGTCACATGACCTTAAGCATCAATTACAGCTTGACAACGACGTCTCATGGTGTTCACAAGTCGACTTATTGTCTGCTGAGGCATGACATCCACTTCTTGAAGGGTGGCCCTCGGGTCATTGAGGTTCTGGGGTAGAGAGTTATGAACCTCTACACGGCGACTCAGCTGATCCCATAGGTTTTCAATTGGATTCAGGTCTGGATAAAGTGCAGGCCACTCCATTTAAGGCACCCTAGTCTCCAGCAGCCGTTCTGTAATGATGCAATCTCGATGAGCTGTTGCATTGTCATCCAAGAAGATGAAATTAGGCCCATTTTTTCATGCAGAGGCACAATGACTGGATTAATGATGTTATTCAAGTAGTATGGGTTTGTCACTGTAACATTCAAAAAGTATAGGGTAGTATTGACAAACCTGCCCACAATGTAACACCACCACCATAAAGGCTCATCTGGTGACAACAGTGGCTGATGTATAGCGCTCTCTTTCAACATTATTGTTGGCTATCATTTCTGTTCAGAGTGAATTGACTTTCATCAGTGAACAGCAACGAGGCCTACTAGTCCCTCATCCAGCGTAGATGTTCCCTGGCCCAAGCAAGACGATGACGCCTGTGCCTGGTGGTGTGATCAGGTACCTTTGCAGGTCATCTAGCATGCAGACAGCGCTGATGTAAGCTGTTAAATTTCTTTAATGGAATCATACTGACATAAAGCTGTCAGTATGATTTCATTACAGAAAGGTCAGGCAGACCTGTATGAAGTCCTAACCTACGCTAATACAGCATAATAAGGAACTATATATGATGCAAATTTCTATATTTTTTTTCTTTCCATTCCATACCTTTTTTTTTTGTTCTTGGAGAGAGTGGATCTTGCCCAGCTTTGTGCCACATAGCAGCAATGGGATATGACTAAGTAGAGCCGGGCCCCCACTCTCCGAAAGTCCACGAGGCCTACCTCTATGTTGCTCACACCCTTGGCTTTAATTATTGTGCAGCTGTATCACAACATAACATCTTATTTGTCGTTGAAACTGGGCAGACATCAGGAGAGTAAACTCTGCCCTCGCCACCTCACCCTTCCTCACCAAACAAGAACCAGAAGTAATTAAGATGACTTTATACCACACACTTACTATATTAAAACTATACAAGACTCTGATTGTGCTGTAAGTCCTTTCAGACAGAGGCACCTTCATAATGCTGCAAAGCTATAATTAAAGACAGCACCAGCCTTCTGCACATGGTATGAGCATCTGCAATGCCAGCTCCCCAGCTACTACAGTACACTTTACCACTGTCTGCAAGGCTTTTTTTGAAGAAACTTTCTAAAGTCAACTGATTCTAAGTCACATTTTACTCCTGGGGAAATAAACTTAACGCGTTTTGATTCATTATGTAACTATATATTCTCCTGTGTTGTTACTCTGTCCATGTCTTTATCTTGGAGATCAGAAACAAACCTACTTTGTCATTTACAGCTTTCTGTACAGACTGCTATTATAAATTAATGAAACCCTCGGCATCCAGCGTTATTTTTCTTCCACTTAAATGCTAAGCTTTGTGCTCCATTTGTTGCTATCTGTAAGCGCCAATGTCTACTCTATACTCGTGTGTGTCCTTGTAACATTCTTTGTAAATTAAGCAGTTAGGTTTTTGATTATATTCATTTATTTTAAACCTCGCTCCCCCCAGGTTAAATTTGACCCTAGGCGAAAAAATTTAAATTATATTTATTCTAAAGTTCAGACTGAGCCTGGTGCAAACTTGTACATGACGGAAAATGTATACCTCCCAGGAGGAGGTGTAAATGTTCCCAGCTTTACAGCAACTGAGATAGAAAACATGTCCTGCATCCCTATCCACATGTAAACGTCCCTATAATTACTTTCAGTGAGTTCAGTTATTAGAAACACAGAGCCATTCAGTCATTTA
The DNA here is from genome assembly GCA_900303285.1 of Rhinella marina. Taxonomy (NCBI): domain Eukaryota; kingdom Metazoa; phylum Chordata; class Amphibia; order Anura; family Bufonidae; genus Rhinella; species Rhinella marina. The sequence goes on along the minus strand of ONZH01016043.1, from coordinate 633,798 downwards.
AATAATAGCTATATTTGCCCTACGCTAATTACAGGGACCTGGGAGCGCAGGGATTACACATTATTTTGAACCCCTGACAGTCCTCTGTGTCATAGATCTAGTTGATAGTAAAATGCATTAACTGATGGGATTAAGGGAAATTATATGCATATAAGTGGCTCTGCAGACACATATATTATGGCACCGCGACAGTAATAGGTTTTACTAAAAAAAAAAAAAAAAAAATACAAAAACACAAAAGATAATATAAAATTAGAAATAAATGCTAACAACACAATATACTAAATGATTTTCTGTCTTGCACTTTCAGGCCATAGACGTTGGACTGAGCACTAAATATCAGGACCAAAACATCAAGAAAACTGTCACATGTATTCACATCACGTCAAACTAATACTTCACTTCAAGCACAACCTCTTTCCACTGGGAGTGCTGTGATTTTCTGCATCTTGCAAATATTGAAGTTGATCTTCTCTACAAGCACCTCTTTCAGTATCGTAGAGTGGGACTCATTATACTGTACCTTGCATATGATTTTTGGCAGTGGGGCTCCTACAGTAGCATCAACAATAATGCATCTATGCCTTCTGTCTAAAATTATGGGACAATATAGGACGGATACATTTTGGCAGATTCATCAATACTCCTCTTTTGTCAAAATCTTGTGCAGCACTGGGTATGACTCAAGCACTGCTTGTTTTGGCTGTGACAACACTTCCATTGGAGGCTACTTTAGCAATTTGGTCATATTGGCAGTTATAGACTAGCCTATGGTGCTATTGTTTCTGTCATAACAGGTAGTGCTGAAGCCCGAAAAGACACCAACACAAGTCAAGAGGGTGTGACGGGTGTTACCAGGGTGTGTTGCATGATGATAAATCTGGCAGAATGATGTGGCTTTTGTATATGCCATCTAGACATCTCAGAACAAGTGATGTTAAATATGGTGTTTGGTATCTACAGCAGAATACTTGCATAAAAACGTTAACAAATCTGCACCAGCGGGCTTGTAAAAGCCCATGGTGGGCCCCTGAGCAAGAGTGGATCATCCACAAGTGGCATTTGATAAAGTAGACAGGCAGTGTACAGCATCTCAACTAGCCTACGTTCATATATAAAACTATGTAGCGGAGGTGACTTCTAGGTACAAAGACAGGCCACACAGTATCCTCTTTCTCCAGGGTCCTGCCCTCTCAAAGTCACTGTAGGGGCCACCATAATCCGTTATATTGTAGCATCTTTCTGCTGTGTTGGTAGTTAATATTTTAATATAGCTGTACAGTGGGCCCAAGAATGAACTTTACTGGTGGGCCCTAGGCACCACTGTGCACCAGTGTCCAAGCAGCCAAAGAAAATGACCTAATGCTGTCTTACTCCTTAAAGCGGTTGACTAGGTTTAGAAAAATAATCAAGTGAAAGGTGATGAACTGCAAAACCAGATAAAGCACATGAACAGACATGGATCTGTTTCTGAAACAAAAGTCAAATTCTTAATACTAATTGTGGACAGCCACATTAACATCATGAGATTGTCTCTGTCAAGTGTAGCTCTAACATAATCACACAACTGGAAGCCATCCAAGAAAGTCATCTTTGGCAACTCTGTTGATGGCAGAATGTGATGTTATGTTTTCAGACACTTCGTTGTGGGAAAGTAATGGTAAAAATGGTGCATACACCATAATGAAAGACGTTAAAACCGTATTCACCTCTTTAGTGTTTGTAGGATAATAGAGAAGCACTGGGTTTGATGACATATAAAGAATGTGGACGTTGGTATCTGTCCCAGAAACATATCATGCATCACTAGCATACTTCAGGCTAAACTGGTGACATCACATCATATACTATGTTATCTTGAATGGTTCCCAGACACTAAATATGAGAGTTCACTCTGCTCTTAAATATGGCCATCTGCCTGGTGAACTCAGATCGTGTTACCTTACGTATACATTACCACATCTAGGAAATTTTAAAGAATATATCCGTGAATTACTTTGACCATTATCACAACTTACGTTAAATCCTGTACCATAAAATCTCCACACCTTAAGTCATTTATCATGTGGCATTATACTTTTTCATTGAATCTATATTTATTTGGTTTTTACATATAGAAATAGATTAAAGACACGGTCGCTTAAAGAGAAAGGAGAACATTTGTATCCAAGAGGTCCAAAACAGAAAAACAGTGGCACATTCTTGTGAGTTTTCTAAACTTTCTGTCTCTTCATATTGTAATAGACTTGTCCCTCTAACTAGCATTAATTTAAGAGAAATAACATAAAAAATAATCTTCTCTCTTTCATCAGCTAATAAAAGAGATATACAGTTACAACAGTAAAATGTCCTACAAAACTGGTATTGCTTTAATATATCCCAACAATATTCTTTAGCTTTTTACTGCAGGGCTTCAAAAACATCAATCAGTGCATTGAATTAAAAAATTAACTTAAAGGGGTCATCCCGTCTTGTTAAAGTGATGGTCTTTCCTCAGGATAGGCCATCACTATCTGATTGGCAGGGATTCGGCACCTCACAACCCCGGTGATCAGTTTTTCAGTGCATTTCTGTCAGTAGAAGTCAACCCAGGAGCTACAGAGCACTGTCAACATTGTAATGTATGGAACAAGCTACTACAGTGCTGCTCCCATTGACTTCAATAGAGGCAGCACTGCAATGACGAGTGCTGGACACTGCAATGTTGACAGTGCTCTATACTTACATTGATCAGCTAGTGAACAACCCCTTTAACTGGAGGAACCATGAGAGGAGTACGGTGGGAGGTAGAGATGAGCGAATCAATTTGTACTTATCAACTTGTTCATGAAAACAGAATTCTTGAGCTGTGAGGGGCTGTCCCCGCTGTTCAAGTGGCCAAATTTCACAAGTGATATGCTATTACTTCATAATTGGTGGGGGCTTGACTTCTGTGATCCCTGCTGATGCTGATTGCCAGTGATCAGGGTGCTGCTGTACAGATAAAGACTGTGAAGGGTCTGCAGCACTGAATTAGCATTGCAGCCAAACATTTTCAGGACTGATGGGGTTCCAAAGGTCATGGGACTACCCTTTAACTTATGCTAAAGAAAAGTGGTAAATCTGTTTAGTAATGCATTTGTTGTATGTAAGTCGGAAAGTATCACAAAGTCAGGGGCGTAGCTATAGGGGGTGCAGAGGTAGCAGTCGCTACCGGGCCCAGGAGCCTGAGGGGGCCCAAAGACCCTTGTGCCACATAAGAAGACACACAGAGCACTAAGGGAAAGGGGGCCCAAGCTGAACTCTTGCACCAGGGCCCATGAGCCTTTAGCTACGCCCCTGCACAAAGTCATCGTTACAGTGAACAATGCCACACAGAATTTCCAAATTTCTTCTTGATGTCAACTTTCATTATATATACACACATTAGATTCTCATTCTTGGAAAGTTGTTTGCATCAAAGGAGTTGTTTTACTTGACATTTATTCAGCTGTTAGGTAGCAATATATCTTATTCATGACCAACGTTGTCATTAGACAACCATGAAAAATCCAGTAGAATGGAGACAGGGTATAGCATTTCCATAATTTTCATAAAAATAACATGTCTGGTAAACGCTTCTGTGAGAAGGCATCACCAACATATCAGATGATCAGTTAGGCCATACGTTACATTTGGCATGAGTATTTTTTTTTAATACAGAAGGGGAGGACTCTGATACATGAGAGGAACATCAAAGGAGTCGTTTTGCAATTTATCCTAGTCTATTACAATAAATGTTCAAGAATATCAGTAATTCTGTCTGCCATTAAAACAGCGTTTAACTATGGTTTAGATCACCCTATATTTCAAAGGGGGAAGTGTGGCAATGTATTCCCATGTATAAAATGCAGTAACATCAGTCCATGTCCACAGTGGGGCTTATAATTCTCATTCAGTTTATTACTCAGTAATGTCTCATTTTATCTTATTTCAAACTTATCAACCTTCAAAGAGGTCAAAAAGTACACTATGTATGTATAAACAAAATGGAGAGATTTTATTAAACATACAAATAAAGGTTAATAATGGGTGTGCAAAACTGGAGGACACAAATATATTAATTCATAAAATACCAATTGGAAACGATATAGATATCAATACCAAACACAACAAAAGGCCAGCGTTTATCTCATGAATGCACTACTTACGACATCAACCCCGATGTGTGTTCTGGATGAAGGCAGAGCTATAACGCACGTTAGGGTTTGCACCCACTAATGTTAGAGGTTTCTTTGATGGGCCCAAGCCTTGACAGTACAGGCCCATTTACACTGCGTGATGTTCAGGCAGATTATCTCTAAAGAAGGTTTGGTACACACGTTCATTAGTGATACTCTGCTGGCTTGGGGGTTCAGCTGATTACCTGATGAGCAGGTGATTGTAGGGAAGGAACGCTTCCTTCTCAACAATCATCTGCATCTGGAGTAGTGTAAAGGGTCCTTAATAAGTTCAATACAATTGGACTTTCAGAAGACAATAGACTATTTAGTTTTGACTAACAAAATTAAACACCTGCTACAAAGGTGTATTTCTTATGGACTGACTTATGAACATCCCATTTGACCTAATTCATGCTTGCCCTGCATGTACAATGATAAAGTTACAATGCCAACTTTTTATGAAATATGTATGTCTCACTGAGATGGAGTGGGACTGAGAGGACACCGAGGTGGAGAGCTTAACTGGCTAGCTAGGTCCCTTCAGTCTCACACCGTCTAAAAGGAGAAACTGGAATACCACAGTCTGTTATTGGCTGAGTGGTAATTTCCTGAGTGTTAAGAAGCACCAGGAACCAGAGACCAGCAAGGGACCGTGAATCAGTACAGAAAAAGCGGTGGGGGATCGGTAAGGAGAGTATAAGGCTACATGCCCACAACAGTAAAAAGCAGAACCATTTTTAACACTATGAAAGTCTATGGGGATATTCACATGGCCGTTTCTTTAACGACCAGTGAATGGCAACCATCAAAAAAATAGGACATAGACATAAAAATAGAACATAGGACTAATGTTGAGGGCCACTATGGGAGACATTATTACTACTGGGGCCGCTATGGGGGACATTATTAAAAATAGGGGCCACTATATGGAAATTATTACAAATAGTGGTCACTATGACGGACGTTATTACTGCTGGATAATGCCATTAACTGATTGGTATTCCACAAATAACAGTTTACTAATAAAGGATATCTGTCAGCAGTTTTGACCCCTCAAAACCTCTGACAGCACTTCATAGGTGATGGCTGAGAGCACTGTAGGTATATCTGGGATGATAGTCATGCAGGTTGCAAGTTTGAGAAATTCAACTTTTATTTCCCTTGGGCCGTGATTGCAAGTGCTATTCTAGTGGTTCCTTCACGTTCAGTAACCTCAGCTTTCTACACTCAACGCTTTCCCAACTGCTCCCCTCTGCAATGAGTGATGGCTGTGGTATCCACTCAGGAGACTGTTACAGCCATCACTCAGAGTAGAAGAGATAAGCTGGTGAAGCGTTCATTGCAGAGCAGAAGACACTAAACATGAAGGGACTGTCAGAATGGCTATCACAGCACCTGAGGATCAAAAGTTGGATTTCTTGGTCATGCAGTCTAAATTACTATCACCCCAGGTATGCTTACACTGCTCTCAATGTCACATATATAGTGCTGTCAGCAGTTTAAAGGGGTCAAAACTGCTCACAGACTTCCTTTAATTAAACTAACAAACATTACAAGACCACACACATAGTTTCAAGTATTCAGTACAACCGGTCATGGTTGGAACTAAAGTAAATGGAAAAGAAGAACACTGAAAAAAAACACTTATCCCACTGTGGACCAGAACAGTTTCAGCAATAATAATTATTAAAGGGTTTCTGTCACCAGAAATCACCCTATTAAACCAAGTGTCATTTGCAATGAGCAAATGACACTTGATGACAGTAATGTTAGTGTCATATTTCTCTGTCCACCAGTTTAGACAAAAAATAGGTTTTTATAATATGCAAATGACCTCCCCTAGGTGCAGTAGGCGTGAACCTGCACCTAGGAGAGGCCGTAATAACGCCTCTTACCACGCCTCCGTAGCGATGATTGACAGGGCCGGGCAGCCAGCTCTTTCGGCTCCCGGGCCTGTACGATCCCGAAATCCCGCGCCTGCGCACTGCCGTAGTACATCCGCGCACGAAGGAGCCGGGACCCGGGCGGCCGCCGGCTCTCAGCGCGCGTGCGCGGATGTACTACGGCAGTGCGCAGGCGCGGGATTTCGGGATCGTACAGGGCCGGGAGCCGAAAGAGCTGGCTGCCCGGCCCTGTCAATCATCGCTACGGAGGCGTGGTAAGAGGCGTTATTACGGCCTCTCCTAGGTGCAGGTTCACGCCTACTGCACCTAGGGGAGGTCATTTGCATATTATAAAAACCTATTTTTTGTCTAAACTGGTGGACAGAGAAATATGACACTAACATTACTGTCATCAAGTGTCATTTGCTCATTGCAAATGACACTTGGTTTAATAGGGTGATTTCTGGTGACAGAAACCCTTTAATGACCCATCTTGCCAAAGTTGCTTTCATCATAGTCTTTGTGATAATATTCATAGACTTAAGTGGGTGACTAGAATGGGTGGCATCACTTGCCAACAGCCTGAAGTAACCAGCTATTATTTTCTCACACTCATTTTGTGTTAATGCCACAGAGACAGCTCACCAATCTATGTAGAGTGTATACCTGAAAGAGCCGATTACTATACAGAGGGACCATTTTAATCGAGTGGAAAAATATTACACTTCAAACAATGCATTTATTATACCAGTACAACCAAGCCTTTAATTACCGCCACTTTATCTGAGGAACATTTTTGCTGGCTGTAAATCTAAAAGGGCTTTATTGTCAATGACTGGTTATAGTTTATGCAGTTGGAACAATGAACCATTAAAGAAACGAAAAACCACTGACCCTTCTAAGACAAACTCATGAAAAAAGGCATTCAATATCCTCTAACAGCTTTTATCCCCAAGACATTCACAAATGATGAGTTATTTATTTCTGTTATGTCCAACACTAGCACTATTGCTTGAGTACTGGGTTCAGATGTGACCATGGACAACATCTGCATGGAGTTTACATGTTCTCTCCTTGTTTGTGTGGGTTTCTTTCCACATATAAAAAAAAACATAAAGGAACCCTAATTGACGTCCTATGAAACTGGGCCACGTATGTGTTTCTTATATGAACTTCGACTGCGAGCCTCACTGGAGACTGGTGAGTAACTATACACTGCTTCTGCAACAAAATGCAGCAGCACTCTGCAAACTCAAACAATAAAATAAGTACATATAATAATGCCATCTTCAACATAGACACGATACTAGCGCTACGTTGTAAATGTGAGATTCTTGGCAAATACTTTTGTACAAAATTATTTGAGCCCGTCTGCCAAACGTCAAGGCGATCTCTTTTAGACGGGAACCTAACACTAAACACCATATTCACTGAGTGCCATAGCAGCCTTCATTAAATTCTGAGGATGCAGGCTCCACATGCATGCTAAGCCAACATTAAATTTACCTCATATGGCGCCAAAATGGCCTCCACTAATTCCAGGGAATGCAGGCTCCACATGCATGCCAAGCCCACACAATATCATACCTCTTTGATGCCACACTGACCTCTGTTATACTCAAGTCAATCATTAATCTCAAAATACTGACACCATCCCAAGAATGCAGCCCATCTTGGGCTGTTCTGTACCTCCCATTCACTTATCTTGTAATTGACCAATCATGTGCATCAAGTTCTTCTGAACATCCAGGACTAACACTGATCTCTAGAGAGTTTTGGGGTCCCAATGGCTTCCCATGGACTACATAAGTCTAAACCTTTTGACAGAGCTAACTGCAGGCCCGTCCATCTTTATCAACAGATACTGTATGTCATGAATCTCTGAAGGGTAAAAGCTTGTTGCTGTTTTTTGTAGGCTATCGGGTTACTATATTAACGACGTATAAAATGTCAGTAGTTTGTTAATTCAGATAATATGCAGATCTTTACTTTGACAGAACCTGACATCAATAAATAACTTTGCTCTGGCATTAAGCACAACTGAGACCCGCACATCCATTAATAAATAACTTTTACCTATACACTATTTCACATTGAGACTCAGCTTAGCATAGTGCATGAGTGTCACATTTTATAGGCATTAAAGGGGTTGTCCAGTCAATGTAGTTTTTTTTTGGTTTGTTTGTTTTTTTTTAAAGCCCAGAATGACACAAAAAAGTCAAACCTCCAGTGACCCTCTGCCACTCAACTGGCTAAGCAGCCATCTTCTGTGCAATGATAGAAGACTGTCGGGGACCCGGCGAGTGTTATAACAGGAGTGGCCAGGACTGGAGGAAAGTATTACTTATTTTGTTAGGTTTTTTTATGCTATGATGGCAAAAAAAATAAAAATTGATCAGCCAGACAAACCCTTTAATGTTGCATTGTCTATTAGCCATATCATGTTTCTACACAAGCTTAGTCATTTCTTGAGCAGGTGCCCTGCAAACATTTAGGAGAGCATATACAATCCAAGTACCACCTCACTGATGTGCTAGAGTCCTGTGACAGAATGATATCTGATTGTGTAGTGTAGTGTAGTGCTCTCAAGGAGCAGGGAAGGGGAAGGGGGGGGAGGCTCGGGGTTCTTGTAGGCATTTATTTTTTAATTTCAATACCTTCCAGGCAGCGGCCCTTCCGGTACAGAAAGTGTTACAGAATGTTAGAGATTTATGCCAGTTGAAATGAATGAGAGTTAGTGGACATCAACAGTGCACTGTCAAAAGGAGATGCCTTATTTAGGTCTCCAGCAGAACAATGCAATGTCAAAATATAATATCAACCTCAAATAACAAAGTTCACTCTGCTTTCCCTGTCCCAGTCTACACAGCAAAGTTGAAAGCTGAGCTGACAAAACAGGAAATGTCATTCAACTGTGTGTACTTCTGAAAACTGAAATATTTCAGGATTTTGTTTGTTTGGATAGTTACAAAGAAATAAAGCTTAAAAATATTATTTATTTAAAGGAATTGTCTCACAGCAAATGGCATTTATCATGTATACAAAGTCAATACAAGGCACTTACTAATGTATTGTGATTGTCCCTATTGTCTCCTTTGCTGGCTTGAGTCATTTTCCCATCACATTATACACTGCTTGTTTCCAGGGGGCACGGTCACCGCTGCGGCACAAATACAAGGTGGTCAGCATGGGAGCTGCGGCGCATGCTGCTTATATGCGCTCCCACTGCCCCCGCCACCAGGAAGGCCGGCGATTTTTCCTAAAGTGTGCAAGCACGGCCACCGCTACTGGATTGTAGGGTGGTCATAACACCTGGAAACAAGCAGTGTATAATGTGATGGAAAAATGAATCAAGCAAGCAGAGGAGGCAATATGAACAAATCACAATACATTAGTAAGTGCCTTGTAACTTTTTTGATATGATAAATGCCATTTGCTGAATTCAGACAGCCTCTTTAACTTATAGTTAGATCAAGGTAGCAATCAGGCAGTGGCCCTTGTTCATTAATATCTCTATAGACGTAATGCAGAGGACTTGCCTATTACAGAAATCTAGAATTATCATCTAAAATGTGATTGCTCTCTAACATTGCTATCTGCAATAGTTGTGATACATATATTCAGAGGTCAAATTATAAAGGGCCGTACACTCTGCTACTAACGCGGCAATAATAGCTTACGCGTTACATACATTTTCTGTAGTCTAAACACATCTTATTATGCGATATAAGTAATAAGACGCTGTCATAGTAAGTGGATTGCATGCATTAGACATGTGTAAATGGATTTTTAAATAGACAACTTCAATTTATACTCCCAGTCAAAAGTATGTCTACATTTGAGTGGCATTTCTTCCCCCTGCCAATTAGATTCTTGGCAGTGTTTAGGGTACAATCGAGAAAGATTGTCCAAATATGGTGGGGAATTTCATAACACTGGTGATATTAGCATTTTCTTCAGAGTTTAACATAACACAGTCCACTGATTTGCCATTAGAGTACGACATACAATGTGATATCATAGGTTTTGGAATGCAAGAGAACCACTGGTTCGCCATTAGTGTCATACTTCAGTTTTTAAGTATTCAGTTCGCCTCCTAGAATAGATTAACTCTTTTGGAAAAGAGAATAAATGATGTAATGGAAGCCAAGACACTTAGGAGTCTTGGCAGGAAGTGAAAAGATGGGTGTCATAAATATATATTTTTAAATATAGTTCATTTAGGCACCATTTTCCCTCGGAATGACTGCAGCCAAGGCCGACGACACAAACAGTCACAATGCATAGCAGTGAATTAGTCCTTTGAAATTAGTCTATAGCGGTGCTTGCACGCCTTTTTTTAAGTCATGCTTTTTTTTTTTTACAAGCTTTTTTGGGGGCGGCATTTATTTAGTCACATGTTTTACTTTTATATGTTTTGAAAAAGCATGAAAAATGCCACACCCAGTGCCAGGAAACAATTTGTAGGGCATAATATAACTTCTTATAGGGCAAGATGTAACATGTAGCCATTTTTTGTAGCCATCAAAAAAAAAAACCCTGACAAATCTATCCTTCAACACAGTTTTTCTTAGAAGATCACATATTCTGTGCTAATCCACTAAGTAAAATTCATATTTGAAAAACTCATTTGCTAGGGTGAAAAATTTTATTTTACTTGTTGCTGTAAGATTAGACAATGATAACATTATTTTTATTTCATTTTACCATTTGTAATCGAAAGTGTTGATAAAGTTATAAAAAGATTTTTTAAAATTCAGTGCAGATTAGTTTTATAATAATAAAAGAAATTTGTGAGGCTCCAGTTCAGAACTGCATGTCTTGTTTTTCCTTTATTAAATGAGAAACATTCAATTTACCTGCAGCCACCACTAGAGGGAGCTTAAGAGCTAACTGAATATTATTTAAACATTAAAATAAGTCTATATGCAGTCAGCTCCTATTCTACCCCCCAGCGGTGTTTGGAGGTAGACAGAATTTTAGTCTCAAACATATAAACTTTATTAAAATGTCAACAAATTTTATCATATACATTTGTGAACATAAAAAGGTTACATGATTGGAAGCTTTTTGTCAGTAAGAGGTAAGACTATATAGCTAACAGCATTAAATGAAATGGCGGCAAAAGGTGCACATTTACTTAAGAATTCTGTAAAAATCAAAATGATTTTTCTCATTTCACTCTTTTTTCCTCTCTAACCTGTCTGCTACACGTTAACCAAGCAATAAAGTTTTTAATTGACGAGCACAGACAGCAATGCTAAACCTAATGAAAAATGACCATTGGCCTCAGATAAAGCATTAAATCATAGAAGAAATGGGCACCCATGTTTTAAAAGGGATGCTTTGAATATTTCTTGGGCAGGGAAGCATTAAGCATAAATTTAAGGAGAGTTGGGTCAAGACATTCAGGCCTTTTCACTAGGAGGTGTCATTTTTGGCATCTGCCCCAACAAAAATGTGAAATAATAACTAATGTACAAAGCGTACAAAAAAAGTGATTCTAACATTTGCTTAAATAAACCAATAAAAGAACCACTAAAAAAGGATTTAGTCAACATGTCATGAGGGTATTAGTGCATTACAATCCCAATTCAGTTTATACTATATGTCTGTATACTATAGACTGGTATATGTCCGAGAACAGCGGTACAGCTGACCCACTAAGGTGCGTGGGGAGCTCCCAAGTCTCCTCCGACATCATCTGGACCAGACAAAATAAATATTTTTGTCCCTATTTTTCTGGGAGCTAAGCTGTCACTAGAATGGTATGGAAGCAGCTTTCTCAGCTCTCCCCATAGCACACACAGAAACGTTATGCCGAGCCATATGTGTAAGGGGAAGATGGGAGGGAGACGGGAGAGATAACTGTTGGCTGAACAATCGCTGGGCCGACAGCTATGTCAAGAGAAAAAGGAAAAAGTCCGGTAATAGCGGACATGAATAGGCATTTAGAACCGGGTGCCGGGCCGCGTGTTCCGCAATTTGCGGAACACACGCCAGTCGGCATCCATGGTATTGCGGATCCGCATTTTCCGAGATTAGAAAAAGAGTCCATGTTTCCCCAGGATCACTCTTGATCAAGTTCTGTGTTTGGCACCCTAGCTCAGGTCCATGAAATGAATTAGACTGAGCTGCAATACCAAACACAGCAACTAGAGTGGCACTGTTTCTAGGAAAAAGTAGACCATTCTTTGTAATTTCAAAAACTTTAAAGAGTAACAACACATTTTTTCAATTTTGATAGGGACATATCAGAAGTATTGATCGGTGGGGTCCCAGCTCTAAAACCCAGCTCTGATCGCTAGAATGAGGGGTCAGAAGCGCTCAGCCGAGTGCAGTTACTCCTCACTGCTAAGCACAACATTGTAGATGGTTTCAATAGAGTCAATAGAGTGTATAACTTTACTGTTCAAGTCAAGACGAGTGTGGGGGACATGTAGTAAGAATTCTTTTTTTGCTTAGATTAAATTACTGATTTATCAATATAGTTTTAAAATCCTTATAATTTTTTTGTTGCAGTGTGATTTTTTTCTTTTAATTGTTTAAATTTAAACTTTTAATTTTTTTTAAGAGAATGTAACATGGGGGTAATATTTAAAACTAATAAAATGTCATTTAAACCTAAAACCTTTGCCTTGAAATGCTACTCCTGTTTTTTTTTGTACAGCCCCCCACTGTAGGGAGGTATTTTTTATTTTATTTTTTAAAAGGTCTTAGTGATGAATGTGGAGTGAAACTAATTAACATCGTTAACCCTACCAACTTTTCAAAAGTGGAGTGACTGGTTTAAAAATTCAAAAAAGTCCCCAAATTTTTCTACAAGGAATCCTATAAAGTCACAAAAGCCATATTTTACAACTTTTTAAAGCTAGAATTGTTAGTGCAGGGTTTGATAAATTCCCCCAGCCCCATGTATTTTCAAGATTTGACAGTGCATTACTACCTGGGAATGCAAAATGCAGACATCTGTTATGGAACAAATAAGGTACGCCCCAACAGAGGATATCACTTGACAGCCCTGGGAGACTTTATTATGCAACCTGTCATAATTTCTCAGGCCGTCCATCATATACCAAGGCCTGACAGGCAGAGGACAAAGGGATCCTCCTCCCTTAGTAAGCACCACCATCTACATTGATCTTGGTGCAGAAAGGGTTAGACATCTGGAATCAATTTTTTCCCCCAATCCTGGCCATTGGTGCTGGAGGGCACTGTCAGCCGGAGCAATTTTCCATGGGCAGTTGTGCGGACACAGTTTCTGCATCCAAACTGATCATAATCATCTACATAAGGGCTTCTGCACATGAACATATTTTCTTTCTGTGTCCGTTCCGCTTTTTTTGTGGCCATTATGCGGAACCATTCACTTCAATGGGTCTGCAAAAAGACCCAAAATGACTTCTTGTGCATTCTGCTTCCATATGTCCGCATGGCCATTCCGCAAAAACCATTTTGCGGACAAGGATAGGCATTGTTACAATGAATCCACAAAAAAAAACAAAAGACATTAAATACGGATGTCACATCATCCATTTTCTTTGTGGATCCGTGTTTTGCAGACCGAAAAATACATATGGTCATGAGCATGAGCCCTAAAAGTGGAGGAAAGGGACCTTTTTTGTGATCTACACTTAGTATTTCAAAGACATAAATATAATCTACAACATTACAGCCACATTCAGTTTTGAATGAAGGCAATCCCTCACATCTGCTATATGAATTTGTGTATTATGTGGCTGTACAATGAGCCGATGGCATAGATTCTGCTGTAAAAAATATCAGTTACACATCAGTCCGTCATGAGACATTCAACAGACATTTATACTGGACCTTCCAAGATGAACACTCTACCCAAGCTGTCATTTTTTATGCCGCACCGTAACAAACTACCAGGACGATTCTACTTTTTATTCATATAGAAAATCACTGCACAATGACATTTCAACTGTTAAAAGTTTCAGGTTATGAGTTTACCTGAAAGTGAGTACAAATTCAGTTGCTTAGAGAAAACATGAAAACCATTGCCTTAGCCACTTCTGATTAAGCGTGCTTTCCTAAAAACACAGCTGCAAGCTCTTTTTCTTTTTCCTATATTTTTTTCCAAGATAAAACTAGACTTTCTTTTTTCCTGAGTGCTGAACTTGATCCTGGTTCACATTGCCAGCTCACCTCCAGCTGCCTTTACAAAGTTTCACACTAAACCCCTTGTTTATATCAGTGCTGCAATTAAGAGGAGACGTCCCCATGAGGGTGCCAAAAGTGCAAGGCAAAGACCTGACTTTCTGTCACTCTTTTCTAACCAAAGCCTCATGCTTTTTTCCATCGTGACTGGTATGTATGCAAACACACACACATACATACATACATACATGCAGACATACACATACTCCTCCTCCTCCCACCCCTTCCCCCCTAAAAATCAGTGGCCATTTCAGGACATTTCCACAAACTCAAGCTTATTTGCAAGTTGGCCAGTGGAGGGGTTCTGCCATACTGAAATCATTTCCAGAGCTAAATTGGGAAACCTGAGGCAGCTGGGCAATGTTACAGCTGGCGAAACTGAAGCGTGCAATAAAAGGCAGTGTGAATAAGGTATATTGAAGCTAAATTGGATTCGTGTGAAAGGACATTTATTTTGAAGGTCAGAATGGGAGAATTAATGAACAGCCGAAATTAAATTAGGTCAACCACATCTCGAAAAGCATGTTTAAAACATGCGGCACATTTGAAAATCCAGGAAACGCTGATTTACTTGGTCACATAATCTCAGGATATGTTTTCAGTAAAATGTGCATACATGGCACAAACTACTTATGTGTACATACTAGACTAGGAAACTTCTCACATCACCTGCCACCTGTAACTATATTTTCATAGGTACTCCGCTAGTCATGACCATGACATGGTAAGTGATATAGCAACATGACCTGGTCTTCCAAACATAGACGTCATATTCTTTTATACTGCCAATTACAGTATTTTCTATTAAAAGATAGCGAAACCCAAACTAGAGTAAATGATGATAAATCTGGTGAGGTTGATGGCCCTGTCCACACACTTCCCTCACCAAGCGGTGAGGACAGAGCAAAAACACCAATAGCAAATAGGTTTAGTATCAATGGCGTTTGAAATGTTGCAAACCTTTTTTAGGACAATGACTGGGGCATAGTGAAGTGTCTATTTGTGCCATGGATATTATCAAAGTATACAGTGCATATGGAAAGTCTTCAGACCTTATAACTTTTTATCACATTTTTTTCACGTTGCAGCCTTGTGACAACATAAAAAATTCAACTTTTCTTCCATCAATCTGCACTCAATCCCTCATAGTGACAAAGTGAAAACAGAATGTTAGAAACCTTTGCTAATTTATTGAAAAGGAAAAAATAAAATCTTGCATAGACATAAGTATTCAGACCCTTTACTCAGTATTTAGTTGAAGCATCTTTGGCAGCGATTACAGCCTCCAGTCTTTTTAAGTAAGGTCTCACAAGGTTTACACACTTGGATTTGGGGATTTTCTGACATTTTTATCAGATCTCTCTAAAGATGTTCGACTGTGTTGTCTTGGCTGTGTGCTTAGGGTTATTGTCATATTGAATGGTCCAGAGCATTGTCTTAGTTCTAGAGCACTCTGGAACAATTTTTCATTAAGAATATCCCTGTACTTTCTCAATTCAGCTTTCCCTCAACCCTGACCAGTCTCTCTGTTCCAGCTGCTGAAAAACACCCTTGTAGCATGATGTTGCCACCACCATGCTTTACTATAGGGATGTTATTGGGCAAGTGTCTGGTTTCTTCCAGACATGATGCTAAGATCTGAAGTCAAAAGGTTCAATCTTGGTTTCATCAGACCAGAGAAGCTTGTTTTTTGTTGAGTCCTTTAGCTGCTTTTTTAAAAACTCTGACTTTCATGTGTCTTTTACTGAGCAGAGGCTTCTGACTGGCCACTCTGCCATAGAAACCAGAATGGTTGAGTGCTTTAGTGATGGTTGACCTTCAGGAAGTTTCTCCAATCTGCACATAGGATCTTTGTCACCTCTCTTACCAAGGCCCTTTTCCCTCGATTAACTGAAAGGATGATGAGAAAATTGCAAGCTTTCAAGACTTTTCATGTATGTATGAGGAAGAGACATGAGTAATCCCAAAAACATGCAATGTTGTCATCATTTCAGTTAGTCATTTAAATATATCAACCACTAAGGAATCTTATTCTTATCTGTTCTATTTATTGGTCAACATGGTACAAATATATCTTTTAGTTTTGTGGGGTGGCGAACTCTGGGAAGAGTCCTGGTTGTTCCATACTACTTCTATTTAAGAATTATGGAGATCTCTGTGCTCTTGGGAACTTTCAGTGTGGCAGAAGTTTTACCCCCTTCTCCAGATCTGTCTTCACACAACCTAGTCTCTGAGCTCTACAACCAGCTCTTTCCTCCTCATGGTTTTGTTTTGGCTTGGATATGCATTGTCAGCTGGGACACTTTATATAGATAGGGGTTTGTCTTTCCAAATCATGTCCAATCAACTGAATTTACCACAGGTGGACTCCAGAGCTAAATTTCAAGTGTCACAGCAAATGGTGCGAATTTTTATGTCCATGCAAAATTCTAGTTTTTCCTTTTTACTAAATTAGGAAACAGATTCTAAAATTCTGCTTTCACTTTCTCATTATGGGGTACTGAGTGCAGATTGATGGAGGAAAACTTATTTTAGCACTAGGCATCAACATAACAAAATGTGTAAAAAGTGAAAAGGTCTGAAGACTTTCTGAATGTATTGTATGCATTCCCTAGGATATTAAAGGGGGATTGTGTGTGTATATATGTATCTTTCTTACCCCATTTAACACAACACTGCACCTGACTAAATTCGGATATAATGAAGAAGTTCATAAATACGCCTTTGTCATACATTTCTGCGGACTATATTTTATTAAGTACGTTTAAGTATTTTTTTAATTTCAAAGCAAGAAAGGCTAAAATACACTAATTTTATTTATTTAAAAAAATACATTTTTTTTTACTCATATTAACCCCAAAAAAGTAGCCCAGATTGACAAAAAAATTAACTGACCTCAATATCCTGCACAATCCAATCTCAGTCATGTTTGCATAAGCACAGGTCAGAAAGTGGCAGGTGTGGAAGAGCAAGAAGCCAGACTTCTTGTTGCCTCACTTTTTTTTTTAATTTCCCACAAAATTGAGAAGGTTTTGTATTACAAAGTATACCTACGCTGCTTGCTCGCTATAAACACACATATACAGTGCACTGTTTGCGTTTTATCGGACAGAAAACATTTCAGAGGCCAAGATAAACTGCGCTCGCAGTGCTTTCATGCAGATTTTGCAGAGTTTGTACTAACAGTCACCTGATACAAAATTAAAATCTTGCTTTGAAGCCTGTGTTAATAAAGGGCTACTATTTCTTACTTGTTACTCTATCAGAGCTAGTCACAAGTATACATTTTACAATGTACTATTATTATCCGAAGGGAAAAGAACATGAAGTCAATCTCTGCGAATGAAACAATCATTGATCTAATAAAGCAATAATTTCTTACAAAAAATAATCTTGCATCTCATCAGAATAAAAACTGACAAATGTGAACAATATTCTAATATTTTGCTTATTTATATCTATCTTTCTAGTTAAAAAGAGAATGATGGAAATTATGACTTTCCTTTGACTCTGCATTGGTTATATTTTATAGAAAGCATTTCCTATCAGCTGAATAAAATATTACACATTCCCGATTGCAGGGGCTCAAATAGATATATATATATATATATATATATATATATATATATATATATATCTCTAAGTCATCCATTTTGTTTTTAGTATATGACAACTTTATTTTTTACTGAGGCATGCTGGGCTCATAATGGGGACTGGTAAGAGACATGGAAGCTGAAGTGAGGCATAGGGAATCATATGGGGGCTGGAGTGAGGCATGGGGGTTGATATGGGGGCTAAAGTTAGGCATGGGGGCTGATATGTGGGCTAAAATGAGGCATGGGGGCTGATATGGGGGCTAAAGTGAGGCATGGGGGCTGATATGGGAGCTAAAGTGAGGAATGGAGCTGAAGTGATGGGCTGATATGGGGGCTGAAGTGAGGCATGGGGCTGATATGGGGGCTAATTACAGGAATGGGGGCTCATATGGGGGCTGAAGAGAGGCATGGGGATCTTATCTGAGGTCTGATTGGGGGTCATTAACATTGGGGTCTGAGCTGAGGTCTGATTGGGGTCTTAGTAACATTGGGGGTCTAATTGCTGGTCTGACCTGAGATCTAATGAAAAATATTTTTTTCCTATTGCCCTCCTCTAAAACCTAGGTTCGTTTTATGGGCTGGTGCGTCTTTTGGGGCGAAAAATACTGTACATACGGAAAGGATGCTTATTTTTTTAAATGGAGTGTGGTAAGAAAATATTTAAGTAGGTTAACCCTCATCTAGTAGAAAAAAATTATTTGTTAAATAGGATTATTATAGAAACCACTTTTATACTATTATACATAGTTTGTGAAAACTGTCGAGGTAGAAACAAGCACAGTTTCTTTTCCATACTAACTGCTTATCTTGAATCTTCTTGGAAAGGAATTATTGTAAGGCAAGGACTCCCAGCCACCCACTCAGCTCCCATGAGGTTGAAGAACAAGCTCTAATACGTTGTTTTGGTATATTCACACAGATACTCCTCTACTAGCTCTAAAGAAATGTTCCAAATGCAACTGCAATTTTTAAAAGGATTTGTAAAGCATTAACCTAACGTTAAACAATGCTAGAAGCCAACGCTAATCTTATATTACATTAACAGCTCTACAGTAGAGAACAATTCTAGCAATTCTATTATAAAATATTATTTTTGATTAGTGGTTACTTATTATGATCCAGAATTTTATGACTATATATATGCATAAACAAATAAGCAAATGTAGGGAAGAAAAACAACAGAATCCATATTTGCTTCTACTACGCTAGTTTCACACTAGTGGTAAATTCTTCCGGCAGGCTGTTCTGGCAGACATTGTATCCAGCATAAATGGAAAAGGCTGGAGAACCGTCAGGCTCCATTGACTATAATGGGACTCGGATCTGTTCCGTTTCCAGCATTAGTGCTGGGATTCAGCTGGACAAATACCACTACAAGCAGCGTTTTTTTGTCCGGCCGCATTCCGGCGCTAATGCCGGGAACAGGCTGGATCCCTGTGGAGTCCCATTATAGTCAATGGACTATGCCAGATAAAATGTCTTCCAGTAGGCTGTTCCTCTGCAGGAACAATTTAGGGCACTCACATCTACACTGGCTTTTTTCTACCACTAAACTGCATGAGACTTTTTCTTTTTCTATTGCCACCTGTGTTTTTTGGTCTCTTTATCTAAACAGTGGGGGAGATTTATCAATACTGGTGCAAAATGGGCTTAGTTGCCCATAGCAACCAATCAGATTCCACCTTTCATTTTTCAGAGTTCCTTTGAAAAATGAAAGGATTACTATGATTGGTTGCTATGGGCAACTAAGGCCATTTTACTTGTTAACTATTTTGATAAATCTCCCCCAGTGTGTTAACCCACCTTTTTTTTTAATAGCATTTTCCTCTACAGAGAAGGTGATGTGGAAATGCCTAAATAAATAAAAAATCAAGGGCTATAGAATGTGGTTTTTCAAAAGAAGCCAGAAAGACAAAAAAGACCACCTAATTAACATCAATTGTAAAATCTCAGGTGCAAAAAGCCACCAAAAACACAAACAGAGCAGGAAAGTGAAGATACGGCCCCCTCAGAACTGGAAATAAACGGCCCGGCCCACCGGGATCTAACTATTTGCACGTATAGGGAGTGAAGACTCCTCCCTCAGCACTCTACCCTCCTCTGAACCAGTTTAGATCAGTGGTGAACACTGATCAAGTAGCAAGCATGGATAAAGAGCTGCACCCCAACTGGAACCAGGTGGACTTTGGGGACGAGTTCCCTGAACCACCGCCCACTCTAGAACCCCAGCTTCAGTGCCCTTGTTTTCCTTACCGCCTGCTGAGTTTGCTGCGCATCGTGAGGCGGTTTGTCATGAGGCGGCAGGTGCGGCTACTGTGACTGGTGCTGCGGAGGAAGCTGGAGCATCCACTTCGCCGCCCAGGAAGAGATCAACAACACCTTCCATCCAGCATCGATGACGGCCCACGCGCAGACCCTCTGGGACTACAAAAATGCCGGGTACTGGACCACCCTAGGCTGGGAGATCCTACATAGGCTGAAAGGGAACTGTCCTGTGGTTTTCGGTCGAGCGAGGCTCTGGCTTCCTGGCAGACGATGAGGACGGAAAGGAGTACTTTGTGGGCCGCAGGTCAGTGAAACGGCCGTACCTGCAACAACCTCGTCACAACCTGTATGTGGGGGATCAGGTGGAGTACACCCCCATGGCATCCCTGAAAGGCCGCTTTGCTACCGGGGTTACCCTCCTTTCTAAGCCCCAGGTACCTACAAGGGGACTACAGTAAGTCAGTTTCATAACACTAATGTATTTTTTTCTCTTTTTTTGTGTAATCCCCATTAGTATGTCTTCCATTATTGACAGAGCTGTCCAGTGCACATCTTGTCTGATGTATGCAATCCTGGAACAGCCGTTTAAGGGTGCATATCTTTGTTCAAAATGTGAGCAAATTGGCCGTTTGGAATCGCACATCATGTATCTAACAGGGCGAATTTCAACACTGAGAAGCGCTGACAATTTGGAAAAGAGTTGTCAAAAGAGGAAGCACTCTATGGGGTAGATGTGGGGAGGGGTGGTAGTGAGGAGGCTCAGGAAAGTGAGGCAGTTAGCTGGGTAACAGTTAGAAAGCAGGGTAGAGGGAAAAGTGCCAGAGAGGCTAGCCCTGATCTGACACGCCCCAACAAGTTTGCAAGTTTGGCAGATGAGGGGGACACCACTTCAGGGAGACCACTGCTGCAGACGGACACTTCCTCTGCCAGTCAGGGGAATGTCAGCTCCAGTAAGCAGGGGACCAGGAGAGCAGGGCAGGCCAGACAGGTGCTGGTAGTGGGAGACTCAATTATTAGGGGTACAGAGAGGGCAATCTGTCACAAAGACCGGGATCGTCAAATGGTGTGTTGCCTTCCTGGCGCTCGAGTTTGGCACATTGCGGATTGGGTTGACAAATTACTGGGAGGGGCTGGAGAAGATCCAGCAGTAAAGGTCCATATCGGAACCAATGACAAAGTTAGAGGTAGGTGGAGCGTCCTTAAAAATGATTTTAGGGATTTAGGGCATAAGATTAGGGCAAGGACCTCAAAGGTAGTGTTTTTTGAAATAATTCCTGTACCACGAGCCACACAAGAAAGGCAGCAAGAGATTAGGGAGGTAAACAAGTGGCTCAAGAACTGGTGTAGGAAGGAGGGATTTGGGTGTTTGGAGAACTGGGCCGACTTCTCTGTCGGCTACAGGCACTACCGTAGGGATGGGCTGCACCTCAATGGGGAAGGGGCAGCTGTTTTGGGGGAGAAGATGGCTAGAAGGCTGGAGGAGTGTTTAAACTCAGGACTGGGGGGGAGGGTAACTACATTATAGGAGGGGAAGATAGTGCAGATAGAGACCTGGGGCAAGGTAATGGAACTGGGGGAGGAATAGAAGGAGGAACTAGAACAGTTCAGAAGGAAAGTTGTAGGGTAAAAAATATACATAAACCTCTTAATTGTATGTACACTAATGCCAGAAGCCTGACTAATAAAAAACTGTTGAACTGGAAGTAGTGATGTGTGAGGAGGACTATGACATAGTGGGAGTAACTGAGTCATGGCTGGATGATAGAGGAGGAGGGGTCTGCCTTTATGTAAAGTCCTGTCTAAAACCCACACTCCTGGAAGATATAAGTGAGGGACATGAAGATGTGGAGTCACTGTGGGCAGAAATAAATGGAGCCAAAAACAATAATAAAATACTAATAGGAGTTTATTATAAACCACCCAATATACCAGAGTCCACAGAAAATCTACTTCTAAACGAAATAGACGAGGTGGCAAATCATAATGAGGTCGTTATTATGGGGGACTTCAACTACCCAGATATAGACTGGAAAACTGAAACCTGTATATCTCATAAAGGAAACAGGTTCTTGGCAATAACCAAAGACAATTACTTTTCCCAACTGGTCCAAGACCCGATTAGAGGGACAGCCATACTGGACTTAGTATTAATAAATAGACCTGACAGAACAACAGATGTGCAGGTTGGGGGACACCTGGGAAATAGTGACCATAAAATAATAACCTTCCAATTGTCATTCAAAAGAGCGTTTCTTCAGGGAGGAACAAAAATACCAAACTTCAAAAAAGCAAAATTTAAAACTAAGAGAGGCCATAGGCCTAACTAACTGGGACAAAGTCCTCAAAAATAAAAATACAGCCACAAAATGGGATATTTTTAAAAGCATTCTAATATCTAATTGTGAGAGGTACATACCTTATGGGAATAAAAGTTTAAGAAACAAGAAAAAAACAGTGTGGATAAATAGAACTGTAAAGAAAGCAATAAATGACAAAAAGAAAGCATTTAAATCACTAAAACAGGAGGGTGGTGAGGAAGAATTGAAAAACTATAAGGAAAAAAATAGAATATGTAAAAGACAAATAAAAGCAGCCAAACTAGAGACCGAGAGATTAATCGCCAAAGAGAGTAAAACTAACCCTAAAATGTTGTTCAATTATATAAATGGTAAAAAGTATAAACCTGAAGGCGTCGGCCCCTTACAGAGTGATGAGGGGGGAGTTGCAGAGAGCGATGAGGAGAAAGAAAAGCTACTAAATATTTTTTTTCTCCACTGCATTCACTGAGGAAAATAAACTGTCAGATGAAATGCAGAATATAAAAGTAAATTCCCCTTTAAAAGTGCACTGTCTGACCCAGGAAGAAGTACAGAGACGTCTTAAAAAGATTAAAATAGACAAATCGCCAGGACCGGATGGCATACACTCCCGTATCCTAAAAAAATTAATGTCATCGCCAGACCCTTATTTCTGATATTTAAGGACTCTATACTGACAAGGAGTGTTCCACAGGATTGGCACATAGCAAATGTGGTGCCAATATTCAAAAAAGGTCCAAAAACAGAGCCCGGAAAATATAGGCCGGTAAGTTTAACATCTGTAGTGGGTGAACTGTTTAAAGGTTTTCTAAGAGATGCTATCTTGGAGTACCTCAATGAAAATAAGCAAATAACTCCATATCAGCATGGCTTCATGAGGGATCGGTCATGTCAAACTAATTTAATCAGTTTCTATGAGGAGGTAAGTTCTAGACTTGACCACAGCGAATCAATGGATTTCGTATATCTGGACTTCTCCAAAGCATTTGACAAGGTACCACATAAAAGGTTAGTATATAAAATGAGAATGCTTGGACTGAGAGAAAATGTCTGTATGTGGGTAAGTAACTGGCTCAGTGATAGAAAACAAAGGGTGGTTATTAACGGTACATACTCAGATTGGGTCCCTGTCCCTAGTGGGGTACCACAGGGGTCAGTATTGGGCCCTATTCTCTTCAATATATTTATTAATGATTTTGTAGAAGGCTTGCACAGTAAAATATCAATTTTTGCAGATGACACTAAACTGTGTAAAGTAATTAACACAGAAGAGGACAGTACACTGCTACAGATGGATTTGGATAGACTGGAGGCTTGGGCAGAGAAGTGGCAGAAGAGGTTTAACACTGACAAATGTAAGGTTATGCATATGGGAAGGAATAATGCAAGTCACCAGTACATACTGAATGGTAAAACATTGGGTAACTCTGACATGGAAAAGGACTTAGGAATTTTAGTGAACAGCAAACTAAGCTGTAGAAACACGTGTCAGACAGCTGCTGTCAAAGCCAAAAAGATAATGGGTTGCATCAAAAGAGGCATAGATGCCCGTGATCAGAACATAGTCCTGCCACTTTAAAAGTCACTAGTCAGTCCAAACATGGAGTACTGTGTACAGTTCTGGGCTCCTGTGAACAAGGCAGACATAGCAGAGCTGGAGAGGGTTCAGAGGACGGCAACTAAAGTAATAACTGGAATTGGTGGACTACAGTACCCAGAAAGATTATCAAAATTAGGGTTATTTACTTTAGAAAAAAGACGACTGAGGGGAGATCTAATAACTATGTATAAATATATCAGGGGTCACTACAGAGATCTCTCCCATGATCTATTTATCCCCAGGACTGTGACTGTGATGAGGGGACATCATCTGCGCCTGGAGGAAAGAAGGTTTGTACACAAACATAGAAGAGGATTCTTTACGGTAAGAGCAGTGAGACTATGGAACTCTCTGCCTGAGGAGCTGGTGATGGTAAGTTCACTAAAAGAGTTCAAGAGGGGCCTGGATGTATTTCTGGAGGGTAATAATATTACAGGTTATAGTTACTAGAGTTGGGTCGTTGATCCAGGGAGTTATTCTGATTGCCTGATTGGAGTCGGGAAGGAATTTTTTACCCTAAAGTGGGGAAGATTGGCTTCTACCTCACAAGGTTTTTTGCCTTCCTCTGGATCAACTTGTAGGAAAACAGGCCGAACTGGATGGACATATGTCTTTTTTCGGCCTTATAAACTATGTTACTATGTTACCTACATCGGAACCAGAAGTGTGGCCGGATGAACCACCAGGTCCAGTACGCTTGCGCTGCCTTCAGGAGTCCCCAGATTGTGTCCTCCGGTTTAGCGAAAAGCCACAGCCACAGCCTCTGATCTCTGCACTGCCAGCACCACCACCACAGTCCTTTCAGCTGGGTCAGCTGACAACGTCATCATTTACGTTCCAATTCACGGTGATCCACCAATACCAGCTGCCGTGGAAGATGAAATCAGCAGCAGCCAGGGAGCTGGGGCTTCTTCCCTGGATGCAACCTTGCCAGAACCGCTGCAACCGGTAGTCCTTACCCCTGCTATCCCAGCAGGAGGATCCGGAAAAGCGCAAGTGGCTGCAACGCTCACCAGTGTGACCACCACCTAGACCCGGTCAAGTCCGACTTCCGGATGAAGAGGGCAGTGGAGTTCCACCATGGCAGCGAGCTTGGCCTACAGGAGGCAGGAGCGTCCTCTGATGTCGTTTAGTAGCAGCTCAAGCGAGGACTACTTCAGGTCCCTGAACTAAGGGACCCAACTACTGGCTCTCTCAAGGACACTTCAAGAGGACCTATGGGAGCCACACCATGGACTGCACCTGACGAGTGAGAGCTAGTTGGCACTTTTTGTGTTTGTTTGTTTAGTTTGTATTGCCCCCGTTTAACTCTCACCCAGATGGACATGGCTATCAGGACTCCCCTCATGCTGCAGAAAATTCCCATTTGAGCCTAAGCGCGCCTATTTTTCCCACTTCTCAGGTTATTTGGGAGCCCCTTTTGCAAAAAGGGTTCTCTATTTGCTGATATTTTTCTATTATCCATGTGGATTACACGTTACCTGTTTGGATTACAATATTACCTCACGTGGATTACGACTGAATTTTGGACTATGTGTTCCAGACAGTGTTTTATCATGCCACGGAGCCACGAGGAGAGACTCAAAACATAAATCTGAGCCTTTTATGCTTGCAAATGTGAAATTGATTGCACTAAAATGTTTGCATACTTATGTCTTTGCTGTATTTTAGCTACACTGTTTTTAC
This sequence comes from Rhinella marina, assembly GCA_900303285.1. Classification (NCBI taxonomy): domain Eukaryota; kingdom Metazoa; phylum Chordata; class Amphibia; order Anura; family Bufonidae; genus Rhinella; species Rhinella marina. Next base: position 608,085 of record ONZH01016043.1, on the reverse strand, counting down.
TGGTTCAGCAACGTTCAAGCACTTTAGCCCATTGTGTGTATTCTTTTTCTGGTACTGCAATGTGTCCTATTATGCACTTATTGTACGGTGTTTTTAGTAAATTATGCACTTAGCTGGATAGCTAGCAGTGAGCACCTTATTTTTCTACCTCTTATGGACTGCCTCTAAAGACTGTACGCCGCGGCTTAGCCTCGTGCGTATGACGCATTCGCGAGTAAATAGTACGCTAAGGATTCATACGCAATTTTGTACGCTAATGGTTACATATTGCGTACTTTTAACTGACTGTACGTTCGTAATTTGTGCAGGAATGTTCGCAAAACAACGATTGTTTTTTGAACGTAGATTCGACCGAATAAATTCATATTAAGAACGAATCTTGTCAGAAATTCGTTGAACATTCGCTGATGAGAATTTTGGATGATTCGCTCATCTCTAGGAAACACATTACAGGATATTTTGTCTATATTTAAAGCCTGGAATTTATTCTGTTTTGGATGCTGGACTTTCTTCCAGACATTGTTCTTGCATGGCCTTGGGAACTACTGTGCATCCAGTAGAAGCAACAGGTGAGCTGGATTTCCTATTACAGAAGATTTGCTCTTTATCAAAGTTATTTTATTTTTTTTACTTTTGTAGGCTGCTATGTGGGATTGTCAAATAGGATTATTATAAAATATTTGCATTCAGAAGTGTATGGAGAGTTTTAGTACAAACTAACAAAAAGACAATAAACATCAATGACAATTCTGAAGCCTTAAAAGGGTTTTCTGAGGATAGGTCATTAGAATCTGATCGGTGGGGGTCTGACACCTGGGACCCTCACCAATCAACTGACTTGAGAAGGCAGATGTGCTCCTGTGAGTACTGCAGCCTTCTCACAGCTTACCAAGCACAGTGCAGTACATTGTATAGCGGCTGCGTTTGGTATCTCAGCTATGTCCCATTCACTTGACTGGGGCTGAGCTTATCCTAGGCCACGTGAATGCTGAACGTGACGTCACTGGCCTAGGAAAAACAGAGAGAAGGCCGCGGCACTCACAGGAGTACCGATGCCTTCTTGAACAGCTGATCGGTGGGGGTCCCGGATGACCTACAGTACAGACCAAAAGTTTGGACACACCTTCTCATTCAGAGTTTTCTGTATTTTCATGACTATAAAAAATGTAGATTCACACTGAAGGCATCAAAACTATGAATTAACACATGTGGAATTATATACTTAACAAAAAAAGTGTGAAACAACTGAAAATATGTCATATTCTAGGTTCTTCAAAGTAGCCACCTTTTGCTTTGATTACTGCTTTGCACACTCTTGGCATTCTCTTGATGAGCTTCAAGAGGTAGTCACCTGAAATGGTTTTCACTTCACAGGTGTGCCCTGTCAGGTTTAATAAGTGGGACATCTTGGCTTATAAATGGGGTTGGGACCATGAGTTGTGTTAGGCAGAAGTCAGGTGGATACACAGCTGATAGTCCTACTGAATAGACTGTTAGAATTTGTATTATGGCAAGAAAAAGCAGCTAAGTAAAGAAAAACAAGTGGCCATCATTACTTTAAGAAATGAAGGTCAGTCAGTCCGAAAAATTGGGAAAACTTTGAAAGTGTCCCCAAGTGCAGTCGCAAAAACCATCAAGCACTACAAAGAAACTGGCTTACATGAGGACCGCCCCAGGAAAGGAAGACCAAGAGTCACCTCTGCTGCGGAGGATAAGTTCATCCGAGTCACCAGCCTCAGAAATCGCAGGTTAACAGCAGCTCAGATTAGAGACCAGGTCAATGCCACACAGAGTTCTAGCAGCAGACACATCTCTACAACAACTGTTAAGAGGAGACTGTGTGCAGCAGGCCTTAATGGTAAAATAGCTGCTAGGAAACCACTGCTACGGACAGGCAACAAGCAGAAGAGACTTGTTTGGGCTAAAGAACACAAGGAATGGACATTAGACCAGTGGAAATCTGTGCTTTGGTCTGATTAGTCCAAATTTGAGATCTTTGGTTCCAACCAACGTGTCTTTGTGCGACGCAGAAAAGGTGAACGGATGGACTCTACATGCCTGGTTCCCACCGTGAAGCATGGAGGAGGAGGTGTGATAGTGTGGGGGTGCTTTGCTGGTGACACTGTTGGGGATTTATTCAAAATTGAAGGCATACTGAACCAGCATGGCTACCACAGCATCTTGCAGCGGCATGCTATTCCATCCGGTTTGCATTTAGTTGGACCATCATTTATTTATCAACAGGACAATGACCCCAAACACACCTCCAGGCTGTGTATGGGCTATTTGACCAAGAAGGAGAGTGATGGGTGCTATGCCAGATGACCTGGCCTCCACAGTCACCAGACCTGAACCCAATCAAGATGGTTTGGGGTGAGCTGGACCGCAGAGTGAAGGCAAAAGGGCCAACAAGTGCTAAGCATCTCTGGGAACTCCTTCAAGTTGGAATACCATTTCAGGTGACTACCTCTTGAAGTTCATCAAGAGAATGCCAAGAGTGTGCAAAGCAGTAATCAAAGCAAAAGGTGGCTACTTTGAAGAACCTAGAATATAAGACATATTTTCAGTTGTTTCACACTTTTTTGTTAAGTATATAATTCCACATGTGTTAATTCATAGTTTTGATGCCTTCAGTGTGAATCTACAATTTTCAGAGTCATGAAAATACAGAAAACTCTTTGAATGAGAAGGTGTGTCCAAACTTTTGGTCTGTACTGTATCTTGAGGAGATCTCAGAAAACCCCTTTAACTGACCAATCAGAATAAGTGACAGAAGTTGCTTGTTAATGTAATGTCAGTGGAAATGTCAAAGGTCTGTGCCCGCCGTTGCTTCACCTAGTGGTTCTGCTCTGGTAGTCCACGCCCGTCTATGTCCTCCTCCATCCTGGCCTTTTTCCTCTGTACCACTACACAAACTCACTGGCTGTTAAAGGGCAAGAGAATGCTCCCTAGTTTTTCCCAGCATATAGCTGATCTCCTATGGGTATTTAAGGAACGTTACCCTTAGGGAAGGTGCCTGAGCAATAGATGTGGCTAGTTCTCCTGCGAAGGTTTGCTATAGTTACGTTGTTTTCCTGTGCTTCTCCACTGTCTTCCTCGACCTATGGACTGATTTTTAGGCTGAATGTACTCTGTTTGCCCTGACCCATGCTCATCTCTAACTATGGTTTTGCCTGATCCAGTGGTGCCATGCACTGGTGCCCCTGAGGTCTGCAGTCCCAAAGCAGAAAGAACTCCAAGATGTAGTGGCCTGGTGGTTTCCCTGCAGCAGTTGTCAGATCTTTGTCCCGAGGAGAAAGAGCTTTAAATTAGATCCCAGCACACCCTGATGGATCTTACTGCATAATATATATAATGGGGCCCATCAGATATGAATGGGGGTTCGAGTATTTTATAAGTAAAATATAGAGAGGCAGACTGCTCTATTCTTGTTGTTAAATATATCAGATACCCTGCAGGAAAGAATTGGAAGAATGTCAAATGTTCCCTAATGATAGAAGGATGCCAAAATTACACGTATATTAGTCTTCAGATTCCTCCTTTCATTTTCCAAAGGAGCTGTCAAAAATGAAAGATGATTGGTTGCTATGGGCAACTAAGCCAGTTCTACTTTACACCAGTTTGATAAATGACCCCCATAGTGGTCACTCATAAGAGTAGAAATCAGCCAAACCTGCTGATTTCAGTGAGACTGGGTGACTGTGTATTGGGTTGTGGGACTCTCACCTGACGGATGATACAGAAGGAAAGAAGTATCAGGTTTCTTAAATTTCAATGCTAAATACTCTTGTTTTTGAGGGAGATTAGCCCCTGCCAGAGGCGACTTTGGCTTACTGCCTTCTTTCCATAAAGAACACATGCACACTTGGCAGAAACAAACAATGTATGTGTATGGGAGGGATCAGGAGGAACATCTGTCAGCAGAACTTCCGATGGCTATTGAAGGTGCAGGGCAGGGATTAGCAACCTTTGGCACTCCAGCTGCTGTGAAACTACAACTCCCATCATGCACACTCATTCTACTGTTTTTGTAACGCTCACAGAAGTGAAAGGAGTACTCTGGGAGTTGTAGTTTCAGAACAGCTGGAGTGCCAGAGGTTGCTGATTCCTGGTGTAGGGGCACCTTTAGACTTTTATATTCCAGTAATAAAGAAAACATGCATTCCAAAGATACCCATGTCGGATCACTCACAGTATGATATTCTGTTTTTTCCAACAGTTCTCACATATAGTATGATTAACAGGTATAATTCAGATCAAACACCTTTAAAATACATCTGGAAACGTACAAAGTAGTATCAGTCTTATTGGTCCACTGCTGGGGCTGCCTGACAAATGATCACTTAAACAATTATAATCAAGCCTGTGTTAGCAAACTCAATTATTTTAATTATTTCTTTTTTTCCGTGTTTTTATGCAGTATGGGACAAATTTGCCTTGCTTCCTGAGAGCTAGACACCATAAAATACATTGGGAATATATGGAGTCCCTCCCCCTTCCTCCACCACCATCATAACTACCTTGTCCTCCTCCATATTCTTGGGTGGGCAGATGCATAGGGAGACTGTAAGCAGTATTGCCTGAACTTAACAGCCTGCTACTCTCCTGAAGCACATCTGGGCTTTATATCAGGCCTTTAATTAATCCTCAGTGAAAGCCAAGCAATGACATTTTGACTGAGCAGGCTCCAGTTTTGGACAGGTCTTGATTTATTACGACTGAGTCTCAACCAACTTTGATTTATTTCAGCTTTGGGGAGGAGGTTGAGAAGAGAACAGAAAAAGCACTGTTGCTGCTAAAGTCTGTGACGCAAGGTAGGACCTCCCATCGCAAAACCAAAATGACAAAATTCAGACATATTTTTGGAAGGGAAAAGGCACTGTACACTGAAGACTGGGAAGCTTTACCAAGTGCAGACTGGACAGACTGCCATCATATGACCATTTAGGAAACGTGTGTCTTATCTAAGAGAAAACAATAAATCCCTGATTACCCATTAGGATTAATCATCTGTAATCAGAAGGACAGAACAGGAGAGGCTGACGCTTCTCCATCAGAGGAAAAGGATATAAGCTAGTGCCTACAAGGCTGCCAGGACTGGATATCCTCTGCTGGTCACCACTTCTAACCCTCAGTGTAAGCATCAGTGGGTGCTCAGGCTTATGTCATACAGAAAAAATGCATTCATATAATAACGACAGACCAAACAAATGCATATAAAAACAACACAAATGTTATAAAAAGATCAAAAACCTAAAACATTAGACACTGAAGCACTAAAACAATCAGTCATTTTTTACTACTGCACCATGGCATGGAGGAACGAGGCATCACTCATGAATGAAGGATGAATTTAGCTCATCATAGAGGCTGATAAAAAAGCATGTTTTTACCAATAACCACAAAATTCTGATATGCTCTGCAGAACGGCGATGACGTTCGAGGGTTAAACTTAATTATTAAGCAACAGACTATGATTAGTATTATATGCTATTTTATGCGAGTGTATCCTGCATATCATATAATAAATAAATGACCCAATATAGTAGTAATATAGGAATTGACGGACGGCCCTTCTTATGTTATAGCTGCAGAGGTAACATATTATACCAGCGGTTTCTTTTCACCAGCAGAGTAAAACCATCTATCTGTTGCAATAGCTACACTCATGTGACTTCTGGTTATTGTCTTACTTCATAGAACAACATGCCAGACACATACCAAGAGATGACAGGCTGAATTTTTGAGATTCTCAAATAACATGGATCTTATATCTTCGTGATGTCACTAGCATTCTGAAAAATAAGGAACTTAGTACATTGATAAATACATACAGTTTGCAATCCACTGGATTTTGGTCATGTATTTACTTGAACACGTTATGTTTGCACATACGTATATACTATATATATGATATAAACATAATAACAGCAACCATATACAATAAGAAAACAAGCAGAAACTAAGAAACCAGGAAATCAGTGGATTATCAGACTTCTTCTGCATTAAAGGGGTTATCCGAGGCTGGAATTGACCCCCCATATGCCCGGGAACCTCACACAGATTCTACTTACCCGACACCCCGCTCCCCTCCTGGTCCCTGCATGGCCACAGCTGCTTCTCTCCGTGCACGGATGTAAACAGCCAATGGCAGGCAGTGACAGGGATGAACCTGGGAGCAGGGAGCCAGGTAAGTAGATTCAGTGTGAGGGGCTGGGGCACATGGGGGACATTTTTCAGTCTCGGATAACCCATTGAAGTGGGGAAACAGACAAGGGTCCAGACAAGCACCGTGTCTCATAAGGAGAGGTTTGCTATTTTAAAAAGGTATATCCCACAAGAAAGCATCAAGATTTGCCAAAGATACTTGCTAAAGATAACGGACCTACACACTTCAAATCTTCACCTGAATTTTCTCAAGCAGTACATTCTTGTTACATATCACAATCAACTACCTTTTGTGTCACCCCCACTTTCTCATAGATTGTAAGCTCTTGCGAGCAGGGCCCTCACTTAATGTTTCAGTTGTATATTAGCTAGACACGCTGTGATGTCTTTTGTTTTGGACATGAAACCTCTGAATTGTAAAGCGTTGCGAAATATGGTGGTGCTATATAAATAAAGATTTTACACTGGTGACCTATCTTTAGGATAGGTCATCAATGTGTGATCAGTGGGTCCTGATTTTCACTAAATCAGCAGAACATTATAGAGGCACATTTGTCCATGTGGCGGTCTCTGGTATAGCAGCTTATCCCCATTCATTACCAGCTGCATGCACATGGACCTGGATACTTCAGTGAAGGGGCACAGCGGTATGATGGGAAATATTAAAGGGGCTCTCTGGGAATTAAGAAAATATTACATTATTATAAATATGTTACCAAAAACCTTTCATTATTTTTAACCGCCAATTTTGTCTGGGGAGCAATCTTTTTGAGAAATAAAATGGCCGCCGTCCTTTAAGTACACACAAAATCTGCCCTAATCACACCGGAGGACAAGTTACTTCACAACACTGAGGTAAAAAGCCACCTCATCCTCCTCTCTACTCTGCCTGTCAGGGATTACGATTCCGAATACAGCTAATAAGATCTTCAGCTGAATCCCTGTAGGAATGGAGATCACAAGGAGACATGAAGTACAGAGAGGAGGGTGGGGATGTGGCTAATGAGCAACAGCACTTGTATGCAGTCTCCATTACTACATCCCCACTTTACCACAGTCTGCCCTGTCCATCTTTTCTGTACTTAATGTCTCCTCATGAACTCCATTCCCATATTCAATTTTATATTAAACTGTATTCAGGATCATAATTCCCAACAAGAAGGAGAGGAGGATGAGGCAGCTCTTAGGCTTAGTGTGGTGAAGTAACATGTTCTGCTGTGTGATTAGGACAGGTTTTGTGTTTACTATTAAGATGGCGGCCCTTTTATTTCTCCTCATGATTGCTCATTAGTAGGGTTGAGCAAACTTGTGTTTTAAGTTCGGCAAACAAAGTTTGGGTTGTCTAAGAATTCCGTTATGGATTACGCTACCATGGACCTAACAGAATTCTTAGACAACCCTCCTCTTGTATGTGACTGTAAAATAAGTGGCTGCAGCAAGGAGCCTTCCCATTTGCCATTAAAAGTTCTCCGGGAATACTGATTTTTCACCTCCAAGTGCCTTTTTTCAGCCTGCTTCCATTATCAGAAGATTCATAGTTACCTGCTCCCTGATGCTTGTGTCCTTCCCCGATGCCTCCACTGTGTCATATGGTTACATGCTCTGCTGTAGCCAATGACAGGCTCCAGTGGCGACTTTGCTGCTTCTGGCCATGTCACTGCTGAAGCCAGTCATTGGCTGCAGCGGAGCATACCACTGTGCTCATGCAGTGCCAGAAGAAGACAAGCAAGGGACAGGAACCTGAAAACAGCGTGGCACTGCAGGGGACCGAAGCAGCAGGGAGCAGGTAACTATGAATTTTCTGTTTACGGACGCAGGCTGAGGGCACTTGTATCCCTTTAAGCCCTGCCCCCAAGCCCCAGTCCCTCTGCCAGTCTTCAGCCAAAGATGAAAGCAGGAGATTAACCCTTGGACTCT